>OW240918.1:70405010-70443005 GCA_933207985.1 Pelobates cultripes | reverse complement strand
CAGCCAGAGGGGAGAAACCAGTACCACTTTAAGAGAGATTTTAAGGTATTTGGGGGGGGGGGAGAATAGAAGAATAAAGAGGAAAGAGAAAAAAAGATGTTTTGCAACCACCAACAGCAAAATAGAAAGAAATAAAATGGTAAAGAGGAGTGAGTGGGCAATTGGCGACCCACTCACTTGTTTCATCCCCAGGGCAAAGCATCCAAACTCCTTCAGTCCTTGACGTGGGATGCGGACCTCCAGAGCTCAAACACAATACCCTAGCGTTAACTGACTGCGCTGGCGGAGGTAGCAGGCATTGCCACACCGCTGTCAGACACAGCCAGAGGGGAGAAACCAGTACCACTTTAAGAGAGATTTTAAGGTATTTGGGGGGAGGAGAATAGAAGAATAAAGAGGAATGAGAAAAAAAAAGATGTTTTGCTATCACCAACAGCAAAATAGAAAGAAATAAAATGGTAAAGAGGAGTGAGTGGGCAATTGGCGACCCACTCACTTGTTTCATCCCCAGGGCAAAGCATCCAAACTCCTTCAGTCCTTGGCGTGGGGAGCGGACCTCCAGAGCTCAAACACAATACCCTAGCGTTAACTGACTGCGCTGGCGGAGGTAGCAGGCGTTGCCACACCGCTGTCAGACACAGCCAGAGGGGAGAAACCAGTACCACTTTAAGAGAGATTTTAAGGATTTGGGGATTGGGGAGAGAATAGAAGAATAAGGAGGAATGAGAAAAAAAGATGTTTTGCAACCACCAACAGCAAAATAGAAAGAAATAAAATGGTAAAGAGGAGTGAGTGGGCAATTGGCGACCCACTCACTTGTTTCATCCCCAGGGCAAAGCATCCAAACTCCTTCAGTCCTTGGCGTGGGAAGCGGACCTCCAGAGCTCAAACACAATGCCCTAGCGTTAACTGACTGCGCTGGCGGAGATAGCAGGCGTTGCCACACCGCTGTCAGACACAGCCAGAGGGGAGAAACCAGTACCACTTTAAGAGAGATTTTAAGGATTTGGGGATTGGGGAGAGAATGGAAGAATAAGGAGGAATGAGAAATAAAATAACTATTTTGTCGCCACCAACTTTATATAATTAGAAAGAAAGTTGAGAAACCCTAAGCTCAATTACAGTCAAAGTGTAGAGCAGGGTACCCCAATTTAGGCAGATTGAATTTAAGAAAGGCAATCTGCTCCATGAGATGAGGTGACATTTGTGAGCGCTGTGGATTCAGTATATTACCGGTTACCGAAAACACACGCTCACTTGGGACAGTGGTTGGCGGACATGATAGCAGCTCCTGCGCAACCAATGAGAGTGCAGGCCACACACTCTTCTTCTCATCCCAATAGCTAAGAGGGTCGACATTATGGGGCAAAGGAGGTTCAGAGAGGTACGCTCTGACCATTTCTGAGGCAGTACTCTCCTGTCTGCTGCTAGCACTCTCAGTGGGTCCAACTATATCCTCAAGCAACTCTTCCCAAAATGCAGCTGCTCCACTCAGTTGTGTGGTGGTGGTGGTAGTGCCACTGCTTCTGCTAGAAGTAGCCGACATCTCAGCCTCCTGCTGAACTACTCCCTCAGACAGCATTCCCCTCTTTTGCTGCCAGTCACACACCCTCTGGATCAATTTCTCCCTCCAATTTTTTAAGTTATTGGATCTGAGTGCAAGCTTTCCCTTAATCCTTGGATCACACAGGCAAGCTAGCATCAGTTCAGGAGAATTATCCATTCGCTCACGTAGGCGAACTTTAAGCTGATCCTTCAGCCTCCTGACCAGAGTTATTACATCAGGATGTAAAGGATCACCTTGAACAACCTCTTGGCGTTCAAGGAAGACACCCATCTTGCTCCCTAGATGGGTGAAAACAGGGATTACCTGTCCCAGATTGGCAGTGTTCAAGCTTAAATTTTCAGTGGCATCCCTGAATGGTTTCAGGATTGCCACTAGCTGAGCGATCACTGTCCAATCGTCTCTACCTAGTGGAGAACCAATACCGATGTATTGGTCTGATGCCAGACTATGGATTGCCCTCTGCTGCTCTAAAATCCTCTCCAGCATCTCCAGAGTAGAGTTCCATCATGTACTGACATCTTGTTGTAGACAGTGTATGGGAAGACCTGCCTTCTCTTGTTCCTGCCTCAACAGTTGGCTAGCCTTCACACTGCGGTGGAAGTGCCCAGCAATCCTCCTGCACCGTTCAATCACACTGGAAACTCTGTTATTACCTTCTGGGATTGCTGACTTTACTACTAGATGGATAATGTGCGCTGCACAGCGCATACCAACAAGGTTACCATCACGCAAAGCTTTCACCATATTTGTAGCTCCATCAGTAACCACAAACCCCACTTCTACATTGGTGCCTGCCTCTGCTCCAACCCAAAGAGACACCATCCTCCTTACTGCCTGTAGAATGTTATCTGAAGTGTGTTTTTCATCCATCACTTCAGCATGGAGAAGGAAAGAGCGATAGCCCAGCTGATCTACAGATACACTTCCTCCCTTTCTGCTAGACCCTGCTGCTGAAGTTGCAGCAGCAGCTTCCTGAGACACACCAGACTCCCACCAGTGTGCTGTAAGGGAAAGAAAGGCATGCTGGCCACTTGGTGCACTCCACAAATCTGTGGTAAAATGCACAGACTGACCAGCAGCCTTCGAAAGCTCCCCTTTCACTACTCCAACCCAGGACCGGTAAAGTGAAGGGATTATCCTCCTGCTGAAAGTGGAGCGTGAGGGAAGATGGTATTGTGGAGCCACAGTCTCCATCAACTGTTTGAAAGGCTCCCCTTCTATCATAGAAAAGGAAGCACCTCCAACAGCAATTAACTGGCCAATAAGTCGCGTAATTTTATTGGCCTGCTGTTTAGACATAGCCCTGGAGTGGAATCCCCCAAATTGTTCCAGGGTGGGCTGGATGCATTGTGATGCTCCAACCAGTCTTGGTTGTTGGCTGGCAGCACCAGTAGCTCTTGGCTCTGCAACAACTCCCCTGTCACTTCTAGCTGCCATGGTACTGGACACTGTAATAGTAGCTATGCTGCCTGTCCTAGTACTTTCTGCCTCTTCCCTCAATAACACAGCCTTGTGATGACTGCGAAGGTGATGGTTCATCCCTGCACTGGTGAGATGACCCAACACTCTCCCCCTGCTAACTTCCTTCCCACAAAGTTTGCACTTTGCAAAGCGCCCATCTCCAACACTTTCAAAGTGATCCCAAACTTTGCTGCGGCGCAAAACATTGGCGCTTGCCCTTCGGGATTCTGCTGCTAGTGGTGCAGGTTGATGAGCAGCAGGAGGAGTGTGACTACTGGTGGCTGGCACAGTAGCCTCGGCACTGGTACTGTGGCTAGTAGTACCAGTGGTGGTGATGATTGTTGGCACAGTTACTCTGGTGGTGGTAACTGTGCCACTGCGAGGAGGTTGTGGTGGTGGTGGTGGTGGTCTGCTAATGGTTGAAGTAGCACTAGCAGGTGCTACTATTGGAGAAAGTGGAGAGGAAGGGGAAAAATGTGCACTTGTAGCAGGAGAAAAGGTTGGACTGCTCCCTGAAGAATGCTGACTTTCCTCTACTATCTCCTCCTCACTCTCAGGCTCATAGTCAAGCTCTTCATCAGCCAGACTAAATGCAATCCCTGCAAGGCTGGGGGTAAGACTGATATCACCTCCAGGAATAATAGGACTAGGAGCACTGGGTAGCATTGGCAATGGCAACAACTCCTGTGCTGATGTGCCGCTGTCAGTGGTAGAAGCATGCGCAGCACTGGTGGTGGTGGAAGTGGTGGTCTTGGGAGGGGGATTAGGAAACAGCCTCCTTGTACAAGAAGGAAGCTTCTTAGCAGCACGACTCACAGGCCTGCTTGTGGTATAGGAAGATGCTGGGGGCAAAACACGCTTCCTCTTACTTATTGGGCTACTCCTACTACTAGTTGTGTTTTTAGTAATAGTACTAGCCATAGTGCTCACCCTTAAAAGCCCTGCTTGTTTCCCTTTGCCATAGAAAAGACTTGCAATTCTGGGCCTTGCTGCACTACTGCCTGCTATTGGTGCCTTTCCTTGACCAGGATCTTGCACCAACGGGCCTGAAATGCGAGACAAAGACTTTGGCCTCCTAGGCGGTGAGTCTGACATAACGGCACTCCTGGACCGCTTAGGCTGACGCATAGGCTGCTTACTCAAACTACCACTACTTGTGGTGGTGGTGGTATTGGTGGTGGTGATGGTTGCTGACTGACCCTCCCTCACTTTACTAGTGGATGAAGGTTTAGGAGGATCCATTTAGAATTTTAAAATAGTAAGAAAAGAAAAGAAGTTGAAGAAAAGAAAAGAAAGAGATAATGTAATGTATGTAGTGTTTTCAAACTAACGTTTATATTTTTATTAAAAAGGATTATTTGATATTTGGAACACAGTTAAAAAAAAATAGAGACTACTACTGAGGCAGATTTCTTCACTCTAGTGCTTTTGAGGAACTATGGAAAACTGCACTGTCTGGCGTGAGCAATCTGCCAACAAGTGCTGCCTGCTCAACTACTGCAGTGCAAGCAGAGTATGAAAAAAATGTACTAATATAGAAAAATAAAATAATAAAAGATTTCCTACAGCTACCTTGAAGCTTAGGTTAGGACAGTCTCACAGTCAATCTATCAGGAACTAAAATAAACCAAATAAAAACAGCAACCAGTTAGCTTCACTGATTGCTGTTAAACAAACACACTAACCGAACTAATAAGAATCAGTTAATGAAAAAAGAAATTTCTTCACAACAGCAGTCAGAACAGTTAACTTCACTGCTGATGCTGATGTGAGCACAAAAAAATGACACTAAAAGTGTTAAAAAATTTAAAACAAAAAATAGACTGTTTGACTGACTAATGTGTTCTGTCCTAACTAAGGACAAAGAGACTGTACTACAACAAATATATTTTAAACTGAAGATAATTTTATCAACTTAAATGTTTTTTTTAATTAAAACTGAAGATAATACTATTAAGTTACTGAATAAAAAATATTTCTTCACTTTTACACTGACTGCCTGCAAAGCCAGCAAACATTAGATTAAACTAACTCTATGTGGACTGGAGTATAGATAGATTCACTTAAAAAAAGAATTTAAAACCCAAGCAAACACACTAAACTGAGACTGACAGAAGATGAACTTTCTCTAGCAGCACTGCAGAAACAGCAGCACCACTGTAAAATCAAGTTAACAAAAATTAACTAATCAACTTTGCTGCTAAAAGACTCAACAGCTAAACTAGATTAAGATTTCTTTTCTTCTAGGCTAGCAAGCTAACAAGCTAGTCTACCCCTAGGGCAGAAGCCCTCAGGCCCACTAAGCTAAAGACTGATTCTATCTTTACTTTAAATCTTAATTAATTTTAAGCTAAATAAAAAATTTTTAAATAAAAAGATTTAAAAAAAAAAAAAAAGTAATACCTGGTTGCTGTAGTCAGTAAGCAAGCAGGGAAGGCAAGCACTGGCAGTGCCAGCCAGGCACCTTGTGGCACACTGACTCAGTCAGCAGCACAGCAGTGCACAGCTTTCAAAAAGCACTAAAATTAAAAAAATAATTCTCAGGAATAGTCTCAAATTGAACAAGTGAGAACTGGCAGACACACCAAAACTCACAGAAGATCTCTAAGACAAGCAATGAGGCTAACACAGCACAAAAGCACAGTGTGTCACCAACAAAACTCAGTCAAAGAAGGGGGGAGAAAGTTCCACTGCCTGCTTTTATACTGCTGTTTAGTTATTTTTTAAATCCCCGATAAAGCACTCACCATTGGATAAGCCCCTATAGCATCATGTCACAGGAGTGAGCTGATTAGTTAAATGAAAATCAGCTCACTCCCATACCCCTCCTCTTTGATTCATACAAGGCATCCGAATGAACTAAAACACGAATTGAGGCAAATCAGTTCATTTTAGTTCATTAGTTCATTCGGTTTTTCTACCATCCCCATGTAAAGCAATGCAATGCTTTGAAAAAGCACGAATGAACTAATACACGAATTGAGGCAAATCAGTTCATTTTAGTTCATTAGTTCATTCGGTTTTTCTACTATCCCCATCTGTAAGCAATGCAAAGCTTTAAAAAGCGCCAATTGTTTGTGCGTTCGGTTCGCGAACGCTTCTCGTTCGGTAGTTTGCCTTATGAACATTACACTGACAGCCTGTAATTCAAAAAGCCGAACTAGTTATACGAATGAATGAAAGAATGATATATAGACATTGCTATTCATTCGGTTATTCATTCGGTTATTAGTTCGGCTTTTTGAATTACACAGTGTGCTGTGTCAATTCGCACAGAGTGTAATTCAAAATGCCGAATGAACGAACAAACGAAAGATTTTCGGTAAACGGCCATTCGTTTGTTCGTTCTTTAGTTTGGATACCCATTCTTTATTCGGTATTCGTAAGAATGGAAGAAAATGCATATTTTCGGACGAAAATCAATTCGGACGAATACGAATGCCCAAGTCTAGTAGGCACCTCTGTTTTCAGGGACACTGCATGACTGCTAGCGCTGCCCTCAATATACTCCACACGTTACCGGTGTCTCCGCGCTGCTTCTCCTCGCACTAGTGTCAGGATTACAGAATGATCCAGCACGTAGAATTGTATAACACAGAGGACTGATAGGTAACGTATACCGGACTTTAGAATGGCCGGACTAACGTACCAAAGAATAGTCAGGAATAGCCGAGGTCAAGGGAAACAGAAAGAGACACAACGATAAGGAAAAGCCAGGAGTCAGGGATGCCAGAAAACAGGGAAGTCAAAAACAATGCCAAAGTCAAATAATCAGAATTACCAGAATCAATAACGCGCTCTCGGACAACCACAAGGGAAACCGCGACAGGGCACTGAGCAGGATGAGAACTGGGCCTAAATACCCCTCCTCTAGATCTGATAGGCTGTAACCGGCCTTTGACCCCAAAACAGTTACCAGGTTCCCATTTGCATAATTGCTGCTCAGCATTAACCCTTCTGTGGATTTGGTTGCTGCTTGGCAAAACTTTTCCTGTGAGGACAGTAAATGTCATTAACCACATTTTTATAAGCGGATGAATATATGACAACTAGGACGCCATCCCATATACATATATCCCTTATACATCCCTGGATAGCCCTGATCTGGGTGATTTTTGGATGTATAATTTGTGGGGATATGTTGTTGTTTTAGGCTGTTTCTGGACTTTGGGTAAAACTAGACATTTTCTGCCTGTGGTAATTGGGTTAGTCCATTGTGTTTGGTAATTGTATTACAGGCAGAGGGGAGGGTTTGTGTACATTAGCTGGGAGTGTCTAACTGTACAATACTGTGTTGATTGGCTGTTGAGACTTTGTGTCCTTTGCTCCACAAGGTCCACGTGGGTGGTAACCTTGTGGGGAAAACTGTATAAAAGAAATGCCTTTGTGCTCATTAAACAGACCTGTTCTACCCTTCATGAAATCTTGGTTCATGTTTGGGATATTGGAGAACTACCTACACTCTGGAGATTGCGATAATCACTATACCCCCCAGAGTAAGCTCTTGTAAGAGCTTGTTCCTGCTATCTGGATTATAAGAGAGGTCTACCTACTGGAAGCTGGATCATGGTCTTGGGTCCAGAGTGGGTGGAAGACCGCGAGACCCCAACCATGCTGCGGCAGTGGTTATGGTGTCTGCCCTTGGGAAGCACTAGGAGCATCCGTCAACGGAAGGTACCCAGTCGGGGTTCCAGGCGTTCCGTTACAAGTACCATATGTTATATTTAAGATGATTGATTTGTTATACAAAAGGGGTTTGTCCACTATAACTCTAGTTGAAAGTAGCTTTAATTTTGGATTGGGAAGCTCTATCTAAAGAGTTAACGTAAGGTTGCCAGTTGAGAAAAAACTTTTTTGTCAATGTGTTTTTATTTAATGAGGTTTCAGTTCAGTCCATTTTAAATAAATAGGAAAGTTTAATATGGAGTAGTGAAAATGTATTAGGGGAACGACCAATCTAGTGGTGTAATATACATTTTCATGCAGCATCCAGGATCGTATAAGCTAGTTTAGTAACTCACCCCAACCCCTCTGCCACCAGTACTGCCAGCAATGGAGGAATATGAAATGGTATACCCAATAGCTAAGTTATGTGATCTCTAACTTGCCTACAGTGGAACCTGGAGAAGTGCTGATTAAGCATGCACTCATCTAAGTGAGAGGTAGCTCCTGTAGAGGATAGAGAACTTTAGCACTATGACTGATTTTAAAAGAGTCAATCATACTGATATCAAGAGAGGAAGATGTGCCCAGCAAGAGAGATGTCCTACCTGAGCAATAAGTGGGGTCATATTAATACAAGATGGACATAGCTTTGGAATTAATACTAACATATACTTGAAATTTTAGGTTTTCCGCAGTAAGATGGATGGTGACCTTAATTGTGTTGGGGGACCCGAGCCTGATCTCAGAACTGTCATTTGGACCAGTTAATTTGGAGGCCTGTCATTGAGACTTAACAATCAAAGAGGTCAATGGTACTAGGGAGGGATTTTCTTGAATCTGAGAGATATAGCAGGAGATCAAATGCGAAGCCTGTCAGTTTGATTGTATGGTGGCCAAGTTGGATTTCCTTTATATACATAGCGTAATCTATATCTGATAAGTGGAGCTAGGGCTAAGTTGAAGGAATAGGTTATAGTGGACAGAGTCCAAGCCATTAATGTTCATTTATTATATTGTTGGATATAAAAGGCACTCATGAAATAGAAAATTGGGAAACAAATTAAACTTATACTTCAGTATTCTAAAAAGGTGAGGCCAGGTCATTTGGTTAAAAGCTCTCTGGGCATCTAAACCGATTAAAACTGATCGGTGTTTATTTACATTATTATCATACAAGGAGCCGACTGCTATCACTGGCCTGATTCCCTTAATTGACTGTCTGCCACTAGTGAATCCCAGTTGTTCTGGGTGCAAAATAAAGGGAAGAAATTGTTGGAGTCTATTAGGTAATATTTTAGTGAAAAGTTTGAAGTCATTGCTTAACTGTATAATCGACATGGAGGAGGTTTGGAGGCCTGGCTCTTTATCCGGTTTTAAGATTAAAATTGCTCTGATAGTGTGAGGGGTGCTACCATGGCTTTGTCTGGGTAAATAGTGATACAAAGGGATGTTACATTACCAGTTATGTGCCTTTCAATATTTGGGAGGGCCTTGTGTGAACAGGGTGTCTGAGGTAGCAGTACGTGGCAGTGCAAAAGAGACCTCATCCTGGACAGTCACTTGTGTTTTCAAGAAAGACTTGGAGTATTTTGTATGGGAGTTGGCTTTGGTTTTCCACTGTTGGACACATTATGTCAAGGGGCCTTAAGAAAGGCATCACTTGTGCTGGAACATTGAGGGTCTTTGTGGCCTATGTACTGCCCTGGTAGGCTATTTTTTATTTTGTGCTTAACTTGATAGCGTATATTTAGCATTTTGCACACTTTTTGTTCATTGATTCTGTCTAATTGTTTTTGCCTGGTGTATGTATTACTTATTATATAAATAAATGCATCTTTGATTAGATGTGCATCCTGGTTTATAACAGACAATGAGATCACTCCCATATTTAGTTTATGACAGATATGTAGGCAATCTACTTTCTATAGAGCAAAGTCTCCATGGGGACACAGTAAAGTGATGCAGCACAAAGAATGTGTCTAGTATCCTTATCTATGTAATGCAATCACACTATCAATACAATTACACACTTGCAAAGTGCACTCTAAATACCATTATATTCAGTCAGTCCTATAGCAACAGGGCAAGCTCCCCTCTACTCTGAAAAGGGAAGGTGAAACATTTGTTATTTATACATTGCTATATTTAAATTAGAGATAGTAATCTTAAAAAAACTAAGTTTAAATACTTAGATAGCCAAATTAGCCTCATTTATAGCCTCAATTTGAGAAAAAAAAAGTAATTGGTTATCACTAATAATAATTTTCATGTTTTTAAAAAAACCTGCATGTAAAAAAAATTTTTTTTTTAAGTATGACTTCAATTTAGTTCCATCCACCCTAAAATACATGTGGAACATGTAATATTTTATGAATAGAAAATATAATGTATTATTGTCATTTCCAATTAACTAGATGGCACAATTAGTTAAAAAAAGAGACAAGTTCAACTTTTAATATCAGGATGTTTTATTAAAAGTCAAAATGAGAAAAAAATAGTTCAGATAGAAACAATGTATATTTAATATATATCCTGAACTCTTCTGAAGGAACCAACCATTGGAGTCATGGCACCCCACTCACTGAATCTCCTGTACTCTCCAGGTCTAAGATAATACTGCCTTCCTCTGTAATTTGGCAGCTCATAGAAGATCCAATGGCCTTCGAGTACATTGCATGAATGGATGTCATTATAATTAAATTCCTCCTGAACCTTTGGGCAGTCCTCAGTAAACTCCAATGTATGACCTCTAAAATCTTCTTTCTCGTAAATTCTTATCCTAAAGGCCCCACGATACTGCAAAACAAATAATAAAAAACACATAAACAACATATTTAGACACCTTGTTTTTAAAAAGTAACATATTTCAGTGGTTTCTATTTTGAAGTTAAAAAGATCTACAGTTTTAAAATATTAACTAAAATAACCCATTCATATCAGTCAATTATACATATAAAGTGAGAAGATTTATTTTCCAAAGTGCATATGACTACTGAAATCAGTGAAACTTCATTAAATGTATGCCAACAATCGTAACTGGAGAATTAACTGAATTGTAGATTTTTGCCATTTTAGCCTAAAATGTCAATTCTCCACTTGTCAACTGGTTTTCTCAGCTGGCAGTCTATTTACATTTTAAACCATGATTTTCAAAGCTGTTAGAATAACTATAAGCCTTAAGTATTCAAAGGACCATTGGCATTCAGAGTTTTAAAAAGCCAATGAATCTGGGATTTAAAAATCGAATATTTAGGCCTGTCTGAAGACAAAACATGGTGAGAGTAAAAATAAATTCTATTTTTTTTTTCAGAAAGAATTGATAGTGTTTGTTATTCTGTTTTCTAAAGCCCGAAATGAAGCGGTCATAAGGAGAACATTTTTTGAAATGTAGCAATTAACAAATTTCATGCAGTTAGCAATATTTATGTTTGATTCATATTTTTCAGTTGTAACTTGATATTAGTCAGTACGCTCACATATATGTTAGTCATTATTGTTACAAATAGAGTTTGAAGAAATGTCGCTAAGAATTATTATTCACACCACTGATGACTACTTTTACATAGAGCTAAGGATCTCTACACACCTGTGGAATTATTCGGCAGGAATTGATGGAATCATTAAAGCCGTTCCAGTGCTGGAAGTCAGGATACTCTCCCCTCTTCAGGAAGTACTGGTGCCCCTGGTTGTTTGCACGCTCATATACAATCCAGTTTCCATTCTCCACCTTAATGGAATTGCAACGACTAAAATGTGAGTGCAAGTCTGAATTATCAGAGCTGCACTCAAAGGAACGGCCCTGGAAATTCTTGTCCTCGTAGAAGATGATCTGAAACCAAAAGTGAAAGGGGAAAAAAAACTGAATCAAAACAACAGTTCAGTCAAATTGTGGAAATAAATTCAATAAAGTGTAAAAAGGAAAAACTGTATTTGCTCACACAACAAGTAAATTAACTGAAGATTCTCTGTAAGCTGTATTATCCTCCTAACCATACTTTTCCAGAGAAGCACTGAATTAATTGCTTCTCCAAGCATCAATTTGATAAAGCGTGGATATTGTCCTGTATGCACTGTAGGTCCACAATCATTTTCTATGAGAAGCAATCGATTGATTCCGAGATTAGTAATCCTCACAATGTCATTGCAAGAGGATTGGATATTGACAAAGAGTTAATAACCTAGGCAAGGACTGTACCACGCTTAAAGTAAATCCATGTAAAAAGGAACAGTTGACTCTTTTGCATCTTTGATGGTAAAAAGCAGCCATTCAAGATTGTTAGTGCCAAAAGCTGGTAAATGTTGCAGATGAAAAGTTTCAGCAGATTCTATGGTCCATTTGCGTTTTAACTTTCACATTACCCATGTGCTCCTCCACTGGTGATGAGCACTACTTGGTGGTTACAATTTTTCAAATCTGACATAATTCAAGTCCAGTTTATTACCGTAGCATCTAAACTAGTACATTACCATAGTATCTAAACCAGTACACTATAAAAAGGTTTACTTGTGCATGCACACATCACCTGCAAACATCTGAGCAAACTACCTTTAGTGTTTTCATATATTTGAGTTGACAAATTCAACAGGTATTTATTGAAAACTACATACACCATGCACATAGACAGAAATGGCAGCTACATTTGTGTAAAACAAAATGCATGGAGATAGTCCTAGTATTATATTACAGATAAGTTTAAAGTTTTTTTTTTTTTTTACTCTTTTTTATTTTAATGGGGGACCTAAATCTATGCTAAAGAAGAAATACTCTAATAAATATTAAGAAAGTAATATTTTTTTCCTATTTCCTTTCTAATGGAATTTCTAATTTACTAAAAAATACAGAGTTTACTTTTTTTGTACATACCAAGCATTTTTGATGACTTTCTTCTAGGTTTTTTTTAGAAAGAAATTTGATATCCTCCACACATCTACTTTTTTTTTTACTCAAAAAAGTGCCTTCTTTAACAAGAGTATTGAATAATTACTATGTAATTAAACAAATAATTTTACCTCTTCATACACAAGATAAAAAAAAATTATATAATAATACATTAATACTTTGTTTATGTACTTAGAATTTCCATTCATAGATTACCTTTCCCATTTTGGCTCTAATGTAGATCCTGGACTTTAGTGCATGAGTGTTGCACAAACTCTGGTTTATATATGTTGCCCAGAGCTTGTTCTGCAATTGTTTAACAAAAGAGATGCAAGCTTTAGGGTCAAAAGGGTTTGCCTGCCTCTTTCCATTCTATATAGTGTTGGAGAATGTTCATTGATTCTGAATTATAGACTTTTCAACTTACAACTGTTACAGCCTGCGTGCAGTATTTTCTGAATGCCTAGGCAGTATTTATTTAAATTAATTAATTTAGTGAATTTTATTTTACATTCACTACATTCATCTTTATATTCTCTTTTTTCTTATTCACATGGTGGGTCAGCTAGCAATTAATATTCACTGTATGCATAATGGTCAACTAACAGTATTTTTATTGTACTTATTTTGCATTAGTTAATTAAATGCAACCTTTAGTTGTAGGGCACCTTATACCAAGGCACATACTACGCCTTAGCATATGCGACGACTCAAGGTTTTTATATATATACTCTTAATTACATAAGTTTTAGTGAAGCAGAGATCTTCTCTTTGGAGAAAGGCTTACACTTTTCTGGTAGGACAAAAAAAAAATAATAAAAAAATGCATCATTTCGGGGGGCGTGGCTTGGAGCTCGATGGGACCGGCCGCATCTATGTGAAGCTCCCGCAGCCCGAGTCTCTAGGGGCACGAATAATTGGCACTACAAGCCACCCAACGGCAGCAAGCAGTATACTTACCCCCACCATGGCACATAGAAGCAAGGGGAAAACGCCCAGAATGGAGAAAGCCTCCTTCTTCCTCACACGAGCTCCGGCGGGAAAAAATAGAGAAGCTTAGGCTCAAGATGGCAGCGACCAGCGCTCAGGCGAGGTTTAACCCTCCCCCCCACCCTCTACGAGCTCAGCCTCAAAGGAAGGCCCCCTCACAGTTGCAGGGATGAGAGCCCTGATGGCAGAGCTCTCTGACAAAGTGCAAATTTATGAGCTTACCACAGATCTCAGAAAGAAGCTGTTAGAGATTGGGATCAGGACAGCCCATGTAGAGAAATCACTGGATGACTTTGCAGTGGCCCATAACAGCCTTGCAGACAAACTACAAGAACTAGAGACCTCGTTAGTGACCCAGAAACGTAAAGTCGCAGATCTGGAAGATAGGTCCAGAAGGAACAACCTTCGTTTCAGAGGCATACCAGAATCAGTTCAAGCCACAGAACTGCACAAATACCTGACCGACCTGTTCCAGGAGTTAATCCCAGCTACCCACACAGACCTCTTGGTATATCGATGCACATTCTATGATCTTACTAGAGAGATGTTCTATGGTTCCCACTTATGTTTCATGCGAGCTGTACATTTAGTTATAATGTGCTAGACTTTAAAGTTAGAACCCGGCATTGCCCGATTAGCAAAACCGCTCATAAGAATGTATAGCAGTAAAACAGAATGCATAAAAAAATATTATAATAATAAAAATAAAAGGAAAAAAAATTATTAAAAATAAAAATAGCAATTGCATAGCACTTGAGCATAGTCATGCTTCAAAGCAGAAAACCTTTAGTTGTAGGGCACCTTATACCAAGGCACATACTACGCCTTAGCATATGCGACGACTCAAGGTTTTTATATATATACTCTTCTAGGGTTAGACCTCAGAGTAGTACATTCAGCTGTTTATAGCCAACACCCACTACGGTTAGATTGCTAAATATCCTAGAAGGGCCCATGTTAGCAAAACACAGGCATACCCTGGGACGGACGCCCGCCCAAGGAGGGCATTATACTTAATTACACACTATATATCTTCGCTTGAGAGAGATGTCTTATTGTTTAATGTTTTAAGGTTTATATGTTTATGTGCATATTTTTCTATGGTCAAGAAGTATCTCATGTTTACTTTGCCTCCGTGATCTGCGGTCAGCCTTAACACTCTTTAATAGTGGATCAAACCACCGTAAGCATGAGCTTACGCTGCAGCACAGTCATGGCATGAGAAATGCTGCCTCACTAAACCAATGGCTTCCCAGCAGCCCCGACTGGGCCCTAAGGCTAGAGTGACTCTATTTACTGAATGGAGACACTCGAAGCCGCCCCCCACTCTTTGTGAGTCTAGGAGAACCAGACCACACTATTGGTCGGACTTGCTGAGCGTTGTCTCACCCGCAGTTGCGGGATTTTTCCCCCCTCCTAAAGTTACCTCATCCCCCCACTACCACCCGGCATCACCAATTCCACCAAAGAGGACATAGCACCAACCACAGGGACACCATACCCCTGGGCCACCGCCGCAGCAACCAGACACTTAGCCATTTATGAAAATTACGACCCTTAATGTCAAGGGGCTTAACACGCCCAGTAAACGGAGTCTCCTACTCAGAGACCTGAAAAAGAGTTGACATTGCATGTGTGCAGGAGACCCATTTTAAAAGAGACCATACTCTGAGTATATATATAACAAATACTACCCCACCCATTTCCACACCCTTTCTGATACCAAAACTAAAGGAGTCTCAATTTTCATCCATATAGACACGTCCCTTACACTCTATAGAAAAATCATAGATCCTAAGGGCAATGTATACCCTGGCTGCGGCGTATTTTCCTAATATAGAAACCAAACGCTACCTTCAAACTCTCCTCCTCGCCATAGGGGGCCTGATCCTATGTGGGGATTTTAACTTTATTAAAAATACCCGCCCCACGGGTAGGAGGAAATGACACATAGCCGACACATGTAAAGCTATAGCCAAATTACTGGCACAACACGGACTATATGATGCCTGGTGAACATTACACCCCACACAGGCTGATTATACGTTTCACTCGAAAGTCCACAACACATATACCTGAATAGACACTTTTTTCTCTGCCACACTAGCACAATTAAGGGAATGCAGGATAGGGGAAATTACATGGTCGGACCATGGCCCAGTACACTTACACCTTCATGATAACTTTCAATTAAGAGGGCGAGGGCAATGGCGCCTTAACGAATCACTCTTGGCAGAGGCTGCCTTTAGAGATTCGATCCAGACCGCACTGATGGAATACTTCCAAATGAACGGGACAGGGCAGGTCACAGACAGCATGGTGTGGCGCGCCCATAAAGCCGTAGTCAGAGGGCTTTTTATTAAAAGGTCCTCCTATCTTAAACACATAGACCCACAAACAATCAGTAACACATTTGCAACCTTTTATTCTAATTTATATAACCTCCACATGGATGACACTAGGCCCCACCCTCAACCCTCGGAAACAGCCCAATACCCAGCAGACATTACACTGCCCAAACTAACGAAGGGCTAACGAAGGGCCACTGTACAAGAAATCATTAGTACTATTAAGCAGCTCCCCCCCCGGGGAAGTCTGCAGGAGCAGATGGACTACCCAATGCTTACTGTAAGGAGTTCGGAGACACACTGGCGCAGCAACTCCTAAAAATGTACCAGCAGACGGCAATTACTGGTAGTCTGCCTCCTGAAGTATTACTAGCTACGATAGTAACAATCCCCAAACCTGACAAATCCCCGGACCTGTGCAAGAACTACAGACCTATTTTCCTACTTAACACGGATGCAAACATCTACGCAAAAATCCTTGCGAATAGACTGAGCACAATCCTACCACACTTGATACATGACGACCAGACAGGTTTCGTGAGGGGCAGGCAGGGCTTAGACAACACCCGAAAACTGGCCCTGGTGCAGAGGGAGCTTGGGAGGCCTGGACGAGGGGGTATCCTCCTCGCGCTGGACGCGGAGAATGCCTTTGAGCGCCTAGGCTGGGTCTTTCTGAAACAGGTTTTGGAGAAATTTGGATTCCCCCCAAAAATAATCAAACAAATCTTTGCACTCTATTCCTCGCCCTCAGCACAGGTAAACCAAGCAGGTTTCCTGTCCCCCACCTTTCCGATTACCAACGGAACGAGACGGGGTGCCCCTTATCCCCTCTTTTATACGTCCTCGCACTAGAACCACATACGCTCAAATGAGAAGATACAGGGAATACATCTAGGGGGCAAGCAGATTAAGATTAGCGCATTCGCGGACGATGTACTACTGTACGTAACAAACCCACAAGACTATGGACAGTTCTCATACTATTTAGTTAATGCGGCCAAGACACAGGCCCTGCCTATTGGCATCCCTGCCCCGGTATTATGCACCCTCACACACACATACAACTTTGACTGGAGAACTGAATCCATACGCTACCTAGGCCTGACAATCACTAAAAATCCTGCAAACCTTATGTCAGCAAACTATGTTGCAGTTTGGAACAAGTGCAGTCAACTACTGAAACAATGGTTTCCAATGCACCTGTCCTGGACAGACCGCATCGTGACACTCAAAATGTCAATACTGCTGAGGCTGCTGTACCTCTTTCGCACCATTCCCCTCTGCCTTCCTCCCACCTACTTTAAGACCATTCAGGCTAATATGGGGAAGTTTGTATGGGCAGGAGGCAAAGCCAGAGTGGCCATGAATATCTTACAGGCCCCCAAGAAACTGGGTGGTTTGCACTACCCAATGTCCAGGGCTACTATCACGCGGCAGTACTACTATCACGCAGCTATCCCCCAAATAATCTCTGAACCCAAACCACAATGGGTCTCCCTAGAGTGAGATTACTTAGATAACCATTTAACCATTGAATTCTGCACCTGCTTTGGACACCGTTGCATCTCAGGCCTGACTTGCTGACACTTCCCCCCCAGATACTGCTGTTTCAAATCTAGGATAAGTACAGACCTAGGTTAGGCAGCACACCTAGCCTCTCCCTTGCAACCCCCCTACATCATCCCCACATTTAATGCCCTACCGTGGCACAAAGGAGGCGCAACGCACCTTTACCACCTATTTGATGCCCATAAACTACTAGACTACACGAGCCTAGCTGACAAATACGCACTCCCACAGTCCTCACAGTATTCGTACCTCCAGCTACACTCCTATATCTCTAAAGAAGAAAAACGTTTCTTAGACACCTCTATAGATGCTAATAGGTTAACTGCATGGGAACAAATGTGTATAACTGCAAGATTACTACCTCAATGTAAACCGATCTCCATGTGTCTCAGCTCCATAGCAAAACACAACCACTTCTCCACCACAAAATATGCCCAACAATGGGAAAGCGATCTAGGCTGTGCAGTGCCTCCCACATCCTGGGACACTATCCTGTCTGACCCTCTCAAGCTACTTAAATCAACCTCTCACATTGAACAACACCGCAAAATTTTATACTATTGGTACTTAGTGCCAACCAGACTGCACAAGATCTTTCCCTCCACCTCACCACTTTGCTGGAGATGCCACGCAGCAGAGGGCTCAATGCACCATATATGTCTGAAGTCCATGCACTGATCCGAGATGCCACACAAAGCTCTCCCCCATTCACCCCACTGGTGTGCCTACTGCTGGATCTCCCTAGAGAAATGCCCCAACACGCTAGAAAGTTGACCTTACATATAGCCTTGACGGCGCAGCAATTGATAGCAAGAAGATGGAAGTCCACGATCCTTCCCAAGAAGGAAAACCTCTTAGAGGAATTGCATAAGCAGTGGATTTACGAAACCTCCTACATGTCCCTCTTCCCCTCTGTCTAGGTGTTCTCTTTGACTCCAACCTCTCCTTCAAGCCTCATGTTCAATCTATCGCCAAATCCTGTCATTTCCATCTCAAAAACATTGCGCGCATCCGCCCCTACTTAACACCAGATGCGACTAAGGTGTTGGTCCATTCCACTGTCCTTTCTCGCCTTGACTACTGTAATCCGCTTCTCAGTGGTCTTACGTGTTCCCAACTTGCGGCGTTACAGTCCATAATGAATGCGGCGGCGAGGCTCATCTTCCTGTCCGCCCGCACCTCCCATGCTTCACCCTTCTGTCAGTCCCTACATTGGCTTCCTATAAAATATAGAGCTCAATTTAAAATTCTGGTTCTTGCCTTCAAATCTCTACATAATGCCGCTCCTACCTATCTATCCTCCCTTATACACAAGTATGTCCCGTCTAGGCCCTTACTATCTGCTGAAGACTTACGTCTATCTTCTGTCCGTACTCCCACCTCTGATGCTCTCCTTCAAGATTTCTCAAGGGCTGCACCGTTCCTGTGGAACTCGCTTCCCTCCTCCGTTAGATGCTCACCCAGTCTCCACTCCTTCAAAAAATAGTTAAAAACCCACTTCTTCATAAAAGCGTATCAATTAAACTGTTAATAGCTCCTGACTGATTCCTCTTCTGCAACTGTCACTAGTCTAATACTATCCTTACCTTTTTGTATCATTTTACCCCACTCCCTCTAGCATGTAAGCTCATTGAGCAGGGCCCTCAACCCCTCTGTTCCTGTGTGTCCAACTTGTCTGGTTACAACTACATGTCTGTTCGTCCACCCATTGTAAAGCGCTGAGGAATTTGACGGCGCTCTATAAATATTATAATAATAAATAATAATAACACTGTAACTGAGCACAAGCTCTCAGAACAGTAGGTAGCAGAGACTCAAAAGGTGAAAATGAATGAAAGAATGAATGTACCAGGGCTGAATTTATGAAAATGGAATGATGTGTGCTAGTAAGTTACATTTTAACCTCAAACATTTATTGAATTGCTAATTATCTGTGATTGCTATCCTTTTTTTCTATTTACCAAATCAATACCATAACTTATGGACTGCATTATAGAGATATTCAAAGATGGCTACAGATAATTATTGTAATATTGTAATGTTAGTATAGTACTGTAATATTTCAAAACTCTAGAACAAGATCAAAAAATGGCATTTGAAAATTCAATTATGTGTGCAGTAACTTGTATTTTCACAGTGAGCATTTATTGAATTGCTAATAATCTGCAGTTGTATCCTTTTTTCATATGCCAACTTAATGCCCTAACTTGTAGTCTGCATTACAGGGATATTTATTAAGTAGGTGAACAACACAAGTGCTTTATATGGTTTAGGTGATACCACCCTCCTTTTTATAAAACACAAAAGTGTACAGTGCAGCGCTAACACAAAGTCTTTTTCCATGCAAACAGATTACATCTCACCAATAAGGTTACACAGCACGAGTGATTTCATATACATAGAAAAGAAAACAGAGAAATGTACAATAGTGAAATATTGTTTAAATGAATGGGAAACATAGATGAAAATAAGAAATGCTCACAATTGTAGAGCCTTTTAAACATTTTGGCTCTGAACGTAAGGGCTTCATGTGCTTTCATGGTGTCAACAGCATCCTTCTTCTGTGTGTCTCCTTAAGACCTCCAATGGAATATGCATGAGAAAGAAGACAGAAGGTGCAGAGCGATAGTGCAGATAACCCAAATATCAAATATGTAATTTATGCTTATAGTGAATTGCCCGCCTTGTTTAGGAGGCTACAGGATACTGGCTCAAAATTTTTGCATATTGTGCAAGTTATGAAGTGGCAAATCACCCTTTTGAAGAATGCTAAACCGGAAGGACTTGTGGTGTTAAAATAGCATTTAACTTTAATATACAAATATAAAAAATCTCACAATGAGAGATAAAACAATACAAGTAATTAGTAAATCACAAAGTCCTCGAGTTCTCCGAGACACATTTGACCTTGTATCCAGGCATTTTCAATCGGTGCATTCTTTTGTTTCCTTCCCCTTTTTGAGGGGATGTCCCAAGATATCTGGTCCAATAGGATTCACGTTTCGCAAGGGGCATGATCCAGCAGGTGATTCTCATCCTTATTCGTGCATAACAGTTTTCTGCTTGTGCGGAGAGAGGAAGTGATGTATCGGGCTATGGAGAAACTCCCGATATGTCATATCCGTCATTCGGGAGTTTTTGTATACCGGACTTGTTGTAAAACTACCAGGTCCATAAATCATTGTACTTATTAGTGCTCAAATCCAATTTAAAGTGTTGATGTATTGAAAAACACCTATAAGGAAAACAGAAAAATTAGGGGGAAAAAAGAGAAGAGAGAGAAAAAATGGAAAGGAAAAACGAATCAGGGTACAATAGGTTAAACACAGATATCTTATGCATTTAACATAAAACTTTTGAAATATATATCTTCTCACATCATATTTCTTAATTCATTAAAATATAGATATTAAAATAATAATCTCTTAATTAGACATACAATACATGTAAACTATAGAAACTATACATAGTAGCTGTATACATATTTTGAGGAGGTTTTATAGTTTTCTTGTTTTAAACATTCTATAAAATGTTTATATTATAATCTTAAAATCCTCCTGTAAAAACATCACTATAATAAGGAGTTCTAAACATAGGTGGAAAAAAAGGTCTCCCTTTTCACTGGCCAAAGTTAGGGTTAATATTTGTTTGTGTGTGAAAAATGCAAAAAACTAATTTGAATGCCAATTTTGACCAGTGTTTGTGACTAAGTGGCTTCTAAAAAAGACTGGACATGTCCCATTTGCAATACCATGGGTTGTCTACTTTTGTAAATGGTATGCCATCATGGGGGTAATATTCATTCCTGGGCTACCATACGGTCTCAAAAGCAATGTAACCAATCTGGCAAATTTCAATGTAAAAAAAAACTGAAACGCAAGCCTTATAATTGACTCTAACTTTTGAAAGCACCATAAAACCTGTACATGAGGGGTACTGTTATACTCGGGAGACTTCGATGAACACAAATATTATCACAACAATCATAACACCAGGGAGGCGTGGCTTGAGCTCTGGTTGGAATGGACGCTTAGACTGTAAGATCCGCTCCGCCGGCACCTAAAACAGCCTAAAAAACATTTGCGTCAATGGGACGCCACATTGGAGGGAATCGGGGAAGAGATCCGCACTAAGGCTGCTGCCATGGCCACGAAAGCAGACCTCCTGATACTCACCACCACCATACAGGATACCCTGGCAGGCATCCGAACTGAGGTAACAGCCCATGTAGGTGCATCCAAGACCTGGAACGTGCACATGAGGCCCAGACCGCGAGGCAGTTAGCAACCGACACGGCCCTCGCTGTTGCACATGAGGAGGACCATGGAAGACCTGGACAGCAGGGGGCGCAGATGCAATATCCGGGTCCGCGGAATCCCTGAAGCCGAGGGGGAAGAAAATGCAGAAGACACCCTCAATGTCCTCTTCCACATGGTTAAGGGTGAGGCAGCTCCACACACCTTTAAATACGACCAGGCACACAGAGCTCTGCACCCCCGCTTCCTAGAGGATGGCCCACAAGACCTAATATGCTGCCTCCCCTCCTTCCAAGACAAGGAAGCCATTATGAGGGTGGCCTGATCTTGGCCCACATGGAACTACCGAGGAGCACTGGTCTCATTGTTCAACGATCTTTCGCCCATTACACTGGAGGCCAGAAGAGCGCTGAGGCCTATAACTGCAGCCTTACAGGAACGTCACATACCATACAGATGGGGCTTCCCCTTTGCCTTGCTAGCTCGTCACCAGAATGGCTGGACCTCGGTCCGCTGGCCAGAGGAGATTCCAAGATTCTTGGAGGAGATGCATTTATGTAGCGGAGAGGTAGTATAATCCACAGTATCTCCGCTGGGTAACAGGAACAGCATAAAATAATCCAGGTAAATAAATACAGCATCCAATAATCCCGGTAGCGTTATAAGAATCCTTCCTTCCCAAGAACTAGACGACACATAGGATGGGAGGTTGGGAGGTTTTATTTTCAGGTCACGGTATTTATGGGATTCCCCATGCAAGGGATTTCCCTACTGACATTTCAGGGGTGGTACAGTAGGGGACTACATGGGGAACTGCCCAACACATACATTTTTCCCATCATCCACTGCTGGACGAGAGGGATACTCCCACTGGAATGTACCGTTAATGGGATTATCTCTCCGTGCAGCAGAACTTACATTTTACATTAAAATGTATAACTTTACTAATATTCCCTTGATTTACACGAATGGACGTTCGGTAGATAGCTGGAGGCTGAGCGCATAGTTCGTGAGAATACCGCTCAGCTCCCAGTCTAAATAACCGAACGCCGCACGAAATACACATTATTTCTAACATATGTTTAAAATACCGATTAGTATAAGGGGAACAAACTACCGAACGGCCAGGGCTCCCGAACGGCGTGGAAGTCCAGCGGTGTTCGCGCCGTCTAGTAGCCGTTTTTAGTTCCAGGTGCTCGACGGCAAAACCCCGCTGGGCTAACAAAGGAATCAAGATGGCCGACCGTCGCGTGGTTGAGAGCTGAACGATGGCCACCTAGGGAAGCCTTTAACTACTGATTGCAACAATGTAGCAATTGGTTAATGGGTACCACACGACCTCCTGTGTGTGGTCAACCATTCGGTAGTTCATTCGTGTAACAAAAAGCACAGTCTGACTGTAAAAGACATATGGATTATAAAGCCGTTCGGTATTTTGTAAGCATTCTCCATGCGAATGCTTACCTGCCTTCAACAGGCCACCCTGACTGTTAATTATGTCTAATTTACCTCCCTGCTTGATGGGCACTTTTATTCGAAACAACCGCACGAACACTATGGGAACTGTAAACTCAGCCGCCATTTCGGGACGTGTTCGCGGCCATTTTAACTCCCGAACAGCGGTGTTTGCCGTTGAATGTCTGGAACTAAAATCGGACACTCAAACAGGCGAACACCGCTGAGACCTCCATACCTTCGGGAAAACCTTGCCAAAACTACCGAACGACCGGGCGTTCGGTAGAAAGAATCAGCAGCAGATGGGGATTTCAGCGAACCCAGGATGGGATACGGATGGCCGGCCGTTCGGGAGTTTTTATCCACGTTCTTAGACCGACTGCAGGGCCAGCATTCATGGAACTGTTTTCGGCTACTGTGCCCATGCGGTCGGTCTAAACTTCTAAGTCCCATATCTCCCGAACGGCTGAACCGAATGAGCTGATTTATAAATATGTTAGTACCCTAAATGGAAGCTATCTGGGGATACCAAATTTATGTGTACCCCAAGTATTTGGGGTACATCCGAACTTTGGGGAAAATATGTTTCTTTTTAATTATGTTATGTAGTTATCTGAGGGGAGGGGATTTACAGAATGTATATTGTATGGATTGGTTGTACTGCTAATTATGTGGGTGTCTCCCTTGCATGGGCAGAATCGCATAAAAGGAGAGTGTCGGTCAATAAATCCTTAGTTCTTCTTGACCCTTCAAAACGTAGCCTCGTCTCGTTCTTGAAAGGTGAATCTCTGCAGCTTAATCACTTAGCTCTTTTCAGAGCTGTACCTGGCTTCCACTCCTGATTCAGCAGAAGAGAATAGGCGACTCCATCACTACACAGCGACTGCCGGGAAGAAAAGGACATCCCCAACGGCTGGTACCCTCACTACACCAGGGTAGCCGTTACAATTCGTTTCACGAACCGTGTTGAAACTCACTGTTCGTGAAACTACATAGGGAATACTGGTTTTTCATATTGCAAGCATACGAATGCCCTCGTCCGCCTGAAAGCCACATACACTATTTAGACTTTAGTTCTTACAGCTAAAACAAGGATATCCACACATGTAATACAGGAATATTACCCAAATCCAATTTTTTTCCATGGACGGCCAAAAGTAAGTTTTTAGAAGTCTTCAATGATCTAGTGCAAGAAGACCTTAACAAAATTGTAGACAGTAAATTTAAACCTAATCTCACTAAAAAAGAACGTGTAGCTTTAAAATCTCTGATGGAGAATCCTAATATGGTTATTAAGGAGGCGGATAAAGGAGGTGGTATTGTCATCATGAATAAATCTTATTATTTACAAGAGGCTCACCATATCCTTAATAATCAAAATAACTATAAAATTTTGGATAAAAATCCGACATCGGAATTTTTGGTGGAATTAAATACCTTGTTAATTTCAGGTCTAGAGCAGAAAATAATTAATCGAGATGAATTTAATTATATTTATAACCCCAATTGTAAAGTGGCAGTTTTTTATTTTCTGCCAAAAATACACAAGAATTTAAAAACACCTCCAGGCCGCCCTATTATTAGTGGAATTAATTCACTGTCTTGCAATTTGTCCGAATATGTAGACTTATTTTTACAACCATATGTCCCTTTAAACTACACTTTTATTAAAGACACAAAACATATCTTACAAGATTTACAGTCTATATGTTGGAAGTCTACATATATTCTAGCTACTGCTGATATCACTGCCCTTTATTCCAATATTCCTCACAAAAAAGGCATTATATGTATCAAACAGATGCTTCAATCTCAACAGCTTCTACATGATATTCAAATTGAGTTTTTGATTGATTGTATTCAGTTTGTCCTAACTAGGAATTTTTTCTGGTTTAATAACCAGTTTTTTCTTCAGCTGTGTGGCGTCGCCATGGGTACCAAATTTGCCCCCAGTTTCGCCAATCTGTACGTATCCCATTGGGAAGACCATCATGTCAGATTGGGCGAGCACATGGGGGGTACTTTGGTCCTATGGCGACGCTACATAGATGATGTATTGATTGTCTGGGATGGCACCATGGAGGGTTTTAATTCTTTTATGGAGTCCATCAACGATAATGATTATAACTTGCAGTTTACTTTTACATCTAGTATAACTTCCGTTAATTTTTTAGATCTTACTATATATACAGAATCCAATCAATTGAAGACCAAAACATATTTCAAACCCACAGATTGTAATACAGCTATTGAATGCTCTAGTGCCCATCACCCTCCATGGCTTTCAAACATTCCAAAGAGCCAGTTAACTCGTCTTAGGAGAAATTGTTCTGATAGGGAAGTTTTTTTGGAACAATCGGCAATTATAAAAAAAAGATATATAGATAAGGGTTATAACCTTAATAAAATTAAGCAAGCGGAAACAGAGATTCTTTCCTCAGATAGAACCCTTTTATTTGTTGATGGAAAAATGAGAAGGGAGAACAGTGAACTGGTTCAACCTAACAAAAGGAAAAATAATAGCCATCATTCTAATAAAAAATTTGAATTTGCCTTTTTAACGCAATATAATTCTCAGGCAAAAAAGATAGAACAGATTCTCAAAAAACATTGGCACATCCTTAAAAGGGATGATGTCTTAAAACATATGTTACCTGAATTCCCTACAGTAATCTATAAAAAAGCGGCTAATCTCAAAAATAAACTTGCGCCTAGTTTGTTGCCTTCCACCCCTTCACATAACAATATATTAAAAACTCCAATATTGGGCTTTTTCAGTTGTGGACGTTGTTCCACTTGTAAATATCAAAAGAAAAAAATCACAAGTTTCACAAGTACATATACTGAAAAAACTTAAAAAAATAATAATAAAGAACACAAGGTTCTACGTCTCTGTGTATCCACCTGTATAAACTCCCCCCAGGATGGAGCCAGAGGGGGGAAGAGATCAACAGGCGCCACACAGGGACTAGTGTACCGAAACGAGATTCCAGGTATCTCGAAGGGGCTTAACCCCAAATAAACAGACAAAAGAACAAAAAATGCAAGATGCAGTCTGTCTCAGAGTGTACTTAAGATCAGCAGCATAGCCTGGAAATATATATATAACGGTATAGTGTAATACCAACCCTGGCTTACTAGATAGAAACCGTAAGAAAACCTATAGTAATAGAGTAATAAACATAAATAAAAGTGATACTACAATTCTATGCCAGACCAGGATATAATTGATAGGGATATCAAAGTATAGCCTATAACGTAGCCCCACCCTAATCATCCGCTTTATTATAATATGCTATAAGGGTGGAGATACTCAAAAAGGTAAATCCCATACAATAGTCTATCCTAGAAAGTGTCTACAATTGAAATCTATATGACATAAGCTCGGAGTCCAGCTATAGTAAATAGATAGAAGGATAGAGGTAATGAATAAATGAGAAACCAGTCAAAAAATAGACTGATGGTAAAATTAAGTTACAAAGCCTCTCTCCCTGTTAATCTAGCTAGACAGGCATAGAACAGAAATAAGAATAGAATAAGTATAGTGTCAAATCATGGTGCTACAACCACCAGTGCCCAGTGCTCATATCAAGTGATATGAGTAAAAATGCCCAACGTCCGTTTCGGTGCTAGAGAGATGCACCTTCGTCAGGGGCAAACTCTAAACTGATATGGAGATCTCTTAAATACAGGATATGTGCCAGGAGGCATGAGTACCTTAACCAATGGGATCTGGGGGAGTGGATTCTCAGCTGTATGTGATGTCATTAATGAGGAACCTACCAGCGTGTCACTGCAGGTCTCGAGGTGTACGTAGAGGCGGAGCTTAATGCCGTTCACGTGACCCGACGTCAAAACGAGTCACATGATCTAGCCGTGATGACGGCGGTTCCTATGTTGGGCGGGGTCAGGTCCGGAGGTGTGACCTAATGTGGAGATGTCACTCAATGACATCTATCTGAAGCCCCGCCCCTGGGTGCACGGAAGGCAAGGGAACAAAGCACTCCCATATTCACCCATTGGGGAGGAGCATAGGGACATCCTATAACTATATATATAAATAGGTATACCTGTATGAATGCCCAGGTGACCACATAGTGTGATGTATATACAACCCCAAAAAAACCTTTCCTCAGAGGTATCTCAGGGATGGTGAGTCATTCATAAATGACAGCATCCAAAGTCAATATATTAACAGGTCATATAATAATATAATATATCCACTACCTCCTGTATAGGCACAGAGTGGATATAGACTGAAACTATATATATATAACCATACAGCCAGTGAGTAATTAAAGGGGTATTACATGCAAAAATAGCTGCCTTGTCTTATGTAATATAGTCACATATAATAGTGTGTACTAAGAGACTAGAATTCACAAATATGAGACAATCCAAATAATGTAGTTATGTACACTTCATAGTAATGGTCTAGAGTATAAACGCTGATATAGCGGTCTATGCAATGGAAATAGTGTATCTATCTCTATACTCCCCGTGTGACCATCTTTTAAGGTGGTTTCTTTGATCTCGGTATGGTACTCATGTCTAAAATAATGAATCAAATAACAAATTAATAAAACAATAGAAATTTTTTTTTATTTTTTTTAATTAAACAAAACACTACACACGTTATATTACAAAATTTACAAGTGTATCAGGTATTTTTAAAGACGTATTTACATATTTACAGACATATTGATATAAGGTATATGCCAGGTGTAGAGAGAAATTTACGGATCAGGAGAAATTCAGAACAGGTTATCCAGTGATAAAGGGTGTGTATGAAAAACCCTCATTTAAACCGGACGGTGACAGAGTTTTAAGCTTATAGATCCAAAAGCTCTCCCTTTGAAGTAATTTTTTGTCTAGGTCTCCTCCTCTTGGGCCAAGTGTGACTCTTTCGATGCCACAAAATCTGATCCCTTCGGATGACCCCCCATGATGTAGTTTCAGATGTTTAGAAATGTCCTCCGAAGGGATCAGATTTTGTGGCATCGAAAGAGTCACACTTGGCCCAAGAGGAGGAGACCTAGACAAAAAATTACTTCAAAGGGAGAGCTTTTGGATCTATAAGCTTAAAACTCTGTCACCGTCCGGTTTAAATGAGGGTTTTTCATACACACCCTTTATCACTGGATAACCTGTTCTGAATTTCTCCTGATCCGTAAATTTCTCTCTACACCTGGCATATACCTTATATCAATATGTCTGTAAATATGTAAATACGTCTTTAAAAATACCTGATACACTTGTAAATTTTGTAATATAACGTGTGTAGTGTTTTGTTTAATTAAAAAAAATAAAAAAAAATTTCTATTGTTTTATTAATTTGTTATTTGATTCATTATTTTAGACATGAGTACCATACCGAGATCAAAGAAACCACCTTAAAAGATGGTCACACGGGGAGTATAGAGATAGATACACTATTTCCATTGCATAGACCGCTATATCAGCGTTTATACTCTAGACCATTACTATGAAGTGTACATAACTACATTATTTGGATTGTCTCATATTTGTGAATTCTAGTCTCTTAGTACACACTATTATATGTGACTATATTACATAAGACAAGGCAGCTATTTTTGCATGTAATACCCCTTTAATTACTCACTGGCTGTATGGTTATATATATATAGTTTCAGTCTATATCCACTCTGTGCCTATACAGGAGGTAGTGGATATATTATATTATTATATGACCTGTTAATATATTGACTTTGGATGCTGTCATTTATGAATGACTCACCATCCCTGAGATACCTCTGAGGAAAGGTTTTTTTGGGGTTGTATATACATCACACTATGTGGTCACCTGGGCATTCATACAGGTATACCTATTTATATATATAGTTATAGGATGTCCCTATGCTCCTCCCCAATGGGTGAATATGGGAGTGCTTTGTTTCCTTGCCTTCCGTGCACCCAGGGGCGGGGCTTCAGATAGATGTCATTGAGTGACATCTCCACATTAGGTCACACCTCCGGACCTGACCCCGCCCAACATAGGAACCGCCGTCATCACGGCTAGATCATGTGACTCGTTTTGACGTCGGGTCACGTGAACGGCATTAAGCTCCGCCTCTACGTACACCTCGAGACCTGCAGTGACACGCTGGTAGGTTCCTCATTAATGACATCACATACAGCTGAGAATCCACTCCCCCAGATCCCATTGGTTAAGGTACTCATGCCTCCTGGCACATATCCTGTATTTAAGAGATCTCCATATCAGTTTAGAGTTTGCCCCTGACGAAGGTGCATCTCTCTAGCACCGAAACGGACGTTGGGCATTTTTACTCATATCACTTGATATGAGCACTGGGCACTGGTGGTTGTAGCACCATGATTTGACACTATACTTATTCTATTCTTATTTCTGTTCTATGCCTGTCTAGCTAGATTAACAGGGAGAGAGGCTTTGTAACTTAATTTTACCATCAGTCTATTTTTTGACTGGTTTCTCATTTATTCATTACCTCTATCCTTCTATCTATTTACTATAGCTGGACTCCGAGCTTATGTCATATAGATTTCAATTGTAGACACTTTCTAGGATAGACTATTGTATGGGATTTACCTTTTTGAGTATCTCCACCCTTATAGCATATTATAATAAAGCGGATGATTAGGGTGGGGCTACGTTATAGGCTATACTTTGATATCCCTATCAATTATATCCTGGTCTGGCATAGAATTGTAGTATCACTTTTATTTATGTTTATTACTCTATTACTATAGGTTTTCTTACGGTTTCTATCTAGTAAGCCAGGGTTGGTATTACACTATACCGTTATATATATATTTCCAGGCTATGCTGCTGATCTTAAGTACACTCTGAGACAGACTGCATCTTGCATTTTTTGTTCTTTTGTCTGAAAAAACTTACAATATTAAGAAACATATTCTCTGCTCTTCTTCTTTTGTGGTTTATCTACTTCAATGTGGATGTGGGGCTCAATACGTGGGCCGCACTTCGAGAAAATTACACACCCGAATCTTAGAACATTTTAATAACATAAAGAAAAAGAAAGTAGATCATAGTGTGCCAAGACATTGCAATGCATGCCCGTTATTTAAGTGGAATACTTTCCAAGCATTTGGTATAGATTCTATTCATCTGGGTTGGAGAGGAGGAGATAAACTACAAGAGTTGATTAAAAAAGAGGCTTTTTGGATTTTTAATCTGAAAACTTTACATCAGGGGCTTAATCAGGAAATTGATTTACAAGGTCTAATTTGAATTAGATTAATATCAATATTTTTAAATTAGGCAATATTAGTTTTTCCTCTTATTTCAGAAATTTGTGGGGTGTACATGGTTCTGCATACTTTTTGGTTTTGGTCCTTTTTATTAATTTTTTATATATTTTTTTATATATTTTTATACATTCTTATATAATATGCCATAATAGTATGTATTATGTTTCTAATTTAATATATTCCCATGTTTTGGGTATTATATACATATTTCCGTATGCTATATATGTGCTTTTATTCTTTTCTATACCATTTCATCTGGTTCTCAGTCTTATCGGGCGGATCATTCCGCCCGTTTTTCCAATTTATGTCTCTTTTAGGTTCTAACAATATTATTCAATTATGGACACACTGCACATGCGCTCTTTTTGGGCGCATGTGTAACAGATTACATTCATGCGTTCCATGATACCGGAAATTACATCACTTCCGGAACGCAAGGACTGTATCCTGTTTCGTGCATGTCACGGATGACACGCACGCCAGTTCCACGACGAACACCCGGGCTTTCCAATTGAAGATGATTGTATGCATCGCTATATATACCCGGAAGTGCCATCACACAGATATATCCCTGATGAAGTCCCCTTTTTGCCGGACAAAACGCGTTGGATACTTTTGAACCTGCTGCTATTTGGTTTTAAATTTTGTATGTTATTTTTATATTTATTTATTTTATTCTATTTCCATTTTTCTATTGTATCCTGCCTGCTCCATTGGACCTTCCATCGGACTTTTTGTATACCAGTCTTGGAGTTCCATGTTTTTTGGAGATATGCCTGTCATATCTTTTTTTCTGTAAGTGTGACCAATAAATATGATTCCGTAATAATATTACATGCTTCACTATATTTGTGTTCTGTTCTTCTTCTATATATTCCACGGAAGAGGACTATCTACTAAGATTTTTACCCTTTTGGAGGGTGAGAAGCCTGAATTCCTATTTCGTTTGTGAGTGCATCCATTTTCATTAATATACTCACTTTTTCTAGTACTATATTACGCTATGTTAGCTTCTTAATTTTCTATACAGATTCTGTCTACGAATTACTACCTATTTCAGGTTATTTATATTTATTGTTATAATATCACGTATTTGGGAGGTGTTTCCACTTTGTTTTTCTACTATATGTAATTTAGGTGTTAGTGAGGTACACCTGGTATCTCTCCCTTATATATGATCTATATACCATTATAGTGTGTATACTTTATTGTTCTTGTTTGTAATACAGGAATAGTCTTAAGTGGCTAGTTTTGCCACAACTTACTACCTATTTCGGTCCTGGACTGGGTCCTGGGCCCACTGGGGGGGAGGCCCCGACAACAACGAGCACCCCAGGGTTGTGGAGGCGACCCACTGCAGGGCCTGACACCACACAGATGCAACAATCCAGAGGCTTCAGAATAAGAGCCCCTGATCTTACTCGGGCTCTCATCCCAACTTCCACTTTCACCTGGGGACTCCCCGCCTCGCATGAGCACTGATGCTCCACATGCCCACCTCCTGAAATTTAGTTTTATCTAATGGTCATGCTACCCTCCCTCCATACTGGGACATTAGGCTGGGCCTGACTCTGATCTGACTTCCCATACCTGCTGAGTTTTGGGCGGGGGTGACGGGTACTGCTTCCCCATTTGAAAGGCAGAATTCACTGAATTAATGTTTTCTGGGCACTATGGCGCACGCACTGGGTTGTTCTACAGAGCAACTTTTGGGGTGTGGGGATTGATGGGAAAGGGCTCTGTTACCCTCACTTGGCCCCGCTAACGGCTCTTCTGGTTCGAGCATAACGACAACTGCAGAAAGGGATACCATCGCCAGGGATGGATCAGTCACTAGCAAAACGCTGAACTCTCCACACCACACCATCTCCCTGGAAGATGCACAATATGGACGTACGGTACATGGCACTGCCCATGAGCACATAACACTAGCTACACACCTCACTTGGCAATGGTACCTCTTCTTAAATGAGTACTGGTTAGATGGTTAAAAAAAAAAAATCTATTTTATTTGGCAAGTTCTAAAGTCAGATACATTGTGTCATTGTTTCATAGCCAAGTTAGGAAATAACCATTTATGTCTTTGGGAAATTATGAACAAGCAATTGAAAGCCAGTCAGAAAATGCGCATAAAACATAGCCCTACCGCATGTATAGCAATCAGGTAGTTCTCCAGCTGTTGCCGAGTTACATCTACCATGATTATTAGTTACACTCTTCACTGCTAGCTCTTCAAACACAGGGGATATACTGGGGACCTGGGGGGAGGGGCGGGTTGCTAGGGGGGACGGGAGGATGAGATCGGACAGAGGGGTCTCCGTGCCGATATGTTGCTTTTCACTTGTTTCATTGTTATTGTATCCTTGTTTATGCTTTCATGTGATGACCCAAGTACTCAATATCGCACCAGGCTGTGGTGCTGGCGGGGAGGAAGCGGCTGATACTACACTCATATTTTGGGTCCGTGCCGGATCAGGGCAGACCTACTAACTCCCACTTAAGGTTGTGCATAAACCTGGACGACGGATCCACTGGGGGCCACTGGGGTCGCACGACTACACCCCCTTCCATTAAGGAGGGATCGAGGTGAACACTCTCTCTTACCCTTACTAGGGTCACCTCTACTTGGGGAACTCGAATTTCCCCATTTTTTTTTACTCTATACACTCTTTGTACTCTACACTCCACCCCTTCCATTCTCTTGGTACTCTTCCCCTCGCCCTGACGTGCGTCCCACTTGTGGGCGTACTCTCCACAATTAACACTCCAAACACACCCAATACCCTCTGATACGACACCACAACTAGACACACTCCGCGTAATACCACATAACGGACCCCACACAGGGATCCCAGTTTCCCCGCTGGGTTCGCCTCATCTGGCCTGCTACCTCTGTTGCTGCACCGGGCGCCGGCTTTTACGAGACTGCACAGGGGCACAAGAAGGACCACAGCTGACTATAGAAGGGGGAGTTGCGCCAAGGTTTCTGCGTGATCTGGACCGGCAGCTGGGTTGGCTATGGCATACCATAGTTCTCCCCTGAATGTCCTGACTCTCAACTGTAGGGGCCTGAACGTTCCCGAGCGTCGCACTCATCTACTCCGTGAACTACGGAAGAAACAAGTATCTGTGGATATGCTCCAGGAAACTCAATTCCTTGAGGGCTCCGCACCCAAGCTGCGGAACCGCTATTACCCTAATAACTCCCTCAGCAACCACGCTACGGCTTGTAGGGTGGGGTTTGCTATTGTCCTCGCGGCTAAACTGGACTTTATAGAACTAGACAAAATGATCGACCTTTGGGGGAGATTTATCTTCCTAAAAGGCACTATTGCGGATAAGTTATACACCCTGGTATCCATATACGTTCCCAACACGAATCAGGCGCGATTTCTCGGGGGACATTTAGTAAGCTGCGAGGATTCACGGAAGGAGCACTCATTGTGGGAGGGGACTTTAATGCCCCGCTGGACCCACAGCTGGACACATTGACAGGGCACAGTTGCCTACCACAATCTAGCATCCACTCAATTCGCAAATAAATGAGTGAGATGGGATTGGTGGACTGCTGGAGGGCGCTTAAACAGGACACCAGGACTACACCCACTACTCGGCACTCCATAACCGCTATTCGCGGATCGATTACATTCTGCTTCAACAGGAAGGTCTGTCGCGCCTGCGGAGGGCCACCATTGACCCCGCCACGTGGTCAGATCATGGTCCAGTATCTGTGGAACTGGAATCACCACGATTTAAACTGGCACGATGGACCTGGCGTCTGAAGGAGTCCTTACTCCAAGACCCCAAGGTGAAAGGAGAAATTACACAAGCCCTAGACCTATACTTTCGGGAGAACGATGTGGCAGATACGTCACCAATAATGATTTGGGAAGCCCACAAGAGTGTCATTCGTGGCACACTTATAAGAAGAGCCTCCCGTAAGAGGAAGGCAGCTATGCGGAAATTGACGGAAATATATGGCACTATCTCAACACTGGAACTCCAACACAAACGGGCTCAACTCGCCAACGTACAAAACAACTTGATGGATGCCCGATGCCAATTGCGAGACCTTATCGCGAGAAGGTACCTTCGCTCTCTACAACACTCCAAAAACGTCTTCTATATACACGCAAATAAAGGTGGCAAATTCCTAGCCCGCTTCCTGAAAGGTGATACCCATGGGTACATAAAATACGTCTCTCCTCTGGGATCACGTCTCAGTTTCTAGAGGACATAGCGAACGAATTCCGATGATACTACCACACCTTATACAACCTTCCCGTCCCTGAAGATACGATGCCAGGGCAGACCAACCACACTTCCACCCAAGCCTTTTTACATGACAACATAGGCAGACAGGTTACTCGGGAAGCGGCAAGCGCACTGGATGAACCGATTAGCATTGAGGAGATGGCTGCGGCCCTGAAGTGCACGAAAGTAGGCAAAGCGCCAGGACTGGATGGGTTTTCCGCGGGGTATTAGAAACGCTTCTCCGCAACCCTCCTACCCCGGCTGACGACAGCGATTAACTCCATCGCGGAGGGAGGATGTTTTGGAGCAGAATCTCTGGCAGCTACTATCGCGGTCCTGCTTAAACCCGGGAACTGCAGCAGCTATCTGCCAATCTCCCTGCTTAACGTGGATACGAAACTACTTACGAAGGTGTTGGCGACTAGACTAAAATGTGTGCTACTGAGCCTGATCCATATGAACGAGACGGGGTTTATCCCGGGGCGGGAAGCGCGGGACAGCACGCTACACCTCTTCGCCATACAACATCGAGCAAGGAAATCACAGGACCATGTCTTACAACTATCCACGGATACCGAGAAAGCCTTCGACCGGGTCAACTGGTCATATATGATGAACACACTACGGGCTACGGGACTGGGGCATAAACTGATGATGTGGATATCTGCCTTGTATGATAAACCACACACAACGGTCAGGGTGAATGGAGCCCTAACCTCCAGCTTTGAGATCAGCAATGGGACCAGACAGGGATGCGCTCTATCACCACTTCTGTTTGCGTTGACCCTGGAACCGTTACTACAAGCGATCCGACAGAACCCAGACATCACGGAATACACCTGGAGGGGAGCGGAACACAAAGTGGCCGCATACGCGGATGACCTCCTTTTTTTCATATCTAATCCACAGATCACGATGCCCTGTCTGCTCCAAGAATTTGAACAATTAGGAAAGATATCGGGATTCAAGCTTAACCTGACGAAATGCGAGGTTCTTAACATAACCTTCCCGTCGGCTGAATACACTGAACTGGGTACCGCCTTCCCATTTCGCTGGTGGAAGATGAAATACATGGGCATATGGGTAACCACAAATCCGCAAGAACTTTACCGACATAACTTGCATCCATCCTCCAAAGGATAAAATCGGATCTCGACCGATGGGCATATCCTTACATTACATGGCACGGTCAAATTGCTGTGCTTAAGATGAATGTGCTGCCGAGAGTCCTCTATCTGTTTCAGACCATCCCAACAGCATTGTCGGCAACCTTCTTCTCCACCCTAAAATCGGCGGTCATCCGATATGTCTGGAGAGGGGAAAGGTCCAGACTGCGCCATGAGTTACTATGCTTGCCTAGACCCAGAGGAGGCTCGTCACTCCCGGATTTTAAAAAGTACCACCAAGCCACCACAATGCAACGAATCCTGGAGTGGCATGCAGCCACTGTTCTATCCAACAACATGATTTTTAATCTAAACCAATTAATTTCAATTTTAATAGTTGCAATTGGTGTGGAACTGTTTCAAATGCATTAGAAAATGCAAGTAGATCACATCCATTGGAACATCCAGATTTATATTTCTACTAACTAATTTGCATGACCTGTCTTTGATAAAACCATGTAATAAAAATAAATAAATAAAAATTAATCAATTTTGTGCAAAATCTATAAAGGGTTGAGAATGCAAAAAAATTGTACAAACTGTGATCAAAACAAAACCTTGAATTTGAGCTATAAGTCTGTTCAGGCGTAATTCACCTCTTTCATATTATGTGCACACACAATTATTATATATGATTTTGTTCAGGAGAAACAGGGTTTTCATGTCACATCAAATATATGTATATTAAACATAATTTAATATGAATATAATATGAAAAATTTGAAATTAAGAAATGTTGATATTTTTTAAGTTCTGCATGGCATTTTAACTGTGAATGCCACAATACTGTTTGCTGTTACTACAATAAAGTACACATATTTGTATTCAGCGATGTCTCATAGGTAAAACAGTACTCGCAATGCACAGGTTTTATGGTGTTTTGGAAAGTTACAGGGTCAAATATAGCACATTACACTTTTCAGTTTATACACATTGAAATTTGCCAGACTGGTTATGTTGCCTTTGAGACCAAATGGTAGCCCAGGAATAAAAAATATTCCCATGATGTTATACCATTTGCAAAAGAAGACAACCCAAGGTATTACAAATGAGGATGTCCAGTCTTTTCTAGTAGCCACTTAGTCACAAACACTGGCCAAAGTTAGCGTTCATATTTGTTTGTGTGTGAAAAATGCAAAAAAAACTAAATGGAACGCTGGTTCTAGCCAGTGTTTTTGACTAAGTGGCTACTAAAAAAGACTGGACATACCCCATTTAAAATAGCTTGGGTTGTCTACCTTTGCAAATGGTATGCCATCATGGGGGTGATTCTCATTCCTGGGCTACCATGCGGTCTCGTAGGCAACATAACCAATCAGGCAAATTTCAATGTGAAAAAAAGGAAATTCAAGCCTTCTATTTGACTCAGTAATTTTTAAAAACACCATAAAACCTGTACTTTTATACTCGGGAGACTTTGCTGAACACAAATATTAGTGTTACAAAATAGTAAAACGTATTACAACACTTATATCATTAGTGAAAGTACCGTTTGTGTGTGAAAAATTAAAAAAACTGAATTTTTACTGACGAAATCATCATTGTGATAGGTTTTACTATTTTTAAACACTAATATTTGTGTTCAGCAAAGTCTCCTGAGTAGAGCAGTACCCACCATGTACAGGTTTTATGGTGTCCTGGAAAATTACAGGGTTAGGTATAGGGCTTGCGAGCCAAATTCTCTAGACTTTCTGCCTGGGTTGTCGGGCAGGTCCCTCAGATTGTAATTAATAAAATTGTGACAAGAGAAGAGTATACATACTAAAAACCCAATAGATGTACATATAATCAAAGTATAAATAAGGTGTACCTCACAGACACCTAATATGGTAAATAACAAGCAAAAAAGGTGGGAAAAAAACACAGATTAGACGTACACCTGGGAACATATAATATAATAGTACAACCGGGAAAAGTAAGTCCAGGACGAGTAAATCCTACTTAGGATCTATAGCAAATCTATAATAATAATAAACATAACATAGCATAACACAGTATAAAAATACAGAGAAATGTGATGTTGGTAACAAACTCACAAACGTAAGGGAAAACATACTTCTTACCCCACCCGGGGTTAAAGAGTAGCTGGAATTGATAGTAGATCCTGAGAGTC
>OW240918.1:70385635-70404910 GCA_933207985.1 Pelobates cultripes | reverse complement strand
AAAGATCTTCAAAGGAGTAAAGGAAAAAGGCCATACATGGTGAAGTATGTATAAAACCAAAAAACTATTTATTTGATTGCACTTACAAACAAGTGGAAGGTACAGGCATATCTCCACTTTGAATGGAATTCAATTGCAGCGTGATGGATCTGGGTTACAGACAACTTCTGCCGCAGAGAGTAAAAACAGTGAAAATACAAATAAATAAAATAAAATAGAAGTGCATACAAAGAGAACTATCCGACGCGTTTCGTCCAGAGAGAAGGACTTCTTCAGGGATCTGATCTAATTCTTCGTATGGAGTGCTTCTTATACTGGCGGTAATCCTCCTTAATTGAATTCGTCAATCTAACAGGGAGTTTACGAGTAGTTGAACCCACATATTGAGCTCCACACCCACATTGTAATAAATAAACCACAAACGTGGAAGAGCATTGGATGTGTTTCTTAATCTGATGGAGTTTTTTAGTGTAAGTACCCGTAAAACTGGTAATTTTCCTTTTTTGGTGTTTACATGTGGAACAATGTCCACAACCAAAAAAAACCTTGTATAAGTTGAAGTTGTAAACCAGTTGTAGAAGGAGGATGTTTGGGGAGGAGACTAGGGGCCAGTTTATTCTTTAAATTGGTGGCTCGTTTAAAAATTACTGTTGGGAATTTGGGGATAATGTCTTTAAGTAGATCATCTTTTTCTAAAATATACCAGTATTTTCTAAGAATTTTTTCAATTTTTTTAGCTTGTGCATTATACTGGGTTATAAATGTAAATTGGAATTTATTCTTTGAGGCATTGAGAATTTTCTTGTAGTGTTTTTTTTATTTATTATCCATTAAAAAAACGAAATCTATTCTTATCAAGTATAGTTTGTTCATCAGCATTTAATTTATTACTATCTTATCCTTTATCTATATATCGTTTTTTAATAACCTGAGCCTGTTGGAAAAATGTTTCATCGTCTATACAGTTCCTTCTAAGGCGGATGAGTTGACTTTTTTGAATATTAGAAAGCCAGGAAGGATGGTGGGAACTAGAGAGGTCTATAGCTGTATTAGAATCCGTAGGTTTAAAGAAAGTTTCGGTTTTCAATTGATTCTGGTCTACATAGATTGTAAGATCCAGAAAATCTATAAACATGGTACTAGAACTGGAAGTAAATTTAAGATTATAATTGTTTTGATTAATATATTCGAAAAAAATTTTTAACCTTCAATAGTTCCTTCCCATATTAGTAATGTGTCATCTATGTAGCGTCGCCATAGGACCAAGTTGCCCCCAGGGTGCTCTCTCAACCTAACATGATGTTGTTCCCAATGGGATACGTACATGTTGGCAAAACTGGGGGCAAATTTGGTACCCATGGCAACACCACATTTCTGCAGAAAATACTGTCCATCAAACCAAAAAAAGTTGCGGGTAAGTACAAACACAATACATTCTATAAGAAAGTTGATTTGGACAGGTTGAAGACGTTTGTGTAAATAAAGTATATATTTTATTGCCAAAGTACCTTTTTGGTGTGGGATATTAGAATATAGAGCTGTGATATCTGCAGTCGCTAAGACATAAGTGGGCTTCCATTGAATTGATATTAGATCCTGTAAGATGTGTCTGGTATCCTTAATATAGGTGTCACCTAGGGAGACGTAAGGGTGGAAGAAAAAATCTACATACTTAGATAGATTACACGATAGAGAATCAATACCACTGATGCCAGGGGTTTAGAAAGACTTTTATGAATCTTCGGTAAGAAGTAAAAAGTCACTACTTAGCAATTAGAGTTGAAAATAAAATCAAATTCCTTTTTGTTGAGAACTTCCTTTTCTAAACCAGTTTGTAATTACTCTTTTATTTTTCTCTTTGGTTTAGATTCTATTTGCTTGCGCATGCTCTATTGACATGCGCACGCTCCATTAGAAGTGCAGATGTCTGTGTTTAAAACTCTCCTCCACGTCACAGATGCATCAATAACTACTAATAACTACTACCCAGGACGCACAGGAAGTACGCCACTGTGTTCCAATGGTGGAACGCACGCTACTGGAGAATTCAATTAAGGAGGATTACCGCCAGTATAAGAAGCAAATGAAGAATTAGATCAGATCCCTGAAAAAGTCCTTCTCTTTGGACGAAACGCGTTGGATTGTTCTCTCTGTATGGACTTCTATTTTATTTAATTTTTTTGTATTTCCACTGTTTTTACTCTTTGCGGCAGAATTTGGCTGTAACCCAGATCCATCACGCTGCGATTGAATTCTACTCAAAGTGGAGATATGCCTGTACCTTCCACTTGTTTGTAAGTGCAATCAAATAAATAGTTTTTTGGTTTTATACATACTTCACCATGTATGGCCTTTTTCCTTTACTCCTTTGAAGATCTTTGACTCTCAGGATCTACTATCAATTCCAGCTACTCTTTAACCCCAGGTGGGATGAGAAGCCTGTTTTTCACTTACGTTTGTGAGTTTGCTACCAACATCACATTTCTCAGAATTTTTATACTGTGTTACGCTATGTTATGTTTATTATTATTTTAGATTTGCTATAGATCCTAAGTAGGATTTACTCGTCCTGGACTTATTTTTCCAGGTTGTACTATTATATAATTTGCACGTCTACTGGGTGTTTTTTCCCACTTTTTTTGCTTGTAATTAATAAAATGACTTGATTATATAAAAATATTATATACATTTATTTGTAGAATTTAAATATATATATATATATATATATCTATAAATATATATTTGTGTTCAGGGCATCAAAAGCTGTAAAGTTAGATATATAAAACATACAGGGAAGGGGCAAAGTCGGTTGTGGTGTGCCAGAACCGACAATGTGGTAGGCCTGAAATAAAAGAGGGCCTACCTTATATAAAGATAAGAGAAAAAGGGGAGTGGTGGGTGGGGCAAATTGCCAGACTTAAGAAGGGAAACCAAGCCCCTCTCACAACTTCTGGCCCAGCCTTCCATTTGTGTTCAGGGCATCAATAACCGTAAAGTTAGAGATATAAAACATACAAGGAAGTGGCAAAGTCAATTGTGGTGTGCCGGAACCGACGATGCGGTAGGCCTGAAATAAAAGAGGGCAAAAGTGAGATATCATAACAAAAATGTATTCAGTCTACAAATACATCACATAATCATATTCTAGAAAGTTAGACGTACCTCTTCTACCGGTTGAGGTATGTATGTGTAGGCGGTGGACTTCCACCGACCTAACATTTTGATGTGTACGGGAATATTCCTCTTGGATGCCGTGGTAGCGACCCGAGTAATTTGCCAGGTTAACACCTAACCGTACCAACAACATTCTAACATAAAGCACAAACCTACTAGTAGTAAGTGTATTCCTGTGTAAAGCCAGAAGTGGTTGATTCGGGGAAATTTGAATGGAGGAAAGGTAATGATCCAACACTTTCATGGGGTACTTTTGATTGCATGTGGCGTAATACGTGATTGTAACTGACCCCTTCCACCAGTTTTCGTATGGTTTAGTGAAAGTAGGTAGTGGTTGTCTGATTTTACCAGATGTGCTCTTGTGATGAAGCCATTGGAGCTAGTGTTAGTGGTGGTGAATTCTGTAGACCAGAGAAAGCTGTAGAATTCAAAATATATGGCAGTTTTAATTACGTGATTTGTCTGAGTTTCAAATGGTGCACCATCTAGGAGGTCTGACAATGACTGGAATGGGTAGTCTAGAAGGTGTAGGTATCGGTGTGGAGTTTTTGATACCTTTTTAATATAGCGTTAACCTGGTAGAATGACAGGAAGCGTTGTTTATTAGGCCATGTGGTGAGGATATGGTGTTGAATTGCGGTAAGGTATAAATTATTAGTGTTGAAGGATAGATTAAGGTGAAGGTGGCAAAAGGAAATGAAAGCAACAAAAGTTTCCATAAAGATTTTGTCTATAATGTGGAAATCAAGCAAAAATCTGTTGAAAATGTGAAAGGCCCTATCATACAATTTCTTAGTGGTAGTGGAAAGACCTAATTGTGAGAGGTAGCGCCCATAAACTAGTAGATTATCTAATCCATGACCAGTTCCTGCCACTGTAGTGCTGGGGTAGCAACCTGGGCTGCTGTGTGCAATGCTGCCTGGAACTCCTGAAATCGAGATCGAGACAAATGCTCAGCTGCGACATTCAGAACTCCAGGGACATGTGCACATATTAAGAAAAAAATATGTCTAGCAGCTAGAGATGTCAACTTCCTCAAGAAATGCATGATGGCCAGGGGTGCTGAATGTCCCTTGTTAACAATATGGCATGTAGCCATGTTGTTGGAAAAGCACCGTACCGTATTAGCTGACCAGCATGCACCCCATTTGACTGCAGCTGCCACTATCGGATAAATCTGGCCAGTTACCCCACATTCACTTATCGCCAAATATCACTGAAAAAACAGATGTGGCAGCAGCATCTGTCCAGATTGAAAAAGATTTGTCTGTTATAACTCGAATAAATATGCTTTTCCCATTCCAATTCATCAGAAATTCCCTCCATATGCGCAAGTCGGCGGTGACATGCAAATCCAGTGCCATGCAGAAGGAATCTGACTGAAATTGGGGGAAAAGACGAAGCAATCTGGATATAAATGATCTCCCTTGTGGAATAATCTTCATAACAAAATTGAGGAAACCCAACAGTGATTGGAGATCCCTCCTATTACAAGAACCTGCATCAAAGTACTGGTTGATACAAGCTAGGATACGTTCAATCTCTTCAGTGGGGAGGCTGGCTTGCATTTGAACAGAGTCCAAAAACTACCACTGGGAAATTGATAATAGTATCGCGACCTTCAGTCTTATTTGGTGACACGGGGACGCCCAATTGCTCGAATAGTTGTATAGCCGCATGGAGGCTGGTGGGAGGAATTAAGTTATCTTCTACAGTCAGAAAGTCATCCAGGCAATGAATCTACAGATGTTAAGTAGCATCCAACACAACATCTCAGCAAACATATCAAAGATCCTCGGACTGCTTTTTGAACCAAAGGTGAGCCGTGTGAAGAAATAGAATGACCCTTGCCGCTTAACACCATGTAGATAACAAAGTGAAGGGTGAGTAGGTAGGAGCTCGAAGGCATTTACTATATCAGTTTTGCTAAGCCAAGCTCCTATGCCGGCTGACAGGATGGCATCTATAGCATTGTCAATGGAAGCATATTGGAACAAAAATTCCTAAGATGGAATGAGAGCGTTAAGACTGGGTGTTGTAGTAGTGTGGGGAGCAGAGAGGTCGATGATTAATCATTGCTTATTACACCTATGGGGTTAGTTCTCCATACTGAAAAGGGTGGTGAGTTGAATGGACCTTGTAAAAACCCCTGATCTACTTCTTTCTTGAGCAGCTCATTGATAGTGTCAGTGTTGCATTTGACTATCCCTGAAGGCATGTAAATGATACCTGTGGGAAAGCCATCCATAAACCTATATACCAGAAATTCCACTAAATATTGTGAGGGGTGGTCGTGCAACAATTCCCTCAGTAGTGAGATATTGACAGATGAAAGATAAGGCTTGGAGTATAATTTTTAGGGCACATAGTCTTAGAATGTGCCTGGAAACACTGTGAGCACACATGCGCCTGCGTTGAAATTGTTACAGATTTGTGATTTCCCTAGAAACACAATATTCCGTCCCAATTTATCTTTCAGAACCCTGTCAGGCCTAGCTGTGGTAGTCGGGTTTGGGTAAAAGGCAGTCACTTCCGGGGTGTTTGGGCATAAGTTAGCGGTGTGGGAAATGGATGAGCAGACAGTACAGGCTGGTGTATTGAGGCCCGCAAAGTGTCTACAAAACAGTTCCGTATCCACTATACTCCAATCTACTTGGTAGTTGAATTGGGCCAGTGGTGCAGACGCCCTTGTGGAGAAAGAATGGTGGTAGTCGTGGAAGGATGTGCCACCATATTTGTGCGCCAAGTCCACCAGCTTGTGGAGTTAAAGATCAAATTCTTTCCTCCTGTCAGGGTATACTGAACAAACCACATCCCGATATATCCCAAATGCGAGCACAAATTCCGCTATGCACAATTTGCCATTCAGTCTGTGATCCATGGATTTCAATACTACAGACACGTCACCATAAGCATATGTCTTATTCTAAAGGACATCTTGTGAGGCAATGAGGAGTGAGACCAAATTCACGTCTTTCCCCTCCAAGATGTCCTTTTTAATGTTAGCCGAGACCATATGTGCAGGGTTAATGATATGTGGGTGCTTAGGGTCAATGGGGATATTACCAGATTGGGTGCTGGGGAGAATAGCGGAATCAGAAATAACCAGGGCTGAGGAAGAACTCCTCTTGGGTTCCTGAGTCATTCTTATCCAACTTTTCATTGATTCGCCCCAAAGAGGATAGAACCGATGACAAAACAGCCTGTAGATCGGAAGACTGGCCACTACTGGATCCCTCTCCAGCCCCAGTGTTATCGGCCCCTGTATTAAGTAACCTAAAGTTACTTAACTTTCCTAGCCGTAGATGGATAGGGGACGTTTCTTTTGTGTAATTCTGCTGTGATCCTTGGAATGGTCCAGGATCTGAGGGATGAAGTGCTTGCGGTATCACCACCTCGAGATGGAGTTACGGATCTGGCTGGTGTACTGGGGATAGATAATTCCTTCCCGCCTTCAGGTAGTTGTGACATTCGAGAATTAAAAAAAGGCGATTATGTGTGGGCCTACTATCTATACAGGCTGGCTAGCTAATGCCAAGAGGCAAAAAAATTACCTACAAATGTGACAGGTGATGCCCTGCTAATCGCCAAGTGGCTTGAGAGGCTCTATCTATGAGTTCGATTGGAATTTGTGGCCCAAAATGCTGTAGTGAGGTGACAGCCTCTCGGTGACATGTACAAGCATAAGACAGAATGGTAAATACATATATGTATAAAGATACATATATGTATAACATCATTCTAAATGTACAAATTAAACAAATTAAAACTGGTATATAATTTTTTTAAAAATTGTTTATTTTTTTAAATTTTATTTTTTAAATTTTTTAAATTTATTTATTATTTTTATTTTATATATATATAGATATATATATATATCTATATATATATAAAATTAACATCATTCTAAGTGTATTTTAATATTAATATAATTATATATATATATAAATATTAAAATACACTTTTATTAATGATGTATGTATGTATGTATGTATGTGTATATAAAAGTACTTAGATCATATATCTAAATACTTTTTATTTAATTTAAAAACAGTTTTATAACTTTATTTATTTTTGTAAACTTTTTTACATGCATGAGGGGGACAGCATGAGAGTTTAGGCAGTCCCCTGCAGGCACTGCATAAGCCGGCTATTTCGGCCATATGATCGCAAGGATCCCACGATCACATGACCGGGGGATGGGGCGGATCGCACTGAGGTGGTCTGCCTGAGCTCCCAGGCAGGTCCCAGGATCGCGACCACCATCGGTGGAATGGCAGGGACCTGGTAAGTACAAAGGACGGCGGGGACATTCTATGCCGCCTAAAATAGGACGGCATAGAATGCCCGCCATCCTTAAGGGGTTAAAAATATATATGGACATTAATTAAAGCTGTATTGATGCCTGGAGTGTCCCTTTAATATTATTATTATATATTTTTTTCCTTTTTATTTATTTTAGAATCAAGCACATCTAATGATGCACTTGGTGAGGACAATTTTCTGTTCTCTGCAAATATGGGACTCTAGGGAACAAAATGGGGTAGTGGGAAGAACAGTAATTTGGGGAGCTTAGATGATGTGACTGAACGCTCATGTCAAAAGGAGGGCGTCTGCCAATAAGTTAGGGGAGGTTTGGAGCGAACCGTGTGGAGGAGCAGACACAGTGTTGCTGAAATGCCTTTTCCCCTGTTTGGCTTCTCTTCGTCTCATGGCTGCTGAGGAGTACAGGGGGCTGGAAGTGTGGAGATCAGGGTCACAGTGTTTGGAGAGGGAGAGTGGTATGCAACTGGAGTGGTGTAGGAACTGTCAGGGTCTTACCTGGGGTGGAGTCCAAAGTGCAGAGATGTATGCTCACCCTTGCAGATTAACACAGCCCACGGTAACCAGGTAAGAAGCCACCTGGGCTGTGAATCTGTGCATGGGGGCTTAGACAGGTATAGTACTCCAATACGCAGTACAGGCCAGGGTACAAGCAGAAGGATAGTAAAGGTGTAGCCACAGGTCAGAAGCCGGGGTCAGTCTGCAGAATACACAATCAGGAGACAAAGAAAACAGGAGCCAAATACGTCTACCAGAATCAAAGAACTGACCCTGTCCTCAGGTAGAGGCAGTGTTAAATACCTGGCTTATGAGCAATCAGCCTCATGTCGACATAGAGTAACAGGAGCGGCCTCAGGCACCACAAGTTCTGAATTGGCTCGGAGGCAGGAAAGCAAGCTAGGATACAGGAAGGACCCAGGTTCATATCCCCTGTTTTTTCACCAGGATGGCATGGGGAGAACTGTGACAGGAACGCTGTAGCTGGCATCTGCTCGAACTCTGGACCGACTCAGGAACAAGAAGCTACCTAAAGTTAAGTAAAGGGGAGACAGAAATAAGAGAAAAAAAGAGAAGAAAGGAAAGGAAAAGGTATTTGAATATGGAGATTGATAATATTAGCATATGAAAGAGAGAAATATGAGCTAGGAAAAAGGTGAAGAAACAGGAAGAAGTTAATAAAACTCCCTGAAATTCTCTGGGATGTTTCTGGAAGAATTTTCACCATAAGCACTACTTTGAGGTGCTTATAATGCCCCTTTAACTGGATTCATACTTGTTAAAGGGACACTCCAGTACCAGGAAAACTATCCATTTTCCTGGCACTCCAGGTCCCCTCTCCCTCCCACCCCCCATCCCCGGTTGCTGAAGGGGTGAAAACCCTTGTCCCTCGGTGGTGATGTCCCTCAGCGGTGATTTCAGGTCGCCATCGCTCCTCTCCTTTCTTACATCAGCCAGTGGGCCGGGAGACCTAATGCGCATGCAATTTTCATGCTTTTCAATGCTTTCCTATGAGGAATTGAGCAACGCTCTAGTAGACAGCAACCATGTTAGTTTACAGGCTGTGTTGCAGGGATGGGAGGGTGGATCTGAATAGTGCCCAATTGAAGAGCCTTTTTTTTTTTTTTACGAGGTGGGCGAGTTGAGCACAGAGAGATAAAGTGCCCTCTTTCTCCCCAATAGAAACAAAGGCCATGGCCTCTCCTCTGGACTCTTTCTCTCTCCTCTAGTAGACAGCCACTAGAGTAGGAGTTAACCCTGCAAGGTAATCATTGCAGTTTATAAACACTGCAATAATTACACTTGCAGGGTTAAGGGTAGTGGGAGTTGGCACCCAGACCACTCCAATGGGCAGACGTGGTCTGGGTGCCTGGAGTGTCCCTTTAAAATCCAAAGCCTGCCAATCAAAGAGTGACTCTCTGACTTTTAGAAAATTACAAGGCCCTCTGAGAGAAAGAAAGAAAAAAAAGGGGGAATAAATTATAAAAGAAGGAGGGGGAAAAAAGGAAAATTACATCACCCACACAATATATGCACAGCTTTTCATTTTACTTGAAGTTGCATAAAAATAAGAGACAGACAGAAAGAAAAAGGAAGATCAAGGAGAAGGAGAGGAGATAAGTAAAACAGAAGAAAAATTATTGTTACCCATTTTTAATTTTATTTTATTTTTTCAAATAAATCATCTATACAACTTCTCATGGATCAATTAAGATTTAACTTATTTTGGTATTAAGCTTACAAAAAATTTAAATAACAAAATGGAATCTAATTTTACCATTCTCTTAAGACAAATGACCCTATCCCTGAAAATCATGGAAGAATTTTGAAATATCTTTGTGCAGGAGGATAAATGTAATAAATTCATATATTGTGCCCAAATGGTTTTATCTATTTAGATTGCTACCTTTAAAACTACCAGAGCCTTGGCTAGATCTAATTCAAAATAGCATAACTAACTTCATATTGAAAGGTAAAAGACCAAGATTGAAACAAAACCTGCTTGCCCAAAGTATTAAGGAGGGTGGTCATGGATTTCCAATTATTAGAAAAATGTATTGGGCCAACACCATCTTCCATATATACAGACTCCAATTAAAAGAGACTACAGAGGAAGGCTGGTACCTGATAGTAAGGTAGATTTTCAACCTGGTAGATTTGAGCTCTTTGCTCTGATTTCATAACACACATACAAAAATTAGAGAGGCCAAGGCAGCGAGCTCATGCTTATATTACATGTTAGAAGCATTGGAAAGATTCAGGAGGTCGGGTAGCATTCTAAACAAGATACCGACTAAACTTAAAATCGAACATCTAGAAAAAAAATATAACGACATAGACGTAAGTAAATGGACCCAAAGAAGGATCATTACAATCAACCAAATTGTGTGTCAAGACAAAATAATCTCTTTTACTCAAATTGAATTGAATTATCAGTTATCTAAAAAGAACTCTTCACTTACCTGAGAATAAAAAAACTTTATTCAACATAAAATCATGGATATTAGCTCAGAACTAACAAAAAAAATCATAGAAATATTTAATCAAGAGCCAGTTGATAAAGTAACTTCAAAAGGGCTGTCTATCATCAGATCGCTAAATGCTTTAGATAAATTTCCGGTCTGCCTGACATGGGAGAGAGAACTTACACTCAATATTTCAACGGAAGAGTGGCACACTGCCTTTTACAAAGTAAACTGCTAATTTCACGGTCTTAATTTAGTGGAAACAGGTTAAGATAGTAAACAGATGGTACATTGTCCCTACCAGATTGGCCAAACTGTCACCAGCACAGTCACTCATTTGTTGGAGATTTAATAACACAGAAGGGACATTTCTTCATAAATGGTGGGGCTGTGAAAAAATAACACCAGTCTGGAAAAAGGACTTTCGAATATTTCAAGTTAGTATCAAATGTTGAAGTTTCAAAATCACCAAGTGCAGCTCTTCTCCATCTAAAACTTCCTCCCTGGCAAACAATGAGTTATTCTTTTTTATCCATTGTATGATAGCAACAAAAATTTTAATTGCCAGAAACTGGAAATCTTTTGAATCACCATCTTGGTCCCAATTTAGAAAATAACTCACTTTCCAGATGACAATAGAAAGAATGTTAAGTAGAGCAAACGGAATTAATTTGAAGATGTATAAAATATGGGAATACTGGCAATTAAAAGCTGTCGAAATTACGAGCTAGGCTAAGGGTTACTGAATTTTGTGATTATATTGTTTTATCTAGTAAGCGGCTCCCTTCTCTACCCTCCCTCCTGCCCCCCGATGGCTAAGTGTTATGTTTTATGTTGACTGTATGTACTTATTCACCTATGACAAATAAATTTATACAATATATTATCATATTCTTAAATTGATAAATGTATGTTAAATGTATAAGGGAAATAATTTAAATAAAAATATGATAAAAAATTGACATATACAGAGTTTAAAGGTCTACGACTCGGTAAAGAACACACTCAAGTTTATTTAGTTAAATGGAAATTTTAGTAAGTTATCAGTAAATTTGAAGTTTTATGACAAAACAGGCAAAACAGAAGAGTGACTGACTTGATTTTTTTTCCAGTTCTATCAATCTTAAATAAGCTATTACCTGATGAATTCAATTTTATGAAAGAAATATTTTATTTTTGAACTGTTCACTAACACTATTTAATAGTTCACATCCTGGTGTAACATGCACGTCTCATTAAATGGACTTTTCACTGTGATCCCAGTGACATCTTTCTGATGCTGTTTTGATACTTAGAATATTCATAGACAGGTAAACCTACACCTGGTTAATCTATTGGCCCTGATGCATCAAATCTTTTAAAATGTCCAGAGTGGTGTTCGAAACATAATATTTAATTGCAGCAAAAACCAACCAAACATAAAAAACGGGGTAATGGGACAGGACCCTAAAACAGGGACTGCTTGGCCAGATCCAGGGCTATTGGAAAGCATGCTTATAAAGATACTGTTAATTCTCTGTGTATTTTTCCCTACATTGTTTAAAAAACATCTATGAATACTGTGATAATATTCGCTTGCTGCACTGACAACTAATCTCTGGTTTCAAAAGCCTTTGTTTGTAGTAAATCTAGTTTTTGTTACAGAAGCATGTTTCTTTTCAATTCACTTGTCCAGTCAGTGTTTTTATTTCACTTAATCCAGTCAGATGATGCTATTGTAGTGAGTTAAAATCTGGAACATTGTACCTTTCTCTTGCTGGTTCATTTTCCGTCACCTCTGCTACTCCTCCTACCCCTCCTACAATCCAGTCATGATATATTTATTATAATGTTCATTTTAAGTACCCAAAATCATATTAATAAACAACAAATTTTAATATCATAACATTAACTTTGTATTGTACTCATAAAAAAATCAGTTATGACCTCAGCATCTAACGTTGCTATTCAGTTCATTATTTTATATAGTATTTCTATTTTTAACAAAGCCTGATTCACAATTTCTGTTTTTTCCCCATTCACATTGTTTAAAGGGACACCGTAGGCACTGTATCTGCTTCATCTCTGGTACCGTAATTTCTTTCAACATTAAACAGTTTTTAATGTTTTAATGCTAAACAAGAGTCCCCGGCAGTCATTCCCCTCTGTGCTGCATTGGCTAATAAGGATGTATTAGCCTGAGCAGCAATGGGCAGCTGTGATTGGCTGAGAGTGTCAGCTGACTGCTTTTAGCCTGTCAGAGCTCCAACAGACGGTATGAATGGGTATGACAGCAAGGAAGTATGTAATCTCTGCCTTAGCTACACATACAGAAAGGGTGTGGGTGGCCAGGGGCTTATTTTGTGGCATACTGCATGAACATGGTGCAACACTGAATGTAGGGACAGTGCCAGGGCACTCCAAGCACTATAACCAATTCAAAAAGATGAAATGGTTATAGTGACTACAGTATCCCTTTAATGATATCATTAATGTCTCAAACTCAGGTCACTTCTGGGTTAAGAAACACATTCTATTTCTGCGTTTCTGTATATTTTTATGGTATGTACACACAGGATCACCAAAGCCAGATGTAGAGCATGGGGCACAATATTATGGGCCGTTTGTCTTTTTAATAGCCCTTGAGAGGAGAGCGCTAAATTAAAGGATCACAATAAACACCCAGTGGTGCACACCTCCAGTGGTGGTCACCCCAAAAGTCATTAGATGGTGCTTGCATAGTGAGAATCAAATCAGATTCACTATTTGACATTCAACATCCTCATACATTGAATAGGAATGTCAAATGTCCTCTAATGATTCTCACGGAGAATAGGCTGAGTGTGTAAACCTAAAGAATGCTAATATGCAAATTGCCAGGCTAAGGAGTCTAGATGACAGGATAGGCAAGACTGCTCTATGTGGAGTCAAGGCTTGTGTTTGATCCCTCTAGACTAATCATGATGTAAAACCATGACCATGCTACTTACATCAATTTTGGGATGGGTAAGGATTTGATATGACAGCCTAGATGGCTTAGACTCTAATATATGTTTAAGGAATAAAGATTTAGCAGTTGAAAATATGGAAGCTGGTAGCTAGACCAGATTGGACTGTAATAAACAGAGTAAATGAGGAAGGACAATCATAGTGATTATATTTATACTCCTGAACCAGCTACATTGTGGTACATTTCTGGAGGTCAACAGAGATAGAATGGAGAAGAGAAGGAAAGTTAGCCAAGTACAGATGAGCTGGAGATTGTGTGACTTGGATGCCAAGAAATTAATAGATTTTCTTTACCCACTGAAAAAGGATTTATGAATTGCTGTAAGGACTTTTCTGCAGGTGAAATGTGGAGCCCCAGGATCTCCAATTTATCCATGAGAAACAGGGTAAAACCCTGGCGAGAAAAATTCTGGAAAAGATGACAGCTAGAGTCATGGAAGGGTCACTCTTTGTGATTCAGAATGAGAGACATACTGTCCAGCATAGAGTTTTCTGGGGATTTGTTTCTACCATGAGAGTTGAGACCAGTCTTGTATAATTACTTCATGCAGGCCCAAGGCCATAAAAAATAGACTAACATCCTTATGAGTGGAGATAGAATGTAGAACGTTGGTGAACCAAAGTGCAAAAGGATAGCCCCACGGGTAACAAAGGATTTTACTAGAGGGCATCACTAACTTGCTTAAGACACCACTGGGCATGAAGTGCAGTGTAGGACAAATTGGGCAAGATCTGCATGTGTATGTCTCCCATTGTTACATAGTTACATAGCTGAAAAGAGACCTGCGTCCATCAAACCATTCAGCCTTCCTCAAATTTGTTTTTTTGCTGTTGATCCAAAAGAAGGCAAAAAAAAACACACTTCCAATTTTGCAACAAAGTAGGAAAAAAAATCCTTCTTGACCCCAGAATGTCAGTCAGATTAATCCTTGGATCAAGATGCTATTACCCTACATTGAAAAATTATATCCTTGAAAATTCTGTTTTTGCAAGTATACATCTAGTTGCTGTTTGAACATCTGTATGGACTCTGATAAAACCACTTCTTCAAGCAGAGAATTCCACATCCTTATTGTTCTTACAGAAAAAAAAACAAACCTTTTCTTAGAACAAATCTTCTTTTTTCCAGTCTAAACGCATGACCTCGTGTCCTATGTAAAGTCCGGTTTGTGAATAGATTTCCACACAATGGTTTGTGATATATTTGTATAATGTTATCATATCCCCTCTGAGGCAATGTTTTTCTAAACTAAAGAGGTTTACATTTGTTAACCTTTCTTCATAGCTGATATGTTCCATTCTTTTTATACATTTTGTAGCCCGCCTCTGCACTTTTTCTAGTGCCATAATATCCTTCTTTAGAACAGGTGCCCAAAATTGCAAAGCATATTCAAGATGTGGTCTAACCAATGATTTATAAAGAGGCAAAATTATATTCTCATACAAAGAATGAATGCCTCTTTTCATGCATGACAATACCTTACTGGCCTTAGCCACTGCTGATGGACATTGCACATTGTTGCACAGTTTGCTAGGGCCTCCTAATTTTGAAAGCTGTTGAAGCATCTCTTGTCAGATGCAAAATACATTCTTTTTTATTTTGTATAGTGGTATAGCCCCATTTTTTCTATTTGTGTTTGGACTTTATTATCCCACATTAAATGAGCATTGTCCAATGAACAGTTTCTGTTTATTTTTCTTGGAGCGTCTGGCAGTGCAGTAACTTTGTCTCTGTTTCCTCTGAACTAGCCTTATGTAACATCTCCTCTTTAAGGATAAAATAATGGACATGGCAAATTATGTTGCAAGGTGTACTGTGCAATGCACATCTGGGTCTCAAAGAATGGTGGACTTGATTCAGAAGGACAGGGTAGTCAGGTGGTAACCCAAGTATTTTATTATAAAAATGACCTGTAGAACAATCTATGGTGTGCTGAGCCTTACGAAGACGGATCCTGTGATTATTAGACTTCCCTCTATTATCTATGATGTCAAAGTACGTTTATTGCCCATTAGGGCGAGAGTTGAAAATTTTTCCCAAGTCCAGCTCTAGTGATGTATGTCCATACACCGCACTGGTCTAGTCACGCCCCCAAACTTTAGATTTTTTTACTGAAGGGGGGCAAAGGTGACACTGATGATGGCGACTAAGGTTTAGATAAAAAAAATAAAAAAAAATATATATATATCTTTATTTTTAGGGTAGTTTCAATTTAGACACAAATAAAATGTGAATGCAACTTGAATGTGTGATGTTTGTGCTCAATCACTCTTGTTATTTTCATTTGTAAGCTTTATGATTTCTGTATTTTTGCCTGTTCTTTCATTATGCTTTTCGTCTTGTGTCCTCTCCCACCTTCCCATTGCACGTGTTTGTCCCATTGCAATTTCTAAACTCCATTTTAGGTTTGCTTCTATGCAAACCCTTTTTTTCACTGCACCTCTATGGATGCTTCCTACAAAATGTAAATAAACCCCAAAATGTTTACTTTGCCAGAAATAATATATCAGGAGAAGGAATGTTGCCAAACTTCATTAGAAGATATCACAGCTTAAGTGAATAAAGATACAGCAGATACAAATGAAATGCTACTAAATGTTACTTTGAAACACTTTCAAATTCTTTTTTTGTGCAGTGTTAGGTTTGACAATAATGATTACATATGCCCCAAGAGGCAAACCAATTTTTTTACCATATGTTTTATGAAGAAGTACATAGCTAAACAGTGATTACAAATTGGAAGGACTTGGAGAAAGGGAGGTACTTATTTGGAGGTGTATTACCCTGATGTGTATTCATGTCAGTTTGACAGACAGGTGCTCTAGCCAGTCCCATTTTTAGAAACAATTTAAATGTCAAGTTGCCACTGCAACAATGTAAAGCAAATTGAAACATAAGGCGTTCAGGTAAATAATGGTCAAAAAGAGTGCCAGTGTTATTTATTGAAGTACGTTGGCACAGGGCCTACTGTTTCTAAATTAATCATCCAATTTTATATACTGTACATACTCCCAAGGATATGGAACTATGATTATTGCTGACTTAGGGATCAGTTTATATCGAAGGTCTTGTGGTGGCTAGTAATATACATCTAAACATCTATAGAAGGAACATGACTTGCCCATGAAAGCTCCGCGATTTGTTTTGATGTTTTTATTTAGAACAGTTTGAGCGCACACTTGGACACACACTTTTTTTTTCTTTTCAGTTTAAAAAAAATAAATAATAATAATAATTAATAGGGTGTACCAGTTGGAAAACATGTGTACATTTTGCAACCTGATTCTCAAATCAAGGAATTCACTGTAATAAATTACTGTAATAAATTACTGTATTTTCTATAAACTCAATAGTGTATTAAAACAGTCTTTTGAGGAAACTGTATTGGTATTTTATATATTTAAACTAAGATAACATCATAAAAGTCACACAGGAGAGTGCAAGTATATTAAATTAGAACTGCATAAAATATATTGAAAAAAATTATATAATCAAGCAGCTATACACAAAATAAAGTTCATTAAAATCTAAGATTACATCATGCATTCTCATGTGATAGAAGATCTTTGTGCTGGTTTATTCTTTTTAAAAGATCTATTGATTTCTAGTCATTGTTTGTTCTGACTCATTTCAGTCTAACAAGGAATCACATCTCTGAATCTACATCAAGAAAACATGTACATTTTCTTTAAAACAAAAAGCTTTTATAGTCTTAAAAGGACACTATAGTCACCTGAACAACTTTAGCTTAATGAAGCAATTTTGGTGTATAGAACATGTCCCTGCAGCCTCACTGCTCAATCCTCTGCCATTTAGGAGTTAAATCCCTTTGTTTATGAACCCTAGTCACTAGTGATGTCGCGAACCCGAAATTTTCGGTTCGCGAACGGTGAACGCGAACTTCCGCAAATGTTCGCGAACCGGCGAACCGCCCGAAACGCCATTGACTTCAATGGGGAGGCGAATTTTAAAACACACAGGGACTCTTCTGGCCACAATAGGGATGGAAAAGTTGTTTCAAGGGGACTAACACCTGGACTGTGGCATGCCGGAGGAGGATCCATGGCAAAACTCCCATGGAAAATTACACAGTTGATGCAGAGTCTGGTTTTAATCCATAAAGGGCAGAAATCACCTAACATTCCTAAATCACAATGAATATGGATTGACACCTGACATATGACATATTGACACCTTGACATATGGATTGACACCTGTCCTCAGAGCCCCTGATGCACACGGACACAGAGCAGAATAGAGACTGGTCCCCTACATAGGGTCACTTGGCAGATATGGATTGACACCTGTCCTAAGGATCCCTGATACACACTGACATAGAGCAGAATAGGGACTGTTCCCCCTACATCGGGTCACTTGGCAGATATGGATTGACACCTGTCCTAAGGTTCCCTGGTACACACTGACACAGAGCAGAATAGGGACTGGTCCCCCTACATCGGGTCACTTGGCAGATATGGATTGACACCTTGTTACAAACTGCTATTTGTAACGGGCCAATTAAATGGCAAATTGCCCTGCTTCCCTGGGTTGTGGAGAAGCCTATTTGCCAGCCTCCTCCCGCATGACTATGGCCCCTGGGAGATTGTGAAAATGTATGCACTTTTATTTAATGTGTATGGCCCTTTAAGACTGTCGGTGGGCATATTGGGGCTTATGGACTCTTTATGTGACTGGTGCTGGCCCTTTAAACACCTTTTTTGGGACATCAGGAAGATTGGGACATTGCCCCTTTAAGGTCGTGTCCCCAGACTTGTTGGGGACACTGCCCCTTTAAGACGGTGTCCCCTGTGTCCCCAGACCTGGTGCAAACCCTTTGTGGCCACTTGCCTGGCTATTTCCCACTTGGTTCAGTAAATGGGAAATTATTTCAGCTGCAGAGACTAAGAACCCCATTCAGCGATGGGACTTAGTGGATTTTCAACATTTTTTCAGCCTTATTTCAGCTGCAGAGACTAAGTCCCGATGAGCGTTGGGACTTGATGGATTTTCTCAACCTGAAATGAACCCAGAGCCTCACAACCCAAATCTATGGAACTGTTTTGGGCAGGAAAATAATATGTGGGTCGCAGGACCTCAACTAACCTTTAACCCCTGGATGGATTTGGCTGATTTTTGGTTATGTTTATGTTTTAAGTGTGCTGATTCCAAATATGTAATTATGAAGATGGGATGTGTAGTTTTAAAGTTACAGGGTATGGCTAAAAACTGTATTTTTACTGCTTGTGTTTAATTATGTTAATCTCTTCCCAAACGTCATTTCGTTCAAAGTGGAGAGAATGTTAAAAAATATATTTTTGTTCGGAGTGTGAGAAATGCTTTTCAGCCGCTTCTAATCTTAAGCATCATTTGAGGAGCCATACAGGAGAGAAACCTTATTTGTGTGTGTTTAGTATTGTTCTGATCAGTTTAATACCTTCCGCGTCTCCTATCAGTGGACGTGTATATGGCAGCCATTTTAGGAACCGTACACCTGGGACCCGAGCAAGGTCACCTCGTTCAACAGGCTTGCAGCGTATCCTCCAGGAAGAAGAGCCTGAACCCATACCGGCTGCACGTGTCTTACCTGTACATGGAAAGCTGCTGTGGTTCCTTGATGAGCCAGCTGCCCGTGAGTTAACATGTCCCGTGGAGAAGCACTCTGTCCTGTAAAGCCTCACCAAAAAAGGAGTGGTGTGTTTAGTATTGTTCTGATCAGTTTAATACCTTCCGCGTCTCCTATCAGTGGACGTGTACACGGCATTGATTTTTATCTAAGCCGTAAACTTTTGCACAGCGAAGCATATTCACTGCCATTGAAAAGGAGTG
>OW240918.1:70167055-70385535 GCA_933207985.1 Pelobates cultripes | reverse complement strand
TTTTGTTTGGGGACCTGAGCCTGACCTCAGAACTGTCATTTGGACCAGTTAATTTGGAGGTCTGTCATTGAGACTTAACAATCAAAGAGGTCAGTGGTATTAGGGAGGGATTTTCTTGGATCTGAGAGATATAGCAGGAGATCAAATGCAAAGCCCGTCAGTTTGATTGTATGGTGGCCAAGTTGGATTCCCTTTATATACATAGCGTAATCTATATCTGATAAGTGGAGCTAGGGCTAAGTTGAAGCGAATAGGTTATAGTGGACAGAGTCCAAGCCATTAATGTTCATTTATTATATTGTTGGATATACAAGGCCTGGCTCTTTATCCGGTTTTAAGATTAAAATTGCTCTGATAGTGTGAGAGGTGCTACCATGGCTTTGTCTGGGTAAATAGTGATACAAAGGGATGTTACATTGCCAGTTATGTGCCTTTCAATATTTGTGAGGGCCTTGTGTGAACAGGGTGTCTGAGGTAGCAGGACATGGCAGTGCAGAAGAGACCTCATCCTGGACAGTCACTTTGTTTTCAAGAAAGACTTGGAGTATTTAGTATGGGAGTTGGCTTTGGTTTTCCACTGTTGGACACATTATGTCAAGGGGCCTTGAGAAAGGCATCACTTGTGCTGGAACATTGAGGGTCTTTGTGGCTTGTGTACTGCCCTGGTAGGCTATTTTTTTATTTTGTGCTTAACTTGATAGCTTATATTTAGAATTTTGCACATTTTTTGTTCATTGATTCTGTCTAATTGTTTTTGCCTGGTGTATGTATTACTTATTATATAAATAAATGCATCTTTGATTAGATGTGCATCTTGGTTTATAACAGACAATGAGATCACTCACATATTTAGTTTATGACAGATATGTAGGCAATCTACTTTCTATAGAGCAAAGTTCCCATGGGGACACAGGATGATGCACAAGTGATGCAGCATAAAGAATGTCTAGTATCCTTATCTATGTAATGCAATCACACTATCAATACAATTATACACTTGCAAAGTGCACTCTAAATACCATTATATTCAGTCAGTCCTATAGTAACAGGGCAAGCTCCCATCTACTCTGAAAAGGGCAGGTGAAACATTTGTTATTTATACATTGTTATATTTAAATTAGAGATAGCAGATGTATATAATCTTAAAAAACTAAGTTTAAATACTTAGATAGACAAATTAGCCTCATTTATAGCCTCAATTTGAGAAAAAAAAGTAATTGGTTATCACTAATAATAATTTTCATGTTTTTTAAAAAACCTGCATGTAAAAAAAAATATTTTTTTAAGTTTGACTTCAATTTAGTTCCATCCACCCTAAAACACATGTGGAACATGTAATATTTTATGAATAGAAAATATCATGTATTATTGTCATTTCCAATTAACTAGATGGCACAAATTAGTTAAAAAAGAGACAAGTTCAACTTTTAATATCAGGATGTTTTATTGAAAGTCAAAATGAGAAAAAAATAGTTCGGATAGAAACAATGTATATTTAATATATATCCTGAACTCTTCTGAAGGAACCAACCCTTGGAGTCATGGCACCCCACTCACTGAATCTCCTGTACTCTCCAGGTCTAAGATAATACTGCCTTCCTCTGTAATTTGGCAGCTCATAGAAGATCCAATGGCCTTCGAGTACATTGCATGAATGGATGTCATTATAATTAAATTCCTCCTGAACCTTTGGGCAATCCTCAGTAAACTCCAATGTATGACCTCTAAAATCTTCTTTCTCGTAAATTCTTATCCTAAAGGCCCCACGATACTGCAAAACAAATAATAAAAAACACATAAACATATATAGACACCTTGTTTTTAAAAAGTAACATTTCAGTGGTTTCTATTTTGACGTTAAAAAGATCTACAGTTTTAAAATATTAAATTAAAATAACTCATTCATATCAGTCAATTATACATATGAAGTGAGAAGATTTTTTTTCCAAAGTGCATATGACTACTGAAATCAGTGAAACTTAATTAAATGTATGCCAACAATTGTAACTGGAGAATTAACTGAGTTGGAGATTTTTGCCATTTTAGCCTAAAATGTCAATTCTCCACTTGAGAACTGGTTTTCTCAGCTGGCAGTCTATTTCAGTTTGAAACCATGATTTTCAAAGCTGTTAGTACACTACAAGCCTTAAGTATTCAAAGGACCATTGGCATTCAGAGTTTTAAAAAGCCAATGAATCTGGGATTTAAAGATCGAATATTTAGGCCTGTCTGAAAACAAAACATGGTGAGAGTAAAAATAAATTCTAATTTTTTTCAGAAAGATTTGATAGTTAGTGATGTCCCAAACTGTCCGCCGAACGGTTCGCAGCGGACTCATCATTGAGTAAACTTTGACCCTGTACCTCACAGTCAGCAAACACATTCCAGCCAATCAGCAGCAGACCCTCCCTCCCAGACCCTCCCACCTCCTGGACAGCTCACTAAGAATGCAGCTTCACAATGAAGCGGTCATAACGAGAAAATTTTTTGAAATGTAGCAATTAACAAATTTTATGCAGTTAGCAATATTTATGTTTGATGCATATTTTTTTCAGTTGTAACTTGATATTAGTCAGTACGCTCACATATATGTTATTCATTATTGTTACAAATAGAGTTTGAAGAAATGTCATTGTCGCTAAGAATTATTATTCACACCACTGATGACTACTTTTACATAGAGCTAAGGATCTCTACACACCTGTGGAATTATTCGGCAGGAATTGATGGAATCATTAAAGCCGTTCCAGTGTTGGAAGTCAGGATACTCTCCCCTCTTCAGGAAGTACTGGTGCCCCTGGTTGTTTGCACGCTCATATACAATCCAGTTTCCATTCTCCACCTTAATGGAATTGCAACGACTAAAATGTGAGTGCAAGTCTGAATTATCAGAGCTGCACTCAAAGGAACGGCCCTGGAAATTCTTGTCCTCGTAGAAGATGATCTGAAACCAAAAGTGAAAGGGGAAAAAAAACTGAATCAAAACAGTTCTGTCAAATTGTGGAAATAAATACAATAAAGTGTAAAAAGGAAAAACTGTATTTGCTCACACAACAAGTAAATTAACTAAAGATTCTCTGTAAGCTATATTATCCTCCTAACCATACTTTTCCAGAGAAGCACTGGATTAATTTCTTCTCCAAGCGAAGCATCAATTTGACAATTTGACAGCGTGGATATTGTCCTGTATACACTGTAGGTCCACAATCATTTTCTATGAGAAGCAATCGATTGATTCCGAGATTACTAATCCTCACAATGTCATTGCAAGAGGATTGGATATTGACAAAGGGTTAATATCCTAGGCAAGGACTGTACCACGCTTAAAGTAAATCCATGTAAAAAGGAACAGTTTACATTTTTGCATCTTTGATGGTAGAAAGCAGCCATTTAAGATTGTTAGTGCCAAAAGCTGGTAAATGTTGCAGATGAAAAGTTTCATCAGATTCTATGGTCCATTTGCGTTTTAACTTTCACTTTACCCATGTCCACCTCCACTGGTGATGAGCACTACTTGCTGTTGACAATTTTTCAAATCTGACATAATTCAAGTCCAGTTTATTACCGTAGCATCTAAACTAGTACATTACCATAGTATCTAAACCAGTACACTATAAAAAGGTTTACTTGTGCATGCACATGCCACCTGCAATCATCTGAGCAAACTGCCTTTAGTGTTTTCATATATTTGAGTTGACAAATTCGACAGGTATTTATTAAAAACTACATACACCATGCACATAGACAGAAATGGCAGCTACATTTGTGTAAAAAAAAAATGCATGGAGATAGTCCTAGTATTATATAACAGATAAGTTTAAAGTTTTTTTGGTTTTTTTTTTACTCTTTTTTATTGTAATGGGGGAGCTAAATCTATGTTAAAGAAGAAATACTCTAATAAATATTAAGAAAGTAATATTTTTTCCTATTTCCTTTCTAATGGAATTTCTAATTTACTAAAAAATACAGTTTACTTTTTTTGTGCATACTAAGCATTTTTGTAGACTTTTTTCTAGGTTTTTTTTAGAAAGAAATTTGATATCCTCCACACATCTACTTTTTTTTTTTACTCAAAAAAGTGCCTTCTTTAACAAGAGTATTGAATAATAACTATGTAATTAAACAAATAATTTTACCTCTTCATACACAAGAGAAAAAAAATTATATAATAATACATTAATACTTTGTTTATGTACTTAGAATTTCCATTCTTAGATTACCTTTCCCATTTTGGCTCTAATGTAGATCCTGGACTTTAGTGCATGAGTGTTGCACAAACTCTGGTTTATATATGTTGCCCAGAGCTTGTTCTGCAATTGTTTAACAAAAGAGATGCAAGCTTTAGGTTTAAAAGGGTTTGCCTGCCTCTTTCTATTCTATATAGTGTTGGAGAATGTTCATTGATTCTGAATTATAGACTTTTCAACTTACAACTGTTACAGCCTGCATGCAGTATTTTCTGAGTGCCTAGGCAGTATTTATTTAAATTAATTTACTGAATTTTATTTTACATTAACTACATTCATCTTTATATTTTCTTTTTTCTTATTCACATGGTGGGTCAGCTAGCAATGAATATTCGCTGTATGCATAATGGTCAACTAACAGTATTTTTATTGTACTTATTTTGCATTAGTTAATTAAATGCATGACTATTGGCTTAATTACATAAGTTTTAGTGAAGCAGAGATCTTCTCTTTGGAGAAAGGCTCACACTTTTCTGGTAGGACAAAAAATAATAAAAAAATGCATCATTTCGGGGGGCGTGGCTCGGAGCTCGATGGGACCGGCCGCATCTATGTGAAGCTCCCGCAGCCCAAGTCTTTAGGGGCACAAATAATTGGCACTACAAGCCACCCAACGGCAGCAAGCAGTATACTTACCCCCACCATGGCACATAGAAGCAAGGGGAAAACCCCCAGCACATAGAAAGCCTCCTTCTTCCTCGCACAAGCTCCGGCGGGAAAAAATAGAGAAGCCTAGGCCCAAGATGGCAGCGACCAGCGCTCAGGCGAGGTTTAACCCTCCCCCCACCCTCTCTGAGCTCAGCCTTAAAGGAAGGCCCCCTCACAGTTGGAGGGATGAGAACCCTGATGGCAGAGCTCTCTGACAAACTGCAGGCAAGCATTAAAGTGCAGATTCATGAGCTTACCACAGATCTCAGAAAGGAGCTGTTAGAGATTGGGAGCAGGACAGCCCATGTAGAGAAATCACTGGATGCCTTTGAGCGTCTCGGCTGGGTCTTTCTGAAATAGGTTTTGGAGAAATTTGGATTCCCCCCAAAAATAATCCGACAAATCTTTGCACTCTATTCCTCGCCCTCAGCACAGGTAAACTAAGCAGGGTTCCTGTCCCCCACCTTTCCGATTACCAACAGAACAAGACAGGGGTGCCCCTTATCACCGCTTTTATACGTCCTCGCACTAGAACCCCTCTTGCACCGTATACGCTCAAATGAGAAGATACAGGGAATACATCTAGGGGGCAAGCAGATTAAGATTAGCGCATTTGCGGACGATTTACTACTGTACGTAACAAACCCACAAGACTCCCTACCTACACTAATGCAGATAATACACACCTATGGACAGTTCTCATACTATTTAGTTAATGCGGCCAAGACACAGGCCCTGTCTCTTGGCATCCCTGCCCCGGTATTACGCACCCTCACACACACATATGACTTTGACTGGAGAACTGAATCCATATGCTACCTACACCTGACAATCACTAAAAATCCTGCAAACCTTATGTCAGCAAACTATGTTGCAGTTTGGAACAAGTGCAGTCAACTACTGAAACAATCTTCTCTGATGTACCTGTCCTGGACAGACCGCATCGTGACACTCAAAATGTCAATACTACCGAGGCTGCTGTAACTCTTTCGCACCATTCCCCTCTGCCTTCCTCCCACCTACTTTAAGACCATTCAGGCTGATATGGGGAAGTTTGTATGGGCAGGAGGCAAAGCCAGAGTAGCTGTGAATATCTTACAGGCCCCCAACAAACTGGGTGGTTTAGCACTACCCAATGTCTAGGGCTACTATGACGCAGCAGTACTAGCCGCAGCTATCCCCCACATAATCTCTGAACCCAAACCACAATGGGTCTCCCTAGAGCGAGATTAATTAGATAACCATGAAATCCTGCACCTGCTTTGGACACCGTAGCATCTCAGGCCCGACTTGCCGACACTTCCCCCACAGATACTGCTGTTGTTTCAAATCTGGGATAAGTACAGACCTAGGTTAGGCAGCACACCTAGCCTCTCCCTTGCAACCCCCTAAGGGCCATACCCTACATCATCCCCACATTTAATGCCCTACCGTGGCACCGAAGAGGCGCAACTCACCTTTACAACCTATTTGATGCCCATAAACTACTAGACTACACAAGCCTAGCTGACAAATACGCATTCCCACAGTCCTCGCAGTACTCATACCTCCAGCTACACTCATATATCTCTAAAGAAGCAAAACATTTCTTAGACACCTCTAGAGATGCTAATAGGTTAACTGCATGGGAACAAATGTGTATAACTGCAAGATTACTACCTCAATGTAAACCGATCTCCATGTGTCTCAGCTCCATAGCAAAACACAACCACTTCACCACAAAATATGCCCAACAATTGGAAAGCGATCTAGGCTGTGCAGTGCCTCCCACATCCTGGGACACTATCCTGTCCGACCTCAAGCTACTTAAATCCACCTCTCACCTTGAACAACACCGCAAAATTTTATACCATTGGTACTTAGTGCCAACCAGACTGCACAGGATCTTTCCCTCCACCTCACCAGTTTGCTGGAGATGCCACGCAGCAGAGGGCTCAATGCACCATATATGGTGAAACTGCCCACAGCCACATCATTATTGCACTAAAGTCCATGCACTGATCCGAGATGCCACACAAAGCTCTCCCCCATTCACCCCACTGGTGTGCCTACTGCTGGAACTCCCTAGAGAAATGCCCCAACACGCTAGAAAGTTGACCTTAAACATAGCCTTGACGGCGCAGCAATTGATAGCAAGGAGATGCAAGTCCATGATCCTTCCCAAGAAGGAAAACCTCTTAGAGGAATTTCATAAGCAGTGGATTTACGAAACCTCCTACACGTCCCTCTTCCCCCCCATCTACACTCTATAGGAAAACTTGGGGGCTTTGGCAAACATGGAGATCTGGTAATGTACCTGGTAAAGCACCAGGGGCTGTACCTCGCAAATAAGCTGCAATGTCCTTAACACACCCAAGTTGCAAATGCTTATCCACACCCCCACAGCCACCCGTGGGATGCTGATGCTGATACTTTGCTATGTGTTGTGTGACATGGTATTGTGGGGACATATTGCCGCTCTGAACTGGAAATAATGTTGATCTAATGTTACTAAAAATGCTTGTCTGTATCAGCCTGTGATGCACCTCTCTGCCCCCTTCTTCCTCTGTTATGTACCCTCCCCCTGTATAATGAGCGACTGTACAAATCTAATCTCATTAACTACAATCCCATTCTTTTCTGTACCCTGAATACATTGCTTACTGATAAAATAAATAAAAATTGTCAAATTTAAAAAAAAAAAAATGCATTTCATATCAAAAGATGTCCCCTTTTGCTCATAGCTAGACTGCATCTCCAGATAATACTTAGCTCTGTATGATGTTGGTTCATTGTTAGCGTCGCAACAGGTTTGTGACCCATTCTTCCTCTTTTTGCTTCTTGTTTACTGTGTTAATTACACCTAATTAATTTATGCTTATTTTGTTATTGTTTAATGTGCATGTGCTACACGCACTTTTTCATATGCTTTCAATTCTGTACTAATTTAAAAAAAAAATAAAAAAAAATTAAGGTAATGGCTTAACCATTTTAAGCATGCTTATCAAACTTTAGGAGCAAATATACAAATATGGACCTCAGAATGGTAGAAACAGGAACCATCAGCAACAAATTCAAACAACTTATTCAATATGATAAAAGTAAGAAAATACTTTTGTTTAGTTATAAAGACAATATAGGAGACTGCCTACCTTTTCTGCTGTCAGTTACTCTATTTCTTTGATGAACTTCTGACTGGTCTGCTCTTCTGCCTCAAGTGGCGTTTTGAGTAACTGTGCCAACACAAAGCTCAGGCTTGAGCTTTGCTTGCAAACAGAGAGAGGGATAAAAAATTGTGTTGCTTCATATGTAATTTGGGCTGTAACAATTTATATGAGATGATGATTTGTGCAGTGGAAGTTAAATTTCAGATGTTTCTCATGATGCTCATCCAAACAAAGCTTAGTTATGACTGGGCTGCATAAATATAACAAATGGGTAGTAGGACTAAGTATCATTATATTCAACATGTTCATTTCATGTATTTGAGCAAAAACTAAATGGCACATTAATGATAGATCTACCTCAGATCATGTAGTTCTCAATACTACTACTGTAAATCCAACCAGGGAATAGAGCATGGTCACACATATGCCCACTTGTGTTGAGGTCTTTAATAACACTAACTGAGTACAAGCTCTCAGAACAGTAGGTAGCAGAGACACAAAAGGTGAAAATGAATGAAAGAATGAATGTACCAGGGCTGTATTTATGAAAATGGAATGATGTGTGCTAGTAAGTTACATTTTAACCTCAAACATTTATTGAATTGCTAATTATCTGTGATTACTATCCTTTTTTCTATTTACCAAATCAATACCATAACTTATAGACTGCATTATCGAGATATTCAAAGATGGCTACAGATAATTATTGTAAACCACGACTAGATCCAAAATGGCAAATTCTGTAATATTTCAAAACTCTAGAACAAGATCAAAAATGGCATTTGAAAATTAAATGTGTGCAGTAACTTGCATTTTCACAGTGAGCATTTATTGAATTGCTAATAATCTGCAATTGTATCCTTTTTCATATATCAACTCAATGCCCTAACTTGTAGTCTGCATTACAGGGATATTTATTAAGTTTGTGAATAACACAAGTGCTTTATATGGTTTAGGTGATACCACCCTCCTTTTTATAAAACACAAAAGTGTACAGTGCAGCGCTAACACAAATACTTTTTCCATGCAAACAGATCACAGCTCACCAATAAGGTTACACAGCATGAGTGGTTTCATATAAATGAAAAAAATAAAAAAATAAAAAGAAATGTACAATAGTGAAATATTGTTTAAATGAATGGGAAACAAATGAAAATAAGAAATGCTCACAATTGTAGAGCCTTTTAAACATTTTGGCTTCATGTGCTTTCCTGGTGGCAACAGCATCCTTCTCCTGTGTGTCTCCTTAAGATCTCCAATGGAATATTCACGAGAAAGAAGACAGAAGGTGCAGATAACCCAAATATCAAATATGTAAATTATGCTTATAGTGAATTGTTCGCCTTGTTTAGGCGGCTACAGGATACTGGCTCAAAGTTTTTTGCATATTGTGCCAGTTATGAAGTGGCAAATCACCCTTTTGAAGAATGCTAAACTGGGAGGAATTGTGGTGTTAAAATAGCATGTAACTTTAATATAAAAATATAAAAAAATCTCACAATGAAAGATAAAACAATACAGTAAGTAATAAGTAAATCACAAAGTCCTCAAGTTCTCCGAGACACATTTGACCTTGTATCCAGGCATTTTCATTTGGGGCATTCTTTTGTTTCCTTCCCCTTTTTAAGGGGATGTCCCAAGATATCTGGTCCAATAGGATGCACGTTTCGCAACGGGCATGATCCAGCAGGTGATTCTCATCCTTATTCATGCATAACAGTTTTGTGCTTGTGCGGAGAGAGGAAGTGATGTATCGGGCTATGGAGCAACTCCTGATATGTCATATCCGTCATTCGGAAGTTTTCGTATAGCGGACTTGTTGTAAAACTACCAGGTCCATAAATCATTGCACTTATTAGCGCTCAAATCCAATTTAAAGTGTTGATGTATTTAAAAACACCTATAAGGAAAACAGAAAAATTAGGGGGAAAAAAAGAGAAGAGAGAGAAAAAAGGGGGAGGACAAATGAATCAGGGGACAATAGGTTAAACACAGATATCTTATGCATTTAACAAAAAACTTTTGAAATATATACCTTCTCACATCATATTTCTTCATTCATTAAAATATAGATCTTAAAATAATCTCTTAATTAGACATACAATAAATATAAACAAACAGGAAAAAGGACAAAAAAGGCGCTTAAATTAAGGCAGATGGTGCAGCTGAGAAACCCAAGTTAGTGTCACCAAAGTACACTTCTGAAATGTGATACAATCAAAGAAAGAAAAGGTAATTAGCACACACATATGAAGATAGCTTAGTTTTACCTTAAGAATTTTTTTTTCAGGTAACCACAAAGCAAATACTTTTTACACCTATATGAAAGCAGACAAAACATACATAGTGTAATCTGTATAAAAAATAATAAAGTGAGGAAAAGTTTTTTCTTCAAACTCACAATTTTATGAGCTATTAAAAAGTTAGCTCTAGACTTATAATGCTCATCATCTCATCCTTAGGTGATACAATGGTGGTCCATCCACGATATCCACAGGAACTTGTAGCTGGTAAAATTCCAGTAAAATTCAAAGTCCGTGGAGAATTAATATAAAAAGTATTTATTCTCACATAAAATATAAAGTAAAGGATATGTATACATATACAAATAAAATATAAAATATAAAAGTAGCACAACGCGTTTCAACCCTTACACAGGTCTTTCTCAAGTGCATCTAACTTGCAACTGGGCTAAAAAGCCCTTTTATAGCATGAAGTAATTAGAACAAAGTACATAATTGTAGACAAATGTGTTGCCACTACCACCCACTTCCATTTATGGTCATATCCGGTAGTGCCTCGCCATGCAAAAGATGGCCGCACCTCCGTCTATGAGTCCCATTATTCCTGTAGAAATACTACAATGAAAGAACTATACCATTTAGGGGGAGGGATGAAGAAAATAAACAATTTAAAAGAAATAGAAGAGAAAAAGATGAGGCAGAAAGAGTCCCAAAAACTATTACCCCGAGAGATAGACCCCAAAATATAGGGAGATTGAGGAATCAGGAAAACTGGAGGAAGAGTCGTAGAAAAAATTATATTCCCCAGAGAAAAAACACTTCTGATATACCTTTAACCAACAGATTCGAATCATTACAAAATGATAATGAAGAATCTAATATCTTTTTAGAACAGAGACAAAAATGGACAAACCACCCAAAAAATACTCCCCAAAAAAGATACAGGATAATAGAAGAGGAAAACGAGGAGGGAGAAATAATGCTAGGAGCAAGGAGAAAACGATGACATAGAAGTTTTTAACTTATCAAAGAAAGTTTTAACAGATATACAGATCAAAGTTTTAACAAAAGGTTTTAAATTTGCACCAAGTTGTTCTATAAATAAATTTGAAACATTAATTGATATTAATCGTTTTAGCCGTAAATTATGTCTTAAATTTTTTTTTAAAAGCAAAGTTAGAACCCAATCAAAATATGATATTAATTTCAAGTGAGGACAATATGGATATTGTCCATAGTGATTTTAAAAAGAAATCTAATTTTTATCCTGCATTTCTTAAATCTGATTCAATGAAAGTTTGAGCGGTCATGTTTGGAGGAAATATATAAAATTAAACCTCTCAAAATATAGCCTGAATTTAACATTTGAAGAAAAAAAGAATTTGGAAGAATTAAGAAAAGACCCATTGATAGTTATTAAACTGGCTGATAAGGTGGAGTGGTAATAATGGATAAAGATAACTACCTACAGGAGATTGAAAGACAGCTTCAAGACTCCTATACGTACAAAAAATTTTTTAAAAGATCCCACACAAGAAATAGACAATTTAAGATTTTTTTACAACAGGGAGAGAATGATAAAATTTGTGAATTAGCTTTCTTATTTCCTGATCATCCACGTATACCAGTAATATACGTACTACCAAAGTTACATAAAGATACCATTAATCCACTGGGACGTCCTATAATATCAGGTATCAACTCGATTTTATCTCTGTTATCCCAATATACTGATTTCCATCTCCAACCTTTGGTAAAAAAATTGCCCCTCATACCTAAAGGATTCAATGAGTTTATTAAAAAACCTTAATTTTAAATGGGAAGATGATTATCTCCTCATTACATGCGATGTAACTAGTTTATATACTATTATTAAACATGAGAAGGGATGTGAAGCCACAGAATTTTTTTTAGAAGAATCTAAGAAATATAATATAAACCAGTTGAATTTTATTCTAAATGGTATTCAGATGATTAATAACTATTTTTGGTTCGAAGGAGACTTATCTACAAGTTAGAGGCACAGCTATGGGGACCAGGTTTGCACCAAGCTATGCGAACCTTTTTATGGCGTATTGGGAGCGTACTTTTATCTATCAAGGACATGACTGTGGTGCAAACCTGGTCCTATACAAAAGATATATTGACGATATCTTCATTATATGGAAAGGATCGGAGGATCTTTTTAACAGTTTTTTAAATTCTCTTAACATTAATGACTGGGGGATTCGCCTAACTAAATGTATGAGCAATACCAATATGATTTTTTTTTAGACCTTAATATTCAGGTCTGCAACGGCACTTTAACTACCCGTACTTTTTTTAAATCAGTTGACGTTAGTAGTTATATAGAAGTTAGTAGTTGCCATCATAGACCATGGCTGTCCAATATTCCTAGAGGACAGTTCTTAAGATTACGTCGAAATTGTACTAATGAACAAGATTTTTTTGATCAGACCGAATTTTTAAAGACGCAATTTGTACAAAAGGGATACCAAAAGAAAGATTTAGATACACAAGTTCAGGAAGTGTCAACCTTAAAAAGATCCCCTTTATTAAAATATAAAAAGAAAGATGATGTATTGGGAAGTAATGATAAACAAATCCCTCTTATTTTTAATTATTCCATCAATATAGGGGTTATTAAAAAGATTAACAAAAATTGGAACATTTTAACTCAGGACGAAGAAATACAGGAATTTTTAGGTTCTAAACCTAATTTATTTTTAGAGGTGCAAAAAATTTTAAACAAATTTCAACTATTTTTTTTTTTAAAAAAAAAACGTCCCAAGACAATAGTAATTTTTTAACAAATTGGTCAAAAAGACAAGATTTTATCATTGTGGGATGTGCAATGCATGCAAACAGGCAAATATAAGAGAGACAAACAAAATTAATTTTAAATCTTTTAATACTGAAAAGGAATTTAAAATTAGATCAATGATTACATGCCACTCAAAGAATGTCATATATTTACTAAATTGTACTTGTGGCCTCCAGTATATAGGCAAGACATCGAGATCTTTAAAAATTAGGATAAATATACACATTAGAAATATTAAAAGAGGATTTATTAATCATAGCGTATCAAAACATTTTTTAGACAAACATGAATCAGATCCAAAATGTTTAAGTCCTTTACTTTATATTTTATGTGAGAATAAAATATTAATTCTCCACGGACTTTGAATTTTACTGGAATTTTACAAGCTACAAGTTCCTGTGGATATCGTGGATGGACCACCATTGTATCACCTAAGGATGAGCTGATGAGCATTATAAGTCTAGAGCTAACTTTTTAATAGCTCATAAAATTGTGAGTTTGAAGAAAAAACTTTTCCTCACTTTATTATTTTTTATACAGATTACACTATGTATGTTTTGTCTGCTTTCATATAGGTGTAAAAAGTATTTGCTTTGTGGTTACCTGAAAAAAATTTCTTAAGGTAAAACTAAGCTATCTTCATACGTGTGCGCTAATTACCTTTTTTCTTTGATTATACAATAAATATAAACTATAGAAACTATACATAGTAGCTGTATACATCTTTTGAGGAGGTTTTATAAATATTTTTCTTGTTTTAAACATTCTATAAAATGTTTATATTATAATCTTAAAATCCTTCTGTAAAATACATCACTATAATAAGGGGTTCTAAATATAGGCGGAAGAAAAGGCCTCCCTTTTCACTGGCCAAAGTAAGCGTTTATATTTGTTTGTGTGTGAAAAATGCAAAAAACTAATTTGAATGCCAATTTTGACCAGTGTTTGTGACCAAGTGGCTTCTAAAAAAAAGACTGGACATGCCCCATTTGCAATACCATGGGTTGTCTACTTTTGTAAATGGTATGCCATCATAGGGGTAATTTTCATTCCTGGGCTACCATACGGTCTCAAAGGCAATGTAACCAATCAAGCAAATTTCAATGAAAAAAAAAAACTGAAACGCAAGCCTTATAATTGACTAACTTAAAACCTATACATGAGGGGTACTGTTATACTCAGGAGACTTCGCTGAACACAAATATTAGTGTTTCAAAACAGTAAAATGTATCACAACAATCATAACAGGGGGGCGTGGCTTGAGCTCTGGTCTGAATGGACACTTAGACTGTGAGCTCCGCCGGCACCTAAAACAGCCTAAAAATCAGCTTACATTTGCGGCAATGGGACGCCACCGTCGCACGGATAACCCCCAGACCACAAGGGGCTCCCAGTCTGGACACCCACACGGCCCGATGGACGGTTTCCTCCAGACCCACTCTGACATGAGCGGGGAGACAAGTGGATCCAATCACCCAGAGAACCTCGTGGCGTTACACTGGAGGGGATCGGGGAAGAGATCCGCACTATGGCTGCTGCCATGGCCACGAAAGCAGTCCTCCTGATACTCACCACCACCATACAGGATGCCCTGGCGGGCATCTGAACTGAGGTAACAGCCCATGCAGGTCGCATCCAATACCTGGAATGCGCACATGAGGCCCAGACTGCGAGGCAGTTAGCAACCGACACGGCCCTCGCACGCCAAGGGGAGATGCTGTTGCACATAAGGAGGACCATGGAGGACCTGGACAACAGGAAACGCAGATGCAACATTTGGGTCCGAGAGGTCCCTGAAGCAGAGGGGGAAGAAAACGCAGAAGACACCCTCAATGGCCTCTTCCACATGGTTATGGGTGAGACCACTCCACACACACCTTTAAATACGACCGGGCACACAGAGCTCTGAGCCCCCGGTCCCTAGACGACGGCCCATGAGACCTAATACGCTGCCTCCACTCCTGCCAAGACAAGGAAGACATTATGAGGGCGGCCCGGTCTCGGCCCACATGGAACTACCGAGGAGCCTGGTCTCACTGTTCAACGATCTTTCGCCCATTACACTGTAGGTCAGATGAGCGCTGAGGCCTATAACTGCAGCCTTACAGGAATGGCACATACCATACAGATGGGTCTTCGTCACCAGAATGGCTGGACCTCGGTCCGCTGACCAGAGGAGATTCCGAGATTCTTGGAGGAAATGAACTTACCACCTATTTCAGTCCTGGACTGGGTCCTGGGCCCACTGGGGGGGAGGCCCCGACAACAACGAGCACCCCGGAGGCGTGGAGGTGACCCACCGCAGGGCCCGGCACCACGCAGACGCAACAATCCAGAGGCTCCGGAATAACTGGTACGTCCACGGCCCCTCTGGCCCCTGATCTTACTTGGGCTCTAATCCCGACTCCCACTTTCAACTGGGGACTCCCCGCCTCGCATGAGCACTGATGTTCCACATGCCCACCTCCTGAAATTTAGTTTTATCTAATGGTCATGCTACCCTCCCTCCATACTGGGACATATGGCTGGGCCTGACTCTGATCTGACTTCCCATACCTGCTGAGTTTTGGGCGGGGATGACGGATACTGCTTCCCCCATCTGAAAGGCAGAATTCACTGAATGAAGGCTTTCCGGGCGCTATAGCGCACGCACTGGGTGGTTCTACAGAGCAACTTTTGGGGTGTGGGGATGATGGGGAAGGGCTCTGTTACCCTCACTGGGCCCCGCTAACTGCTCTTCTGGTTCAAGCATAATGACAACTGCAGAAAGGGATACCATCGCCAGGGATGGACCAGTCACTAGCAAAATGCTGAACTCTCCACACCATCGCCCTGGAAGATGCACAATATGGACGTACGTTACAGGGCACTGCCCATGAGCACATAACACTAGCTACACATCTCACTTGGCAATGGTACCTCTTCTTACATGAGTACTGGTTAGACACATTACATGATGCTTAGGGTTTATGTCATATGATACTTTTTTTGGTCTCGACACATTATACATTGTCTCGAACAGAGGCTAACAATAGCTGTACACTTTGCATGTTACAATAGAGAAGTGGTGTCACAGTTTGGTTATCGGTAGCGGTCTGCCGCTCCTCGTCGAGTTTTCATCATTTATAGACGTATCTTATCCAGTTAAACACGTAAAACATATCATAATAACACAATGTCAACTAAAATCAAGTAAGGTAAGATAAAATAAAATAGAACCGAGCGGACCCTTCGTCCTCGTGGCGTTCTATCTACCAGGAGCGGAATGTAAGTATTCTGGGCAGGTTGGATTATTGGTGCCATCGGTCGCTTTTGAGTTACTCCCGTATAGTACATGACCCAGGGTGCGTGTATGTTTGTGTAGGTCACTGGCCCCCGTGAAATTGGGTCCTAGGTTAGGCGGTCGTGATTCTGCTATATAGGCTTTTAAGCCAGTGTCGTGTCCCCCATCTCATCACCACCTATTGGGGTATTTTTATAATGTATATATTATGGTGTGATAGTCCCGAGCACCGTCTCCTTGTTGTGTTAGTAAACGGCATGTGATACTTTTTTGTACACTCTTTATGACAACCACAATGCATGCAGTAGATAGGTTGCACTCCTTGACATTAACTCTAGCTACGTGATGGGCGGGGGATTAACCCGAGATTTGATGGTGATAAGATTAGGGGAGGGGCGGGGAGGAGCGCACCACACCACTAACATTAAGTCGACAGCATAGAGCGGAGAGAGGGGAGGTAGAAGGGGGCTGTGGCTCATGCCAGGCCCCGAGGGCGAGTCCCACAGCCCCTCGTAGGGAGCTGAACAGGCTTTAAACGATTATGCATAACCAACTGGTCCAATAAAACAGATGTTTAATTATTCAGTTTCCCACTTCTCTGCACATGATGACTTTTTAAAAAAAGAAATCTATTTTATTTGGCATGTTCTAAAGTCAGATACATTGTGTAATTGTTTCATAACCAAGTAAGGAAATAACCATTCATGTCTTTCGGAAATTATGAACAAGCGATCGAAAGCCAGTCAGAAAAGGCGCATAAAACATAGCCCTACCGCATGTATAGCAATCAGGTAGTTCTCCAGCTGTTGCCGAGTTACATCTACCATGATTATTAGTGACACTCTTCACTGCTAGCTCTTCAAACACAGGGGATATACTGGGGACCTGGGGGGAGGGGCGGGTTGCTAGGGGTCTCCGTGCCGATATGTTGCTTTTCACTTGTTGCATTGTTATTGTATACTTGTTTATGGTTTCATGTGACGACCCAAGTACTAAATATCGCACCAGGCTGTGGTGCTGGTGGGGAGGAAGCGGCTGATGCTATATTGATACTACACTCATATTTTGTGTCCATGCCGGATCGGGGCGGAGCTACTAACGCCCACTTAAAGTTGTGCATAAACCTGGACGGCGGAGCCACCAGGGTCCACGTCTCGGTTTGGTTACTGAGGTGGCCCCTGGCTACTCTTGCCGTCGCATGACTACACCCCCCTTCCATTAAGGAGGGATCGAGGTGAACACTCTTACCCTTACTAGGGTCACCTCTACTTGGGGAACTCGAATTTCCCCATTTTTTTACTCTATACACTCTTTGTATTCTATACTCCACCCCTTCCATTCTCTTGGTACTCTTCCCCTGGCCCTGATGTGCGTCCCACTTGTGGGCGTACTCTCCACAATTAACACTCCAAACACACCCAATACCCTCTTATACGACACCACAACTTGACACACTCTGCGTAATACCACATAACGGACCCCACGCTGGGATCACAGTTTCCCCGCTGGGTTCGCCTCATCTGGCCTGCTACCTCCGTTGCTGCACCGAGCGCCAGCTTTTATGAGACTGCACAGGGGCACGAGAAGGACCACGGCTGACTATAGAAGGGGGAGTTGCGCCGAGGTTTCCGCGTGATCTGGCCCAGCAGCTGGGGTGGCCATGGCATACCATAGTGCTCCCCTGAATGTCCTGACTCTCAACTGTAGGGGCCTGAACGTTCCCGAGCATCGCACTCATCTACTCCGTGAACTACGGAAGAAACGAGTATCTGTGGCTATGCTCCAGGAAACTCACTTCCTTGAGGGCTCCGCACCCAAGCTGCGGAATCGCTATTACCCTAATAACTCCTTCAGCAACCACGCTATGGCTTGTAGGGCGGGGGTTGCTATTGTCCTCGTGGCTGAACTGAACTTTAAAGAACTAGACAAAATGACCGACACTTGGGGAGATTTATCTACCTAAAAGGCACTATTGCGGATAAGTTATACACCCTGGTATCCATGTACGTTCCCAACACGAATCAGGCGCGATTCCTTCGGGGGACCTTGAGTAAGCTGCAAGGATTCGCGGAATCCCCGCTGGACGCACAGCTGGACACATTGACAGGGCACAGATGCCTACCACAATCTAGCATCCACTCGATTTGCAAATCAATGAGCGAGATGGGATTGGTGGACTGCTGGAGGGCACTTAACCCGGACACCAGGGACTACACCCACTACTCGGCACTCCATAAATCGCTATTCGCGGATCGATTACATTCTGCTTCAACAGGAAGATCTGTCGCGCCTGCGGAGGGCCACCATTGACCCCGCCACATGGTCAGATCATGGTCCAGTATCTGTGGAACTGGAATCATCACTATTTAAACCGGCACGATGGACCTGGCGTCTGAACGAGTCCTTACTCCAAGACCCCGAGGTGAAAGGAGAAATTACACAAGCCCTAGACCTATACTTTTGGGAGAACGATGTTGCAGATACATCACCAATAATGATTTGGGAAGCCCACAAGAGTGTCATTCATGGCACAATTATAAGAATAGCCTCCTGTTAGAGGAAGGCGGCTATGCGGGAATTGACAGAAATATATGGCACTGTCAACACTGGAACTCCAACACAAACGGGCTTAACTCGCCAACGTACAAAACAACTTGATGGATGCACGACGCCAATTGCGAGACCTTATCATGAGAAGGTACCATCGCTCTCTACAACACTCCAAAAACTTCTATATACACGCAAATAAAGGTGTCAAATTCCTAGCCCGCCTCCTGAAAGGCGATTACCCCCCGCGTACGGGTACATAAAATAAGTCTCTCCTCGGGGATCACGTCCCAGTTTCCAGAGGACATAGCGAACAAATTCCAACAATACTACCACACCTTATACAACCTTCCCGTCCCTGAAGATACGATGCCAGGGCAGACCAACCACACTTCCACCCAAGCCTTTTTACATGACAAAATAGGCAGTCAGGTTACTCGGGAAGCGGCAAGCGCACTGGATGAACATTGATTAGCATTGAGGAGGTGGCTGCGGCCCTGAAAAGCACGAAAGTAGGCAAAGCGCCAGGACCGGATGGGTTTTCAACGGGGTATTACAAACGCTTCTCCGCAACCCTCCTACCCCGGCTGACGACAGCGATTAACTCCATCGCGGAGGGGGAACATTTTGGAGCAGAATCTCTGGCAGCTACTATCACGGTCCTGCTCAGGAAGGACCCCGAGAACTGCAGCAGCTATCACCAATCTCCCTGCTAAATGTGGATACGAAACTACTTACGAAGGTGTTGGCGACTAGACTACAATGTGTGCTACCGAGCCTGATCTATGCGGACCAGACAGGGTTTATCCTGGGGCGGGAAGCACGGGACAGCACACTACGCATCTTCTCCATACAACATCGAGTAAGGAAATCACAGGACCATGTCTTACTACTATCCACGGATGCCAAGAAAGCCTTCGACCAGGTCAACTGGTTATATATGATGAACACACTACGGGCTATGGGACTGGGGCAAAAACTGAATACGTGGATATCTGCCTTGTATGATAAACCTCATGTAACTGTCAGGGTGAATGGAGCCTTAACCTCCAGCTTTGAGATCAACATTGGGACCAGACAGAGATGCCCTCTATCATAACTTTCCCGTCGGCTGAATACACTGAACTGGGTACCGCCTTCCCATTTCACTGGTGCGAGGGGAAGATGAAATACCTGGACATATGGGTAACCACAAATCCACAAGAACTTTACCGACATAACTTTGCATCCATCCTCCAAAGGATAACATCGGATCTTGACCGAGGGACATACCCTCACATTACATGGCACGGTCGAATTGCTGTGCTTAAGATGAATGTTCTGCCAAGAGTCCTCTATCTGTTTCAGACCATCCCAACAGCATTGCCGGCAACCTTCTTCTCCACCCTAAAATCGGCAGTCATCCGATATGTCTGGAGAGGGGAAAGGTCCAGACTGCGTCATGAGTTAGTATGTTTGCCTAGACTCAGAGGAGGCTTGTCACTCCCAGGATTTTAAAAAGTACCACCAAGCCGCCACAATGCAACGAATCCTGGAGTGTCATGCAGTAGACACCCCAAAGCAATGGGTGATATTGGACAGAGGAGACTCAGAGGCCAGACTCAAAGCAGCAGTATGGCAGGGAGACCGAGATGCCATAGACACGAGGAGACCCAGTGGCACAGACACTGACAACCTGGGAATCAATACAAAAAGTGGCGCACATTTCCCCAGTCCCTAGTCCCCTACTTCCCATCGCTCCCAACCCAGATAGTCGAGGAGTTGTCCCAGCCAGGGCTTGGAAGTTCCTGGAGGATGCGGAATACATCCCATTCCAAACAGTCCTAGGCGAGGGATCAATGCTACCCCTGGACTCACTGCTGGCCGGCAGACCTAGAACGCCAATGGCGTCACTCCGATACATGCAGCTGACGCACTACTACGACTCACTCCCATGTAAAGTTCAAATACACAGAGTCCTCACATGGTTTGAGAAACTATGCCACCGAGGAGCCACACTTGAGAAAGCAGTATCAATGCTATACCAACATCTACGGATAACAATGACTTCAGACGACTATGGGAAGGACAACTGGGTGGACCAATTCCACCGCCACAATGGGAAACGGCTCTTTTTTGGCAACATAATAGTTCCTCCAGCTCCCACTATCAAGAAGTCAATTATAAATTGATATCCATGTGGTACAGGACACCAGTTGTACTGCAAAGGATATTCCAGAAGACGTCCCGAGCATGCTGGAGATGCTGGAGATGCCAGGAGGAGAGGGGGACTGTAATACATCTGTGGTGGGATTATCGACTCATCACCCCATATTGGAGTAGACTCCGATCGGAAATAACAGCAATCCTGTGGGACGACACGGAATGGTCCAAGGAATTAGTCCTGCTACTGCTCGCGATCTGTCTCTGGATATAAAATCTATTCTACGTCACCTTCTGAATGCAGCCAAGGCTCTTATACCCATTTACTGAAAACGACCTGAGACCCCCCCATGATCGAGGAGTGGCTCCATAGGGTCGAAGACATACAGGCGGCGGAAGCATTACAGGCATCCTTGGCGGGCCGGGAAACCAGACACGTGGAGACATGGCAGCCGTGGATAGCATACATTGCTAGATGGTAGCGGGCACCTCGCATTCGGCTCTGAGGTGGACGACCGAGAGGCGGACCATGACCTCCCCTCAACATTACCATAAACATAACCCCCACCCCCCGCAGGGTATATCTCTAATTCTGGGGAAACCACTCTCAGATAAACAGCTCAATCCTGCAACACACATACCACGCGATTAGAGACACCAAGCCTAAGCGTGATACCCGATCTCTCACACAACTTCGGAACTCACACTCCGCACTGCTCAGGGACAGGGAGAGGACCCCTCCCCCATATTAACTACTCCTATACCCTCTTCGTTCCTTCTCTAAATACAAGTCATGTCTTTTTCTCAAAAACTCTGATTCAGGAACTATAATTTTCATACTAGGATGCGGTAAATAATAGCATGATTATGTGATGATGTACCCTAAACCTTGGATACAGGTATTGATATCTGCTTGTACATGACATAAAGGTTTCTTTGTTATAGCAAAAGCACACAGCATATTCACATAAAACACTACTATATCCCTCATGTGAATTTACGATGTCACCAAGCAATGTTCTAGCACAATGTTAATTTTTAATTAAGGAGACTGACAATGGATCCGTATCATGCCTTTACATGGAGGCCTGCGAGCCTAATCTTTCTGTTTACTTCTTTACCAACAAAAAAGATTTGCAAAAAACCCATCATAATCATACCACCAGTGCAAGTGGCATTTGTGTGCAAAAAATGCTGAAAATTTCCCTTTCACTGATAACGTAATACATTTTACGGTTTTGAAACACTAATATTTGTGTTCAGTAAAGTCTCCCGAGTAAAACAGGACACTCCATGTACAGGTTTTATGGTGTCTTCGAAAGTTACAGGGTTAAATATAGTGCTAGCAAATAACATTCCCTGGACTTTCTGCCTGGGTTGTCAGGCAGGTCCCGTAAATTGTAATTAATAAAATTACCTAGTTATGTAAAACTATTACATATATATATATATATATATATATATATATATATATATATATATATATATATATATATATATATATACACACACACACATATATATATTTAATTATTTTTTATTAGTTGTATATATATATATATATATATATATGTATATATTGTGGTATATACTTATGTATATAGATGTATATATTATTTTGTTCTACGTGTATTTTGAGATCTATATATATATATATATATATATATTAATATCAAAATACAGTTATAATGAAATTACATATATTTTTCTAATTATTTTTTTAACATATTTACAGATTTATTTTAGATCATATATAATTATATATATATATTTAATCAATATCATTTTACATGTATTTTGATTGTATATATATACACACATACACATACACACACACAAATAAAAAGAGGAGTTAAGGGCTGCGCTTAGACAAAAATGAGTAAAAAAGTAATATATGAATAAAAGAAATAATAAAGATAAACAATTAAAGTTCATCCGAATAAATAAGCATATAAATTAAAACAGTCTCACTGATGTGCAGTAATATAATATAAGTCCTCAAGTGTCGCTCCGTCCTTATGGTAGGTAGTCCATATATGTGAAGACAAAAGATAAGAGAAAAAAAGCTTCCAATGGTGAAATATTGTATGTCCAAAGTGTGGTATATATTCAAAGGAAAGTTATTTCACTCACATTTGTTGGAGCTCTAACCAGCTCTAGGAGAAGAGGCACTTAGTGGTTTAATCCCCACTAATGGATATACTTAAATGGTTGGTCCGTCCGTCCGTCTTGAGATTTCTTTGGTGTAGGCTAGGACCTACTCAGATGTACGTTTTTCGTTTATGCTGGGGAGATAGGTCCGCTTCTCCGGTATTGGATAGTAGATGTCCACGAGATATATAAGACAGCAGATAGTGCTCTCAGTATGAACAACACAATAATATATGTTAAAATAAGTTATACTTACAAAAATAGAGCAAACAGGTACTGCTCTATTGCCACAGCGCTGGTGGAATTATCCCCACCTCAGGATTCCTTTGGACGGGATACACTTCAGCAGTAAAAAGTGGAATAATAAAAGTATAATAAAATAAAAATAATTAAGTAGTTTAAAAATAATGATATGATATAAAAATGCCAGGAGTAAAAAAATAAATAAAAAGTGTATAAAGTGCAATCAAAATAAGTATAGAGTTGGTCCTATAATGAAGGGTAACCAAAAATAACTTTTATTGACTAAAATACACTTATTACAACCATTTACGCATTTCACCTTTAGGGTTTTCTCAAAATGTCTTTTAACCCCTTAAGGACCAAACTTCTGGAATAAAAGGGAATCATGACATGTCACACATGTCATGTGTCCTTAAGGGGTTAAGCATTGAATGGGACACTGGCTTCTATGTGGTAAAGGGAGCTTTTTATTGGAAGAAATAAAGATCGTTTTATTCAGCTGGCGTCCTGCTGTTTTTACTATTATCAAAGCCCTATGCTGTGGATTACATGCTGGAAAAGTTAGAGCAGACTTTTACTGCTCTTCCCTTGTGAGTTTTATTCCATTTCTCTTGGTTGTTTTATATAATTTTAAACAGTATTATGTTATGTTTTTCTCTTTTTTATGTACCATATCTCCTATTTGGAATAACCAAATGCCATTTATATTGAGACATATTTTCCTGCTGTAAGTTACTATTTGTATTTTTCATCATTATTCACTTGCAATTTTGCACATTTGTTATATTGAGTGTGATTTTATCAAATAGACACTTTTTGCACAATTTTTTGCACTTGTTGCACTTTAAATTTTTAAAGGTACAGCGCACCTTTTTTGTTTTATATTCTTTGTATGGTGTTTTTGAGCTTGTGCACTTTTAGGTGCCGCTCTACCTTTATTAACACTTGCACTAATATATTCCATAATTCTAGCGCCTATATTGCTTGTTTGTTATTATGTTTATTTATTATCCATTACAAAACGAAATCTATCCTTATCAAGTATAGTTTGTTCATCAGCATTTAATTTATTACTTATCCTTAATCTATATATCGTTTTTTAATAACCTGAGCCTGTTGTAAAAATGTTTCATTGTCTATACAGTTCCTTCTAAGGCGGATGAGTTGACTTTTTGGAATATTAGAAAGCCAGGAAGGATGGTGGGAACTAGAGAGGTCTATAGCTATATTACAATCCGTAGGTGTAAAGAATGTTTCGGTTTTCAATTGATTCTGGTCTACATAGATTGTAAGATCCAGAAAATCTATAGACATGGTACTAGAACTGAAAGTAAATTTAAGATTATAATAGTTTCGATTAATACATTCGAAAAAAATATTTAAACCTTCAATAGTTCCTTCCCATATTAGTAATGCGTCATCTATGTAGCGCTGCCATATGACCAAGTTGCCCCCAGGGTGCTCTCTCAACCTAACATGATGTTGTTCCCAATGGGATACGTACAGGTTGGCAAAACTGGGGGCAAATTTGGTACCCATGGCGACACCACATTTCTGCAGAAAATACTGTCCATCAAACCAAAAACTAAGACATAAGTGGTCTTCCATTGTATTGATATTAGATCCCATAAGATGTGTCTGGTATCCTTAATATAGGTGTCACTTAGGGAGACGTAAGGGTGAAGGAAAAAAAATCTACATACTCAGATAGATTACACGATAGAGAATGAATACCGCTGATAGGGCGGCCAGGGGTTTAGAAAGACTTTTATGAATCTTCGGTAAGAAGTAAAGTCGCTACTTTGCAATTAGAGTTGAAAATAAAATCAAATTCCTTTTTGTTGAGAACTTCATTTTCTAAACCAGTTTGTAATTAGTCTTTTATTTTTCTCTTTTGTTTAGATTCTATTTGCGTGCGCATGCTCTATTGACATGCGCACACTCCATTAGAAGTGCAGATGTCTGTTTAAAACTCTCCTCCACATCAGATGCGTCAATAACTACTACCCAGGACGCACAGGAAGTAATGGTGGAACGCAGGCTACTGGAGAATTCAATTAAGGAGGATGACCGCCAGTATAAGAAGCACTCCATACGAAGAATTAGATCAGATCCCTGAAGAAGTCCTTCTCTTTGGACAAAACGCGTTGGATTGTTCTCTCTGTATGGACTTGTATTTTATTTTTTTGAATTTCCATTCTTTTTACTCTCTGCGGCAGAAGTTGGCTGTAACCCAGATCCATCGCGCTGCGATTGAATTCTACTCAAAGTGGAGATATGCCTGTACCTGTAAGTGCAATCAAATAAAAAAAATTTTGGTTTTATACATACTTCACTATGTATGGCATTTTTCCTTTACTCCTTTGAAGATCTTCACTCTCAGGATCTACTATCAATTCCAGCTACTCTTTAACCTCAGGTGGGGTGAGAAGCCTGTTTTTCACTTACGTTTGTGAGTTTGCTACCAACATCACATTTCTCTGTATTTTTATACTGTGTTACGCTATGTTATGTTTATTATTATTTTAGATTTGCTATAGATCCTAAGTAGGATTTACTCGTCCTGGACTTACTTTTCCAGGTTGTACTATTATATAATTTGCACGTCTACTGGGTGTTTTTTCCCACCTTTTTTGCTTGTAATTAATAAAATTACTTGATTATATAAAAATATTATATAAATATATTTGTAGAATTTAAAAAATATATACATATACATACACACACTTGTGTTCAGGGCATCAAAAGTCATAAAGTTAGAGATATAAAGCATATAGGTAATGATCCAGCACTTTAATGGGGCACTTTTGATTGCCTGTGGCATAATACGTGATTGTAACTGTCTGACCCCTTCCACCAGTTTTCATATGGTTTAGTGAAAGTAGGTAGTGGTTGTCTGATTTTACCAGATGTGCTCTTGTGATGAAGCCATGGGAGTTAGTGTTAGTGGTGGTGAATTCTCTAGGCCAGAGAAAACTGTAGAATTCTAAATATATGGCAGTTTTAATTACGTGATTTGTCTGTGTTTCAAATGGTGCGGCATCTAGGAGGACTGACAATGACTGGAATGGGTAGTCTAGAAGGTGTAGGTATCGGTGTGGAGTTTGATACCTTTCAATATAGCGTTAACCTGGTAGGATGACAAGAAGCGTTGTTTATTAGGCCACGTGGTGAGGATATGGTGTTGAATGCCGGTAAGGTATAACTTAATAGTGTTGAAGGATAGATTAAGGTGAAGGTGGCAAAAGGAAATGAAAGCAACAAAGGTTTCCATAGAGAATTTGTCTATAATGTGGAAATCAAGCATAAATCTGTTGAAAATGTGAAAGGCCCTATGATACGATTTCTTCGTGGTAGTGGAAAGACCTAATTGTGAGAGGTAGCGCCTGTGAGCTAGTAGATTAGCTAATCCATCTGCCACTGTAGTGCCAGGGTAGCAACCTGAGCTTCTGTGTGCAATGCTGCCTGGAACTCCTGAAATCGAGATCGAGACAAACGCTCAGCTGCGACATTCAGAACTCCAGGGACATGTGCACATATTAAGAAAAAATTATGTCTAGCAGCTAGAGATGTCAACTTCCTCATGAAATGCATGATGGTCAGGGGTGCTGAATGTCGCTTGTTAACAACGATACGGTACGGTGCTTTTCCAACAACATGGCAAGTAGCAAGTAGCCATGTTGTTGGAAAAGCACCGTACCGTACTAGCTCACCAGCATGCACCCCATTTGACTCCAGCCGCCACTATTGGATAAAGTAAATAATGCCGAAGTGCTAATGAATTCCAGAACTTTCTTAATTTCATCTGGCCAGTTACCCCACATCCACTTATCGCCAAATATCACTGAAAAACCGGATGTGGCAGCAGCATCTGTCCAGATTGAAAAAGACTTGTCTGTTAGAACTCGAATAAATATGCTTTTCCAATTCATCAAAAATTCCCTCCACATGCGCAAGTCGGCGGTGGCATGCAAATCCAGGCAATGCGGAAGGAATCTGACTGAAATTGGGGGAAAAGACGAAGCAATCGGGATATAAATGACCTCCCTTGTGGAATGATCTTCATAACAAAATTGAGGAAACACAACAGTGATTGGAGATCCCTCCTATTACAAGAACCTGCATCAAGGTACTGGTTGATACAAGCTAGGATACATTAAATTTTTCAGTGGGGAGGCTGGCTTGCATTTGAGCAGAATCCAAAAACTACCCCGGGAAATTGATAATAGTATCGCGACCTTCAGTCTTATTGGGTGACACGGGGACACCCAATTGCTTGAATAGTTGTATAGCCGCATGGAGGCTGGTGGGAGGAATTAAGTTATCTTCTACAGTCAGAAAGTCATTCAGGTAATTAATCACTGTTGGGCATCTACAGATGTTAAGTAGCATCCAACACAACGTCTCAGCAAACATATCAAAGATCCTCAGACTGCTTTTTGAACCAAAGGTGAGCCGTGTGAAGAAATAGTATGACCGCTTAACACCATGTAGATGCCCAAGTGAAGGGTGAGTAGGTAGGAGCTTGAAGGCATTTACTATATCAGTTTTGCTAAGCCAAGCTCCTATGCCGGCTGACAGGATGGCATCTATAGCATTGTGAATGGAAGTGTATTGGAACAAAAATTCCTAAGATGGAATGAGAGAGTTAAGACTGGGTGTTGTAGTAGTGTGGGGAGCAGAGAGGTCGACTATTAATCATTGCTTATTACACCCATGGGGTTAGTTCTCCATACTGAAATGGTGGAGAGTTGAATCAACCCCTGATCTACTTTCTTGAGCAGCTCATTGATAGTGTCTGTGTTAGCAAGAGCTATCTGTACGTTGTTGCATTCGACTATCCCTGAAGGCATGTAAATGATACCTGTGTGAAACCCATCCGTACACCTAGATACCAGAAATTCCACTAAATGTTGTGAGGGGTGGTCGTGCAACAATTCCCTAAGTAGTGAGATATTGACAAATGAAAGATAAGGCTTGGAGTATAATTTTTAGGGCACATAGTCTTAGAATGTGCCCAGAAACACTGTGAGCACACATGTGCCTGCGTTGAAATTGTTACAGATTTGTGATTTCTCTAGAAACACAATATTCCGTCCCAATTTATCTTTCAGAACCCTGTCAGGCCTAGCTGTGGTAGTCGGGTTTAGGTAAAAGGCACTCACTTCCGGAGTGCGTGGGCGTAGGTTAACGGTGTGGGAAATGGACGAGCAGACAGTACAAGCTGGTGTATTGAGGCCCGCAAAGTGTCTACAAAACAGTTCCGTATCCACTATACTCCAGTCTGCTTGGTAGTTGAATTGGGCCAGTGATGCAGACACCTTTGTGGAGAAAGAATGGTGGTAGTCGTAGAAGGATGTGCCACCATATTTGTGCCCCAAGTCCACCAGCTTGTGGAGTTAAAGATCAAATTCTTTCCTCCTGTCAGGGTATACTGAACAAACCACATCCCGATATATCCCAAATGCGAGAACAAATTCCACTATGCACAATTTGCGATTCAGTCTGAGATCCGTGGATTTCAATACTACAGACACGTCACCATAAGCATATGTCTTATTCTAAAGCACATCTTGGGAGGCAATGAGGAGTGAGACCAAATTCACGTCTTTCCCCTCCAAGATGCCCTTTTTAATGTTAGCCGGACCATATGTGCAGGGTTAATGATATGTGGGTGCTTAGGGTCAATGGGGATATTACCAGATTGGGTGCTGGGGAGAATAGCGGAATCAGAAGTAACTAGGGCTGAGGAAGAACTCCTCTTGGGTTCCTGAGTCCATCTTATCCAACTTTTCATTGATTCGCCCCAGAGAGGATAGAACCGATGACAAAACAGCCTGTAGATCGGAAGACTGGCCACTACTGGATCCCTCTCCAGCCCCAGTGTTATCGGCCTCTGTATTAAGTAACCTAAACAGTTCAGCTCTCTTGTCCATAGACTGATAGGGGACGTTTCTTGTGTAATTCTGCTGTGATCCTTGGAATGGTCCAGGATCTGAGGGATGAAGTGCTTGAGGTATCACCACCTTGAGATAGATAATTCCTTCCCGCCTTCAGGTAGTTGTGACATACAAGAATTAAAAAAAAGGCGATTATGTGGGGGCCTACTATCTATACAGGCTGGCTAGCTAATGCCAAGAGGCAAAAACATTACCTACCAGTGCTGTAGTGAGGAGACGGCCTCTCTGTGACATGTGCAAGCATAAGACAGAATGGTAAATACATATATGTATAAAGATACATATATGTATAACATCATTCTAAATGTATTTTGAAGTTAATATATATGTATATTAATATCAAAATACAGTTAGAACAAATTAAAACTGGTATATAATTTTTTTAATTTTATTTTTTACATTTTTTAAATTTATTTAATATATATATATATATATATATATATAAATATATATTTAAATTCATTCTAAGTGTATTTTAATATTAATATAATTAATAAATATATATATTAAAATACACCAATGATGTATGTATATATGTATGTGTATATAAAAGTACTTAGAATATATATATATATATATATATATATATATATATATATATATATACATACACATATACACACACACACACACACACACACACACACAATCTTTTTATTTAATTTAAAAACAGTTTTTTTAACTTTATTTTTTTACATGCATGAGGGGGACAGCATGAGAGTTTAGGCAATCCCCTGCAGGCACTGCATAAGCCGGCTATTTTATCCATATGATCGCAAGGATCCCACGATCACATGGCTGGGGGGGGGCCGGATCGGGCAGAGGTGGTCTGCCTGAGCTCCCAGGCAGATCCCAGGATCGCGACCACCATCAGGGGAACGGTGGGGACCTGGTCAGTACAAAGGACGGCGGGGACATTCTATGCCGCCCACCGGCATTTAGGACTGCCTAAAATAGGACGGCATAGAACGCCCGCTGTCCTTAAGGGGTTAATATCTATAGACATTAATTAAATCTGTATTGGTGCCTGGAGTGTCCCTTTATTATTATTATTATATATTTTTTTCCTTTTTATTTATTTTAGAATCAAGCACTCTGCACAACACAAGCACATCTAATGATGCACTTGGTGAGGACAATTCTCTGTTCTGAAAATATGGGACTCTAGGGAACAAAATGGGGTAGTGTGAAGAACAGTCATTTGGGGAGCTTAGATGATGCGACTGAGCGTTCACATCAAAAAGAAGGGGTCTGCCAATAAGTTAGGGGAGGTTGCTGAAACACCTTTTCCCCTGTTTGGCTTCTCTTCGTCTCATGGCTGCTGAGGAGTACACAGGGCTGGAAGTGTGGAGATCGGGGTCACAGTGTTTGGAGAGGGAGAGTGGTACGCAACTGGAGTGGTGTATGAACTGTCAGGGTGTTACCTGGGGTGTGTCAGGATTACTGTTTGATCCAGCACGTAGAACTGTACAGCACGGATGACAAATAAGTAACGTATTACCGGTCCTTAGAATGGCCGGATTTAATGTACAAAGAATAGTCAAAAATACTAGCCGAGGTCAGGGAACACAGAAAGGGACACAGCGATGAGGAAAGCCAGGAGTCAGGATACCAGAATGTAGAGAAGTCAATAAACAAAGCCAAAGTCAAAAACCAGGTAGAAAACTATAAACAGGAATGCGCTCTCGAAAAAACCACAAGGGAAACCACGACAGGGCACTGAGCAGGCTGAGAACTGGGCCTAAATACCCCTCCTTTAGTTCTGATAGGCTGTAACCGGCCTTTGACCCCAAAGTCAGTTACCAAGTTTCATTTGCATAATTGCTGCTCAGCATTAACCCTTCTGTGGATTAGGTTGCTGCTCGACACAACTTTTCCTGTGTGGACAGTAAATGTCATTAACCACATTTCTATAAGCGGATGAATACGTGACAGGGTGGAGTCCAAAGTGCAGAGATGTACGCTCACCCTTACAGATTAACACAGCCCACAGTAACCAGGTAAGAAGCCACCTGGGCTCTGTACACAGGGGCTTAGACAAGAATAGTACTCCAATACTCAGTACAGGCAAGGGTACAAGCAGAAGGATAGTCAAGGTGTAGCCGTAGGCAGAGGATGCCAGAGGTCAGGATAACTGAGGAGAGGAGCCACTGGTCAGAAACCGGGGTCAGTCTGGAGAAAACACAATCAGGAGACAAAGAAAACAAGAACCACATCAAAGAACTGACCCTGTCCTCAGGAAGAGGCAGTGCTAAATACTTGGCTAATGAGCAATCAGCCTCAGGTGGACATAAAGTAACAGGAGCAGCCCCATAGTGCTGGAGGAAATGCCAGGAAAATAAGGTTAGAACCACAAGTTCTGAAATGGAACGGAGGCAGAAGAGCAGGCTAGGATACAGAAGGACCCAGGTTCATATCCTCTGTTTGGCACCTGTGGGGCGGCCATGCCTCTCTGTCAGGATGGCACAGGGAGAACTGTAACAGTACCCCCCTTTTAAGAAGGCCCTCTGGGCATGAACTGGTTGCTCTACAAAGCCTTCCAGGTCAGAATCACCCTCTTCATCTGAGAAGTTGAATACTGTCTGGCAGGAGGTATGTTCTCCCATAGGCATCCATGCCATACATACGGTCTTCTTTTAGATTTTTGGAAAATACAGCACCCACAGTTTCTTTTGCTTTAGCAGTTCTCGCAGGGGAGGCGTTCACAGCTTGCAATGCTTTCTTGAACACTTCATGATCCTGCTTACATACAACTGAGCCATTAGAAACATATGTGCAGTCTGGTGATATAACTTCATGGTGATGGTCAGTTCTTTTGTCTGTGCAGAGATGTAAGCTCACCCTTGCAGATAAACACAGCCCACGGTAACCAGGTAAGAAGCCACCTGGGCTGTGAATCTGTGCATGGGGGCTTAGACAGGAATAGTGCTCCAATATGCAGTACAGGCAAGGGTACAAGCAGAAGGATAGTCGAGGTGTAGCCGAAGTCAGAGGATGCCACAGGTCAGGATAAACAAGGAGAGGAGCCACTGGTCAGAAGCTGGGGTCAGTCTGCAGAATACACAATCAGGAGACAAAGAAAAGAGGAACCAAATACGTCTACCAGAATCAAAGAACTGACCCTGTTCTCAAGGAGAGGCAGTGTTAAATACCTGGCTAATGTGCAATCAGCCTCAGGTGGACATAGAGTAACAGGAGCAGCCTCAGGCACCACAAGTTCTGAATTGGCTCAGAAGCAGGAAAGCAGGCTAGGATACAGGAAGGACCCAGGTTCATATCCCCTGTTTTTGCACCAGGATGGCATGGGGATAACTGACAGGAACGCTGTAGCTGGCATCAGCTCGAACTCTGGACCGACTCAGGAACAAGAAGCCACCTAAAGTTAAGTAAAGGGGAGAAAGAAATAAGAGGAAAAAAAAGGAAGAAAGGAAAGGAAAAAGTATTTGAATATGGAGATTGATTATTTTAGCATATGAAAGAGAGAAATATGAGCTAGGAAAAAGGTGAAGAAACAGGAAGAAGTTAATGAAACTCCCTGAAATTCTCTGGGACGTTTATGGAAGAATTTTCACCATAAGCACCACTTTGAGGTGCTTATAATGCCCCTTTAACTGGATTCACACTTTTTAAAGGGACACTCCAGTGCCAGGAAAGCAATCAATTTTCCTGGCACTGCAGGTCCCCTCTCCCTCCCACCTCCCATCCCCGGTTGCTGAAGGGATGAAAACCCCTTCAGTCACTTACAGGAGACCCCTGCCAATGCTCCTCGGCGGTGGTTTTGGGTCGCCGCCGCTCCTCTCCTTTCTTACATCAGCCAGTGGGCCCGGGAGACCTAATGCGGAATTGAGCAACACTGGAGGTCCTCACACAGCGTGAGGACATCCAGCGATGCTCTAGCACAGAAAATCTGTGCTATAGACACGGAAGTGCCCTCTAGTGGCTGTCTAGTAGACAGCAACCTTGTTAGTTTACAGGCTGTGTTGCAGGGATTATCTGAATAGTGCCCAATTGAAGAGCCTTTTTTTTACGAGGTGGGCGAGTTGAGCACACAGATGATAAAGTGCCCTCTTTCTCCACAATAGAAACAAAGGCTATGGCCTCTCCTCTTGACTCTTTCTTTCTCCTCTAGTAGACAACCACTAGAGTAGGAGTTAACCCTGCAAGGTAATCATTGCAGTTTATAAACACTGCAATAATTATACTTGCAGGTTTAAGGGTAGTGGGAGTTGGCACCCAGACCACTCCAATGGGCAGAAGTGGTCTGGGTGCCTGGAGTGTCCCTTTAAAATCCAAAGCCTGGCAATCAAAGAGTGACTCTCTGACTTTTAGAAAATTACAACGCCCTCTGAAAGAAAGAAAAAAAAAGGGGGAATAAATTATAAAAGAAGGAGGGGTAAGAAAGGAAAATTATATCACCAACACAATATATGCAAAGCTTTTCATTTCACTTGAAGTTGCATAAAAATAAGAGACAGACAGAAAGAAAAAGGAAGATCAAGGAGAAGGAGAGAAGGAGATAAGTAAAACAGAAGAAAAATTATTGTTATGCATTTTTTTATTTTTTCCCCTCTCAGTAGATATATTTAAGCATTGGCTTTACATTCTATACTCTGGATAAAATACAAACTCTAAGAGTGAAAGAGAAATCATGGTCTCAAAGAAGGGACGAGATAAAGAAGGAGATAAGAAAGAATCCAAAATAGGATAAAAGATCAGATTTCTTCTCTCCTATTCGATCTAAAACTCAAAGAACACAGAACTAGAAGAGCCTAGAAAGGAACAACTAATCGACATAATGGAACATACAGAAAACCCTATTCTAACCAAAGACTTTCTATCGAAATGAACAAGCTGCAGATCTTAGATAACAAACTGGTCAATCAAGGTAGAGGTAGGGTTAGGGTTTGGTTTAAAGTTAAGGTTAAGGGTAGGGTTATGGTTATGGGTAGGGTTTGGGGGAGTGCCGAAATCCCGAAGTGCCGAATTTCCGACGTGACGAATTGCCAAAGTCACGAATTTTGGAAGTGCTGAACCGAATCAATTTTTTTGCCCATACACATCCCTATTTCCAACTACAAGATCAATATAAATAAAACTAGTATCTTGGATCTCGCCTTAAACTCTAGGACAATAGATCAAATAAAGCGTCTATACAACTTCTCGTGGATCAATAGAGATTTAACTTATTTTGGTATTAAGCTTACAAAAAAAATTTAAATAACAAAATGGAATCTAATTTTACCGTTCTCTTAAGACAAATGACCCTATCCCCGAAATCATGGAAGAATTTTGAAATATCTTGGTGCAGGAGGATACATGTTATAAATTCATATATTGTGCTCAAATGGTTTTGTCTACTTAGAATGCTAACTTTAAAACTATCAGAGCCTTGGCTAGATCTAATTCAAAATAGCATAACTTCATATTGAAAAGTAAAAGACCAAGATTGAAACAAAACCTGCTTGCCCAAAGTATTAAAGGATTTCCAATTATTAGAAAAATTTATTGGGCCAACACCATCTTCCATATATACAGACTCCAATTAAAAGAGACTACAGAGGAAGGCTGGTACCTGATAGTAAGGTAGATTTGCAACCTGGTAGATTTGAGCTCTTTGCTCTGATTTCATAACACACATACAAAAATTAGAGAGGCCAAGGCAGCGAGCTCATGCTTATATTACATGTTAGAAGCATTGGAAAAATTCAGGAGGTTGGGTGGCATTCTAAACAAGATACCGACTAACCTTAAATTCAAACATCTAGAAAAAAATATAACGACATAGACATAAGTAAATGGACCCAAAGAAGGATCATTACAATCAACTAAATTATGTGTCAAGACAAAATAATCTCTTTTCTTCAAATTGAATTATCAGTTATCTAAAAAGAACTCTTCACTTACCTGAGAAAAAAAAAAACATCATTGATATTAGCTCAGAACTTTAAAAAAAAAAAAAAATCATAGAAATATTTAATCAAGAGCCAGTTGATAAAGTAACTTCAAAAGGGCTGTCTATCATCAGATCGCTAAATGCTTTAGATAAATTTCCGGTCTGCCTGACATGGGAGAGAGAACTTACACTCAATATTTCAACAGAAGAGTTTCTTAATTTAGTGGAAACACAGTAATATAGTAAACAGGTGGTACATTGTCCCTACCAGATTGGCCAAACTGTCACCAGCACAGTCACTCATTTGTTGGAGATTTAATAACACAGAAGGGACATTTCTTCATAAATGGTGGGGCTGTGAAAAAATAACACAAGTCTGGAAAAAGGACTTTTGAATATTTCAAGTTAGTATCAAATGTTGAAGTTTCAAAATCACCAAGTGCAGCTCTTCTCCATCTAAAACTTCCTCCCTGGCAAAAAATGTGTTATTCTTTTTTATCCATTGTATGATAGCAACAAAAATTTTAATTGCCAGAAACTGGAAATCTTTTGAATCACCATCTTGGTCCCAATTTAGATAATAACTCACTTTCCAGATGACAATGGAAAGAATGTTAAGTAGAGCAAACGGAATTAATTTGAAGATGTATAAGATATGGGAAAACTGGCAATTAAAAGCTGTCGAAATTACGAGCTAGGCTAAGGGTTACTGAATTTTGTGATTATATTGTTTTATCTAGTAAGCGGCTCCCTTCTCTACCCTCCCTCCTGCCCCCCGATGGCTAAGTGTTATGTTTTATGTTGAATGTATGTACTTATTCACCTATGACAAATAAATTGATACAATATATTATCATTCTTAAAATGATAAATGTATGTTAAATGTATAAGGGAAATAATTTAAATAAAAATATGACAAAAAATATGATAAAAAATTGACATAGACAGAGTTTAAAGGTCTACGACTCGGTAAAGAACACTCAAGTTTATTTAGTTAAATGGAAATTTTAATAAGTTATCAGTAAATTTGAAGTTTTAGGACAAAACAGACAAAACAGAAGAGTGACTGACTTGATTTTTTTTCCAGTTCTATTTCAATAATAAATAAGCTATTACCTGATGAATTCAATTTTATGAAAGAAATATTTTATTTTTGAACTGTTCACTAACACTATTTAATAGTTCACATCCTGGTGTAACATGCACGTCTCATTAAATTGACTTTTCACTGTGATCCCAGTGACATCTTTCTGATGCTGTTTTGATACTTAGAATATTCATAGACAGGTAAACCTACACATGGTTAACCTATTGGCCCTGATGCATCAAATCTTTTAAAATGTCCAGAGTGGTGTTCGAAACATAATATTTAATTGCAGCAAAAACCAAACAAACAAAAAAAAACGGGGTAATGGGACAGGACCCTAAAACAGGGACTGCTTGGCCAGATCTAGGGCTATTGGAAAGCATGCTTACAAAGATACTGTTAATTCTCTGTATTTTTCCCTACATTGTTTAAAAAATGTCTATGAATACTGTGATAATATTCGCTTGCTGCACTGACAACTAATCTCTGGTTTCAAAAGCCTTTGTTTGTAGTAAATCTAGTTTTTGTTACAGAAGCATGTTTCTTTTCAATTCACTTGTCCAGTCAGTGTTTTTATTTCACTTAATCCAGTCAGATGATGCTATTGTAGAGAGTTAAAATCTGGAACATTGTACCTTTCTCTTGCTAGTTCATTTTCCGTCACCCCTGCTACTCCTCCTACAATCCAGTCATGATATATTTATTATAATGTTCATTTTAAGTATCCCAAAATCATATTAATAAACAAATTTTAATATCATAACATTAACTTTGTATTGTACTCATAAACAAATCAGTTATGACCTCAGCATCTAAAGTTGCTATTCAGTTCATTATTTTATAAATTATTTCTATTTTTAACAAAGCCTGATTCACAATTTCAGTTTTTTTCTATTCACATTGTTTAAAGGGACACCGTAGACACTGTATCTACTTCATCTCATTAAACTGGTTATAGTGTCCTCTGGTACCATCATTTCTTTCAGTATTAAACAGTTTTTAATGTTTGAATGCTAAACAAGAGTCCTCGGCAGTACATTCCCAGTAGTACATCCTCGGCAGTACATCCCCTCTGTGCTGCTTTGGCTAATAAGGAAGTATTAGCCTGAGCAGCAACGGGCAGCTGTGATTGGCTGAGAGTGTCAGCTGACTGCTTTTAGCCTGCCAGAGCTCCAACAGATGGTATGACAGCAAGGAAGTGTGTAATCTCTGCCTTAGCTACACATACAGAAAGGGTGTGGGTGGCCAGGGGCTTATTTTGTGGTATATTGCATGAACATGGTGCAACACTGAATGTAGGGACAGTGCCAGGGCACTCCAAGCACAATAACCAATTCAAAGAGATGAAATGGTTATAGTGACTACAGTGTCCCTTTAATGATATCATTAATGTCTCAAACTCAGGTCACTTCTGGGTTAAGAAACACATTCTATTTCTGCGTTTCTGTATATTTATATGGTATGTACACACAGGATCACCAAAGCCAGATGTAGAGCATGGGACACAATATTATGGGCCGTTTGTCTTTCTAATAGCCCTTGACAGGAGAGTGCTAAATTAATTGATCACAATAAACACCCAGTGGTGCACACCTCCAGTGGTGGTCACCCCAAAAGTCATTCGATGGTGCTTGCATAGTGAGAATCGAATCAGATTCACTATTTGACATTCAACATCCTCATACATTGAATAGGGGTGTCAAACGTCCTCTAATGATTCTCATAGAGAAAAGGCTGAGTGTGTAAACCTAAAGAATGCTAATATGCAAATTGCCAGGCTAAGGAGTCTATATGACAGGATAGGCAAGACTGCTCTATGTGGAGTCAAGGTTTGTGTTTGACCCCTCTAGACTAATCATGATGTAAAACCATGACCATGCTACTTAAATACATTTTGAAGACTTGTGCCACCTTAAAGTTTTTGGGGTGGGTGTCAGGGTCTTACCTGGGTTGGGAGTCTGTAGCGCAGATAGCCACAGGCCAAGGTGGTCAAGTAAGAATTCACCCGGCCTGAGGGTCTGTGCACGGGGGCTGTGCAGGATGAAGTACCAAGTCGCAGGACAGGCAAGGACTCAAACAGCAGGATCGTCATGGGAATGCCGAGGTCAAAGGATGCCAGAGGACAGGAACAGCAAGGAGTAGCCAAAGTCAAGGGATGCCAGAGGTCAGAGTAAATGTATACAGAAGCCGGGGTCAATAACAAGTAGCAGATCAAATGACAGGAACACTGGTACAAAGCACACAACAGGATCAAAGACTTTATCCTGATCACAGGGCGAGGCGGAGTTTAAATACCCTGCTAATGTCTGATCAGGGTCAGGTGAAGCACATCCAAAGTCAAGGTACAGCCCCCAGAGTAATAGACATGCCAGGATGAACAGGACCATAATGACATGTGGAACATAAAAGCTGATGTGGCTCAGAGGTAGGAAGCAGGACCAGGACTGTAAAGTTCCCCAGTTCAAGTCCCTTGTTGGGAACGCCTGGGGCGACCACGTCTGGCCATCTGTCTGCTGTGGTGAGAACCGTGACAGTGGGTAAGGATTTGATATGACAGTCTAGATGGCTTAGACTCCAATATATGTTTAAGGAATAAAGAGCTAGCAGTTGAAAATATAGAAGCTGGTAGCTAGACCAGATTGGTCTGTAATAAATAGAGTAAATGAGGAAGGACAATCATAGTGATTATAATTATGCTCCTGAACCAGCTACATTGTGGTACATTTATGGAGGTCAACAGAGATAGAATGGAGAAGAGAAGGAAAGTTAGCCAAGTACAGATGAGCTGGAGATTGTGTTACTTGGATGCCAAGAAATTAAAATATTTTTTTTACCCACTGAAAAGGATTTATGAATTGCTGTAAGGACTTTTCTGAAGGTGAAATGTGGAGCCCCAGGATCTCCAATTTATCCATGAGAAACAGGGTAAAACCCTGGAGTGAAAAATTCTGGAAAAGATGACAGCTAGCTGGAGGGGTCACTCTTTGTGATTCAGAATGAGAGACATACTGTCCAGCATAGAGTTTTCTGGGGATTTGTTTCTACCATGAGAGTTGAGACCAGTCTTGTATAATTACTTCATGCAGGCCCAAGGCCATAAAAAATAGACTAACATACTTATGAGTGGAGATAGAATGTAGAACTCCCTGTTAGTGAACCAAAGTGCAAAAGGATAGCCCCACGGGTAACAAAGGATTTTACTGGAGGGCATTACTAACTTGCTTAAGACACCACTGGGCGTGAAGTGCAGTGTAGGACAAATTGGGCAAGATCTGCATGTGTATGTCTCCCATTGTTACATAGTTACATAGCTGAAAAGAGACATGCGTCAATCAAGCCATTAAGCCTTCCTCAAATTTGTTTTTTTACTGTTGATCCAAAAGAAGGCAAAAAAAGCACTTCCAATTTTGCAACAAACTAGGAAAAAAAATCCTTCTTGACCCCAGAATGGCAGTCAGATTAATCCTTGGATCAAGAAGCTATTACCCTACATTGAAAAATGATATCCTTGAATATTGCTTGTTTTTGCAAGTATGCATCTAGTTGCTGTTTGAACATCTGTATAGACTCTGATAAAACCACTTCTTCAAGCAGAGAATTCCACATCCTTATTGTTCTTACAGTAAAAAACAACAACTTTGTTTTGCCTTAGAACAAATCTTTTTTCCAGTCTAAACGCATGACCTCGTGTCCTATGTAAAGTCCGGTTTGTGAATAGATTTCCACACAATGGTTTGTGATATATTTGTATAATGTTATCATATCCCCTCTGAGGCAATGTTTTTCTAAACTAAAGAGGTTTAAATTTGTTAACCTTTCTTCACAGCTGATATGTTCCATTCCTTTTATACATTTTGTAGCCCACCTCTGCACTTTTTCTAGTGCCATAATATCCTTCTTTAGAACAGGTGCCCAAAATTGCAAAGCATATTCAAGATGTGGTCTAACCAGTGATTTATAAAGAGGCAAAATTATATTCTCATCCAAAGAATGAATGCCCTTTTTCATGCATGACAATACCTTACTGGCCTTAGCCACTGCTGATGGACATTGCACATTGTTGCATAGTTTGTTAGGACCTCCTAATTTTGATAGCTGTTGAAGCATCTCTTGTCAAATGCAAAATGCATTCTTATTTATTTTGTATAGTGGTATAGCCCCATTTTTTTCTATTTGTGTTTGGACTTTATTATCCCACATTAAATGAGCATTGTCCAATGAACAGTTTCTGTTTATTTTTCTTGGAGCATCTGGCAGTGCAGTAACTTTGTCTCTGTTTCCTCTGAATTTCTAGCCTTATGTAACATCTCCTCTTTAAGGATAAAATAATGGACATGGCAAATTATGTTGCAAGGTGTACTGTGCAATGCACATCTGGGTCTCAAAGAATGGTGGACTTGATTCAGAAGGACAGGGTAGTCAGGTGGTAACCCGAGTATTTTATTATAAAAATGACCTGTAGTACAATCTATGGTGTGCTGAGCCTTACGAAGACGGATCCTGTGATTATTAGACTTCCCTCTATTATCTATGATGTCAAAGTACGTTTATTGCCCATTAGGGCGAGAGTTAAAAAATTTTCCCAAGTCCAGCTCTAGTAATATATGTCCATACACCGCACTGGTCTAGTCACGCCCCCAACCTTTAGATTTTTTTACTGAAGGGGGGCAGAGGTGACACTGATGATGGCGACTAAGGTTTAGATAAAAAAAAAAAAAAAAAATATATATATATATATATATTTATTTTTAGGGTAGTTTCAATTTAGACACAAATAAAATGTGAATACAACTTGAATGTGTGATGTTTGTGCTCAATCACTCTTGTTATTTTCATTTGTAAGCTTTATGATTTCTGTATTTTTGCCTGTTCTTTCATTATGCTTTTCGTCTTGTGTCCTCTCCCACCTTCCCATTGCACGTGTTTGTCCCATTGCAATTTCTAAACTCCATTTTAGGTTTGCTTCTATGCAAACCTTTTTTTTCACTGCACCTCTATGGATGCTTCCTACAAAATGTAAATAAACCCCAAGATGTTTACTTTGCCAGAAATAATATATCAGGAGAAGGAATGTTGCCAAACTTCATTAGAAGATATCACAGCTTAAGTGAATAAAGATACAGCAGATACAAATGAAATGCTACTAAATGTTACTTTGAAACACTTTCAAATTCTTTTTTTGTGCAGTGTTAGGTTTGACAATAATGATTACATATGCCCCAAGAGGCAAACCAATTTCTTTTACCATATGTTTTATGAAGAAGTACATAGCTAAACCGTGATTACACATTGGAAGGACTTGGAGAAAGGGAGGTACTTATTTGGAGGTGTATTAGCCTGATGTGTATTCATGTCAGTTTGACAGACAGGTGCTTTAGCCAGTCCCATTTTTAGAAATGATTTAAATGTCAAGTTGCCACTGCAACAATGTAAAGTAAATTGAAACGTAAGGCGTTCAGGTAAATAGTGGTCAAAAAGAGTGCCAGTGTTATTTATTGAAGTACATTGGCACAGGGCCAACTATTTCTAAATTAATCATCCAATTTTATATACTGTACATACTCCCAAGGATATGGAACTATGATTATTGCTGACTTAGGGATCAGTTTATATCGAAGGTCTTGTGGTGGCTAGTAATATACATCTAAACATCTATAGAAGGGACATGACTTGCCCATGAAAGCTCTGCGATTTATTTTGATGTTTTTATTTAGAACAGTTTGAGCGCACACTTGGACACACACTTTTTTTTTTTCAGTTTTAAAAATAATAATAATAATAATAATAGTTAATAGGGAGAACCAGTTGGAAAACCTGTGTACATTTTGCAATCTGATTCTCAAATCAAGGAATTCACTGTAATAAATTACTCTGTATTTTCTATAAACTCAATAGTGTGTTAAAACAGTCTTTTGAGGAAACTGTATTGGTATTTTATATATTTAAACTAAGATAACATCATAAAAGTCACACAGGAGAGTGCAAGTATATTAAATTAGAACTGCATAAAATATATTGAAAAAAAATAATATAATCAAGCAGCTATACACAAAATAAAGTTCATTAAAATCTAAGATTACATCATGCATTCTCGTGTGATAGAAGATCTTTGTGCTGGTTTATTCTTTTTAAAAGATCTATTGATTTCTAGTCATTGTTTGTTCTGACTCATTTCAGTCTAACAAGGAATCACATCTCTGAATCTACATCAAGAAAACATGTACATTTTCTTAAAAACAAAAAGCTTTTATAGTCTTAAAAGGACACTATAGTCACCTGAACAACTTTAGCTTAATGAAGCAGGTTTGGTGTATAGAACATGCCCCTGCAGTCTCACTGCTCAATCCTCTGCCATTTAGTAGTTAAATCCCTTTGTTTATGAACCCTAGTCACACCTCCCTGCATGTGACTTGCACAGCCTTCCATAAACACTTCCTGTAAAGAGGGCCCTATTTAGGCTTTCTTTATTGCAAGTTCTGTTTAATTAAGATTTTCTTATCCCCTGCTATGTTAATAGCTTGCTAGACCCTGCAAGAAGTTCCTGTATGTGATTAAAGTTCAATTTAGAGATTGAGATACAATTATTTTAGGTAAATTACATTTGTTTGAAAGTGAAACCAGTTTTTTTTTTTCATGCAGGCTCTGTCAATCATAGCCAGGGGAGGTGTGGCTAGGGCTGCATAAACAGAAACAAAGTGATTTAACTCCTAAATGACAGTGAACTGAGCAGTGAAATTGCAGGGGAATGATCTACACTAAAACTGCTTTATTTAGTTAAAGTAATTTAGGTGACTATAGTGTTCCTTTAATAATGAGAGTTACTTTGTAGCTCTTAATAATACTTAATTAATCGTAAAGGGGTGTAGAATAGCAATAGAAACCGGAGGAAAACAAAAATATTAAAAACAAAGTATTTGACTTTAAAACTATTGAAAATGTGATTTAAAGGAGAACCATCATAGTCCAGGATGTTTAATATTATATTTAAGTATACCCTATATTCAGCAAATATGTGTTTGTTTGTAAAGTAAAATAAAATAAAATTTGGATAATGTATTACTATATTTAAAATATACTTTATATAATTAATATGCTTGAAGGGACACTCCAGGCACCCAGACCACTTCTGCCCATTAGAGTTGTCTGGGTGCCAACTCCCACTACCCTTAACCCTGCAACTGTAAATATTGCAGTTTTCATAAACTGCAATAATTACCTTGCAGGGTTAACTCCTACTCTACTAGACAGCCACTAGAGGACACTTCCGTGTTTATAGCACATGAAAAATGTGCTATAACGTCGCTGGACATCCTCAGGTTATATGAGGACCTCCAGTGTCGCTGAAATCCCCATAGGAAAGCATTGAAAGCATTTTTCAATGCTTTCCTGTCGGGAGGTCTAATGGGCGTGCGCGGCATTGCCGCACATGAGCATTAGGTCTCCCCCGCCGGCAGCCACGCATGCTCCATATGTCTCCCCCACCGACGTCATCCAGCGGGGAAGACATATGGAGCATGCGCGGCTTCCGGCGCGGCTGAGGAGCGTGGGCGGACCCTGACCCAGCGCCGAGGGACATTGGCGCTGGATACAGGTAAGTCACTGAAGGGGTTTTAACCCTCTCAGCAACTTGGGATGGGGGGTGGGAGGGAGAGGGGACCTGCAGTGCCAGGAAAACAGTTTGTTTTCCTGTCACTGGAGAGTCCCTTTAATATGTACGCTTGATAAAAAGAAAGCAGAGACATCTGGAAGATAGACCACATGCCAGATGGAATACTAGAGCTACTAGAATTAAGTAGAATGAGGGCCATAATGAATGAAGTTTTGGAATCCATACACATAATACATTTTCCCTACTAGAACTTGACTCTGAACAAGTACGTCGAAGACAACCAAGGAAAGATGAAGACCATAACATCAGATTAAGTTAAACAAATGCTGAAAGTATTATAAGAAAGAATGGAGTAGAATACAAAGTAAATAACATCACCGACAATAGAGTACTTTAAAGTACTTTTTTATGAAGAGAAAACATAAGCAAAAAACAATTCTGAAAGAGTTAAAAGCCCTATTAACAAAGGAATTAGGATTAGGATTTATCACACAAAAGGAATATGATTTCCTGAATATCTTCTACCTAAGAAGACCAATATTCTATTTTCTTCCTAAAATCCACAAACACATAACCTCTCCCTCAGAAAGATCAATTGTTTTGAGAATATATTCTATAATATCAGATCTTTCACATTATGTGGATTTCTTATCACAAACATATGTAAGTAAAGTTAAATCACATATAAAAAATTATATTGACATCTCAAGACTCTTTGAGAACCAGACTTGGCAACAGGGCCAATACTTAGTAGCCAGTCTCTGTATACTACAAGGAGTGCAGAATTATTAGGCAAGTTGTATTTTTGAGGATTCATTTTATTATTGAACAACAACCATGTTCTCAATGAACCCAAAAAACTCATTAATATCAAAGCTGAATATTTTTGGAAGTAGTTTTTAGTTTGTTTTTAGTTATAGCTATGTTAGGGGATATCTGTGTGTGCAGGTGACTATTACTGTGCATAATTATTAGGCAACTTAACAAAAAACAAATATATACCCATTTCAATTATTTATTATTACCAGTGAAACCAATATAACATCTCAACATTCACAAATATACATTTCTGACATTCAAAAACAAAACAAAAACAAATCAGTGACCAATATAGCCACCTTTCTTTGCAAGGACACTCAAAAGCCTGCCATCCATGGATTCTGTCAGTGTTTTGATCTGTTCACCATCAACATTGCGTGCAGCAGCAACCACAGCCTCCCAGACACTGTTCAGAGAGGTGTACTGTTTTCCCTCCTTGTAAATCTCACATTTGATGATGGACCACAGGTTCTCAATGGGGTTCAGATCAGGTGAACAAGGAGGCCATGTCATTAGATTTTCTTCTTTTATACCCTTTCTTGCCAGCCACGCTGTGGAGTACTTGGACGCGTGTGATGGAGCATTGTCCTGCATGAAAATCATGTTTTTCTTGAAGGATGCAGACTTCTTCCTGTACCACTGCTTGAAGAAGGTGTCTTCCAGGAACTGGCAGTAGGACTGGGAGTTGAGCTTGACTCCATCCTCAACCCGAAAAGGCCCCACAAGCTCATCTTTGATGATACCAGCCCAAACCAGTACTCCACCTCCACCTTGCTGGCGTCTGAGTCGGACTGGAGCTCTCTGCCCTTTACCAATCCAGCCACGGGCCCATCCATCTGGCCCATCAAGACTCACTCTCATTTCATCAGTCCATAAAACCTTAGAAAAATCAGTCTTGAGATATTTCTTGGCCCAGTCTTGACGTTTCAGCTTGTGTGTCTTGTTCAGTGGTGGTCGTCTTTCAGCCTTTCTTACCTTGGCCATGTCTCTGAGTATTGCACACCTTGTGCTTTTGGGCACTCCAGTGATGTTGCAGCTCTGAAATATGGCCAAACTGGTGGCAAGTGGCATCATGGCAGCTGCACGCTTGACTTTTCTCAGTTCATGGGCAGTTATTTTGCGCCTTGGTTTTTCCACACGCTTCTTGCGACCCTGTTGACTATTTTGAATGAAACGCTTGATTGTTCGATGATCACGCTTCAGAAGCTTTGCAATTTTAAGAGTGCTGCATCCCTCTGCAAGATATCTCACTATTTTTGACTTTTCTGAGCCTGTCAAGTCCTTCTTTTGACCCATTTTGCCAAAGGAAAGGAAGTTGCCTAATAATTATGCACACCTGATATAGGGTGTTGATGTCATTAGACCACACCCCTTCTCATTACAGAGATGCACATCACCTAATATGCTTAATTGGTAGTAGACTTTCGAGCCTATACAGCTTGGAGTAAGACAACATGCATAAAGAGGATGATGTGGTCAAAATACTCATTTGCCTAATAATTCTGCACTCCCTGTATTATCAGCCACCCGAGAGATTGCAAAGTGGTACAGTCTGCCTTATATAAGGAGGGAGACATAGACAAAACATGCATTGGTCATAGATTGCATTATGTTTATATTAAAGAACAATTATTTCTGGTTTGATGACAAAATTATTTTTGCAACAACAGGGCACTGTTCCACAATTTTTTCATGGGGATTTGGGACGATTAGTATGTGTGGAATAATCATAAAGAATAAGTTTATAAAACACTCAGTATCTGCACATTTCAGTGCACATCACAACACAAATCCAGTCATACTGAAATTTAGAGCAATATTTATCAATAATGAGAACAGGAGAGGAGAAAACCCAAATATGACATTTGGACAATTAGACATGTGATGGTTGTTCCAATGAAGTACTTTAACCCCAGCAAATATACTTACCCACCTCTGGAACTTTATTTCCTATATACTACACTATATTATTTTATCTCTCATCCATTTTATATATATGGGACATCTTATAAGGAACAGCTACCGGATGCACAGAACTACACTATATCCTTAGGCATCAATCATACCGTCCAAACACAAAAGTGGGAGCTGAATTTTAGCTCCTACAAAGTGTAAGTGCACATCTTATTCCTTATTTATAAAAATGAAAAAAAGAGACTTACTACACGATCTACCTTTGCTCTGTCTATTTATGCCATTCCATAAAGCCTCTAAGGACATTTAAGACTCTCCACCTACTCTCATGTTTTAGCTGACGTTTGTTCAACTGGATAAGAGAGACTTGGTTGTTGAGCTGCCAATTGGACTATATCCATAACTATCCAAGTACTGAATTCCTTTTTTAATCTCATATTGTATGTGCTGTATAGGTACTGTGGCAACCCAGCCAACTAAAAGCCATTATGATTACATAAGCTCATTCTTTTTCATTCTTCTATTTTTATTGTAGATTTCTATTTTTATTGAAGATTTATTTTTTCTCTTTTTTCCTCTTTTTTACCTTTTCTTATGTCCTTAATGTTTGATATCAGAAGTGACAAGCTCTCCCTTCTATCTATTTGTTATATGTTTCTATAAATGACTATAATGAATTATACAAGAAGAAAAAAGAAAATCCAGCTCACTCCCTTATCCACTAAACAGCAACTTCAGTGCTGACAGATTTGGTTAGTTTTTTAAAAACAACTAATCTAGGAAAAAAATAATGGGGGTTTAGTCACATTATATGATCATACACTGCACAAGCCTGCCACAACGTAAGTGTACCCCATTTTTGGCAGGTCCTACACTAACAGCCTAATGTCTGCTTCATGAGCTACTTACTTGGGGGAAAAAAATCCATCTAGAGTTCTCTGCAGTAAAAGGCTAAATAGGGCCCTGGGATGAGGCACCTGTGACAGGGAGGGGTACGAAGCCAAGGAGTTGGCTAGACTCCCAAATATATATATATATGAGAAAAAAGGGGTAAGGGTTAGAGCTAGGGTTAGGGGTAGGGTTAGGGCTAGGGTTAGAAGTAGGGGGTAAAGGTAGGGTTAGGGTTAGGGTTAGGGAATTGCCAAATTCCTGAATTTCAGAAGTGCAGAACCAAAATTTTTGCCCATGCACATCCCTAGTCCCTTACTGTCATAAAAGCTCCCTATGAGAATGTTATATGGTACATGCCTAGAATTCTGTAAATAGAGAGGTTTACAAACATAGAAACTCTTGTCATAGTTCCAAAAACAGGAGCCATTGTCTCTGAATCAGCCACTACTAGTACAGCTGTCTAAAATGGTACTAATGCCAAATATAATGTCAAGTTGACTAAACATTTAATGAAACTGACAGTCTGGTGATTGAAAAAAAGAACAAAGTAAATCCTTCTTACAAAACACAAACAGACTATTCTTTGTTATTTTTTTTTCTGCAGATACAGCATAGAAGCTAGCCCATAAAAGGCTTGCTTACTAGCCACAGAGCTGGTCTCAGCATTCACCGCAAGAATGGGAAAGGTAACACGCTATGAAGACCTAAGATAATAAATAATAAATCCAATAGCATGTACAGACATGCAAAACAAATGATTCCAGTAGCTTTATCTGGATATTGCAATACACATAGCGCTCCCAGATATGTCTGGACATTACCAGGTTCTTATTAGAGTCTTGCATTCTTTTCAACATAATGCCATGATAATATAGCAGTTTATTCACTACACTGGGACTTGTCAAGAATTAAATTTACACTTTGGATAATAAACCCCATAGTACCTTCTGGTCTCTTAAGAGAAATATCAAGTACAAAATAAAAAAATGCAAAAAATTACAATAGATTTTAATATTAAAATAGTCGTAGTAAAAAAGAAAAAAAAAAGAAAGATAAAGCCACTACATCATTTTCAATTAGAAGTAATATTACATAATTCATATTTATATTATTATATGAAATAATAATATTAAAATGTAAAACAAGCACAACAATTATAAACATTTGGAAAATGTAAAATAGGTAGAGATAAGGAAATATAAAAATATCATTCAATTTGAACAATAGTTAATGTATCAAACTGATCCACGAAAAGCATATCTAATATTTACTTTCTAAGCAATATTTATATATAGGGTAGTGGATGCATGGAATGGCCTTCCAGCTGAAGTGGAAGAGGTTAACACAGTGAAGGATTTTAAGCATACGTGGGATAGGCATAAGGCTATCCTAGCTATAAGGTAAGGCCAGGGACTAATGAGAGTATTTAGAAAATTGGGCAGACTAAATGGGCCAAATGGTTCTTATCTGCCATCATATATTGTGTTTCTATGTTTCTATATCTGGCATGCTGTCAAACTGAGCTTAAACTAACTTTTGTTTCGATTGCAGATCATTTTCTACGAGGACAGAAAGTTCCAGGGTCGTTCCTACGAGTGCAGCAATGATAATCCAGATCTGCAGTCTCACTTCAATACCTGTAACTCTGTCCGTGTAGAGAATGGCTGCTGGATGCTCTACGAGCGCCCCAATTATACAGGGAACCAGTACTTCCTAAAGAGAGGGGAGTATCCAGATTACCAGCAATGGCAAGGTCTCAATGACTCCATCAGGTCATGTCGCTTGATTCCAGAAGTGAGTGATATGGTTTTTTATGTAACAGTCATTGTATTATTATACTTATATATAAAATGGAACATACACAGTTTGCATGCTTCTAATCATTTTTCATCAATAACCTCTTCATAGCATATTATACTAAGTCAATTAAGTGCTACATGCCTATGTATCATTCTTTTTGATGACTTACCCTAAGCTTCATCATCCTTCAAGATGACCACTAGTAGTAAGTATATAATGCCAACATATTCTACAACACTTCACAATTACAGAAAGTAGATATCTGACATACAGAGACAAGAGGCGACGAAGGCCCTGGTCAAAGAAACTTAAAATTTATGACGATGATATTGTTAGGTGCCTTGCCCAGGGACACTTACTGGTAAGGTGTTCTGACCAGAATTTGAGTGTGGATTTCCTGGTTCAAAGGCAGTGATGTTATCTCTAACCAGGTGATATAAGATGTAAGATTTGTTGCAAAACATCTCTACAGGGTTATTCACTAAGCTCTGAATGTTCATGAATGAAATATGAATGGAAATACTGAAGCAAAAATAGTTGATCTGGAATAATTCTCCAGCTAAGTCATAGTCGCAACTTGGCTTTTTTTGACTCTGCTTTGCCATTTGAATATAATTTGCAAAACTTCTGAATTTAGTGAATAAGCTTGCCTCGATACTAACTGTTCATTTTGGGCCAGTCACATGCCAGGTTCATCACGATAAAGTGATATTTGCCTGACTAGGCCCAGAAGGGGATAAATATTAATCATGGGGAATTGGGTGCGTAGTTTCATTGGTGGTTGGTGGTTTTGTACAATTATAATTTTGTATTTTCAAAAGTTGTAAACCATTAATCTTCTTTAAAATCACAAATAATTAGTGAGCCAATAAAACAATTAATGAAGTTAAATGGAGAATATTAATAATTATAATTAAGTAGTGCATGTCAATGTATATATATATATAAATAAATAAATAAATAAATAAATAAACATATAAAGATAGCACATCAGGGACTAAGAAGTGCACAGAGGATCAATGTTTCAGTTCTTCTTCAGTTCAGTGCCTACTTTCCTTTACGTATATTTCAAGATAGGTAAATATACAGCCACACAAACACACACACAGTTTTAAATGAGTGGAAAAATATGTATATAACAAATGTGTCTGAGAATTAAATTAATTATGCAAGTTAATAACTGATCTCAGAGGGTAGCAAGTAAGTATTTGAAATATATTGATAAATTCAGAGGCAAAAATCATCAGTAGACTTAAGAGCACCTAATTTTGATTCTAATATGACATTAAAATCAATGTATTGTGTTATGTTTGTATAAATTACATTAGGTTTTTGAATTTATTTTCTTTCTTTCTTGTTTTCACAGCATCTGGGATCAAGTGCCCATAAAATAAAGGTTTATGAACGAGATGACTTCAAAGGAGAAATGATGGAGTTTTTGGAAGATTGCCCTAATGTTTACGATCGTTTCTGCTCCCATGATATTCATTCTTGTAACGTACTTGATGGTCACTGGATCTTCTATGAGCTTCCAAACTACAGGGGGAAGCAGTACCTCTTGAGACCTGGGGAATATAGAAGATTCACTGACTGGGGCTCCCTGACCACCAAGGTTGGCTCCTTCAGACGTGTCCTGGAACCTTATTAACAATGTCTGTGTTAATAAAAGCACTGGAAACATACTGATGTGTTTCTTTTCATTTTAATAAATAAACAAAAATTAACTATAAAATAGTAAAAAAAAAATCTATCATTACTAACGTGTTGTGTTGACTTGAGAAATGACTTGCAAAATGTATGACAAAACAGGAATGGCTCAACTGGAGAATTTTCTAATGTATTTTAACCTAAATTTGTATTTTGCCAACTAACTGCAATTTGCAATTTTGTAAGTAGACCTCTAGATAAAAATATATCTATATAATTGATGATAAAAACTAGGGTCATAAAAAAATATAGGATTCTGAAATCATAGTTAAATCGTTAACATTTCACTGGCATGAGATCATAATGACACCCATAATACATATTTTCTTCTGGTTGCTGCAATACTTCATTTCATGGTAACTAATATAAGACTTGCAAAATATAATCACCCAGAGAACTTAACTGAGGTCTGACAATGTTAACTCCAGCCATTAAATGACTTGTGAACAGAGTTTGAAAATCCTCAGCATTGTTTCTTGTGGTTCAAGTTAAATTATTAGGAAATTATTTTTTTCTCTCATTTGATTGAAAGCCACACATTTATTCGTATTGTATATCACCTGTAGATTGATGCCATAGTAGAATAATGTACTATGAATGATGACGTACACGTTAAATTATCATGCTTTTAGATGCATGTATGTATGTATTTTATAATAAATAATTACTAACTAATAGTTACATATGCTGAAAGTAGCTGAAAGTGCTTTCTAATTTTGCAACATACTAGGAAAAAAATCCTTCTTGACCCCAGAATAGCAGTCAGATCTCTCATTGGATATTCATCCAGTTACTGTTTAAAAATATGTACATATTATGATAAAAAAAAACGCCTCTGCAGGCAGAGTTTTCGCCATTGTTCTAAAACCCTTTAATTTCCCTTAGACTAAATCTCCCAACTTCCAATCTAAATGGGTGAAGTCTTGTCCTAGGTATTAATGTTTATAAATAAATTTATATTGGTCCTGAATAATTTGTACAATGTTTTAATATCCTCTCTGAGGGCTGTTTTTCTAAACTAAATTTGTTAACCTTTCTTTGTAACTGAAATTTGATCAATTCCTTTTTCTAATGCCATATACAGGCCCGGAATGGCTATCGGGCAAACCAGGACAAATGACCAGTGGGCCACGATGACCATGGACCTAGGCCGGCATAGAGATCCTCCTATCTCCCCTGCTGGCCCATGCAGAGCCGGCACTATACAAGTGCCAGCCCTGCTGTGTGCCATGATGACTGGTGGATAGCAAAGATCTCCCTTACTGGTCCACAGGCAGAGAAAACCGTCAGAGGAGGAAGGAGAGGAGGACCCGGGAGCTCTTGTCTGCAGTTCCATTGGGTCCTGAAGGTTCCTCTCATGAGTTAAGAGCATTGTCATGGTAATGCTCCAACAGGCTGGATCTCATAAGAGTGAACTGCAGGTTAGAGTTCACTAACCACCGGATCACCAGAGCTTCACAACCTGACCACCAGGGCTTGAGCAAAGTATCCTCTCTCTGAGCAAAGGTAAGAAGGGAGAGGGAAATATAACTTTTATATTTAAAATTAATTTAAAAAAATCTTTACTCCCATCTGCCCCCCCCCACACAATACCTCCCAACACATTCACACACATCACCTCTCACAAACACACACACACACTGCACAACTCACACACACACACATTGCATCCCTTACACAAACACGCACTGTACTGCTCACACACTAACACTGCATCCGTCACACACATTTATACTCCACCCATCACACACACATATTGCATCCCTCACACACACTGTACCCTTCACACACATACATTGCATCCCTCACTCACACACACTGCACCTCTCACACATATACACACCACTGGCGGATCCAGAGCCTTATCTCGGGAGGGGCACTCATAGATTATTTAAAGAAACAATCAAGGCACAATAACCACTGCAGCTCTCTGTAGTGGGTATGGTGCCAGGAGTGCTGTGGTGCCCTCCCAGAGTAAATAGTCAAACTGTTTGACAATTTACCTGGGGTCTGCCAAGATATGGTCTGTAGTAGGGGACAGGGCCTCTAGTAATGTGTGTGTGATTAGGCAGTGTGTGTGTGTGTGAGTGTGTGCATGGGAGGCAGTGCATGTGTGAGGGGTGCAGTGTGTGTATGTGTGACAGTGTGTGTATGAGGGTGCAGTGGGAGCAATGTGCGTAGGAGGGTCAGTGTGTGTTTATGTGAGGGGTGTAATGTGTGCATGGGAGTGCAGTGTGTATATGTGGAGTGCAGTGGGAGTACTGTGTTTCGGGGTGCAGTGTTTGTGTGGGGGAGCACTGTGTGTATGGGGTTCTAGTGTTTGGGGGGAGAAGTGTGTGTGGGGATGCAGTGTTTGTATGGGGGAGCACTGTGTGTATGGGGAGAAGTGTGTGTGGGGGTGCAATGTGTATTGGGGAGAAGTGTGTGTAAGGGGGTACAGTGGGGGCAGTGTGTGAATGGAAGAGAAGTGTGTGTATGGTGGTACAGTGAGGGAAGTGTGTGTATGGGGGTGTAGTGGGGACAGTATGTGATAGATTATGTATGGGGGTGCAGTGGGGTAGTGTGTGATGGATTATGTATGGGGTGCAGTGGAGCAAGTGTGTGTGGTGGGGCAGTGTGTATATGGGGGGGCTGTGGGGGCAATGTATATATGTGGGGGCAGTGTGTGTGGTGGGACAGTGTGTATGTGTGGGTGCTGTGTATATGGGGGTCTGTGGGGGCAATGTGTGTGGTGGGGCAGTGTGTATATGTGGGGGATATAAGGATTTTCAAACTCTGTTCACAAGTCATTTAATGGCTGGAGTTAACATTGTCAGACCTCAGTTAAGTTCTCTGGGTGATTATATTTTGCAAGTCTTATATTAGTTACCATGAAATGAACATGCAACATCGACTACACAAAAACACACTCTGCAATCACTATACACTCAGTACATCTACTACACAAACACAGACTCTGCAGTTACTATACAAACACACACTGCGCATTCACAATACATAGAAACATAGAATGTGACGGCAGATAAGAACCATTCGGCCCATCTAGTCTGCCCAATTTTCTAAATACTTTCATTAGTCCCTAGTCTTATCTTATAGTTAGGATAGCCTTATGCCTATCCCACGCATGTTTAAACTCCTTTACTGTGTTACACATTTAGCAGTCACTATACACACACTATATCCACTTCACAAACACACACTCTGCAGTCACTATACACTGACTACATCCACTACACAAACACATGCTCTGCAATGACTATACACACTCTGCAGTCATTATACACACTGCATCTAATACACACAAACACTACATCCACTACACAAACCCACACTCTGCAGTCACTATAGAAACTCAGCAGTCACTAAACACATGCAACATCGACTACACAAACACACACTCTGCAATCACTATACACTCAGTACATCTACTACACAAACACAGACTCTGCAGTTACTTTACAAACACACACTGTGCATTCACAATACACACTCAGCAGTCACTATACACACACTACATCCACTTCACAAACACACACTCTGCAGTCATTATACACTGACTATATCCACTACACAAACACATGCTCTGCAATGACTATACACACTCTGCAGTCATTATACACACTGCATCTAATACACACAAACACTACATCCACTACACAAACACACACTCTGCATTCACTATACACTCACTACATCCACTACACAAACACACACTCTGCATTAACTATACACTCACTAAATTCACTATAAAAACACACTCTGCATTTACTATAAACACACCTATATTCACTACACAAACACACACTCTACATTTAATTCACACAAAAATTACATACATTACACAAACATACCATATGCATCCTCAATACACACTGCATCTATGACTCACATACCACATCAACTTTAAACATGCACTCTGCACCCACTACACAAATTCTACATCCACTATACACACACCACATTCAGTACACACACACACACACACACACACACACACACAACTTCATCCTTGTGTGTAGACTCAGGAGAGGCCCCTCTAGGCAGACTCGGGGGCCCAGCTGTGTCAGGAGCTCCAACATTTCTGATGGCAGCCCTGCAAATCAGTATAGTGCATATGTACTCTTTACCCAGCAAATTGTGTACACTTTACAAAGTGGATAGATTCCTCAGGACTCCCCCTAATCCACTTTTGGCAACTAACATAAACAAAACAAAATATTTGAGGATACAGTAAAGGAGCCATTCAGCAGCAATATATTATGTTAAGTAAATATTGTAATCACAATCTTGCTCATAAAGAGGGCCTTGAATAATAAAAGGTTTTATTCCTTCACAATCCAGATGACATTGGCCAAATTTCATGTGAGAATTGCCTTGATAAAAACATAAGGATATTGAGTGATACCAATCACTTAAACTCAATAACACATTTTTAAAATCATAAAATAAGCACATATTGAAATATCAACAGTAACAGCAACCTATGCCTGTTAACCCTATAGGACTGCAGTGCTATAGAAAATTAAGTTAAATATATTCATGATTGGTTGAACCACATTCTGATTTTTAAAGAGATTTTGTAGAAGCTTCAAAGAATTTTGGTTTGCACCAAATGTAGGAACTTGAACGGTATATTGTTTTTGCATACATTTGTTTAATATATCATCTACATAAAAAAAAAAAAAATCTATTCTAGTCCTGATCATTCTTTTTATTGCTTGTTACATTTTGAATCACATTATTTTCCAACCAAAACAGTTTTGATCTGCAAATGTTAATTTGGAGTCTATATTTAGTTTTGTGATACAAGACGTATTTTGTATTGGGTTCAGTAATGTAATTTGCAGTAATGTATTGCTTATACGAGGGCAACATTTGATCCACAAATAGACTTTTGTTAAGACTTTTTATAACTGGTATATAAAACACTCATAGTAGGTTCTTCAGGAAAAAAAACACCCCTTAAAGGACCACTATAGTGCCAGGAAAACATACTCGTTTTCCTGGCACTATAGTGCCCTGAGGGTGCCCCCACCCTCAGGGACCCCCTCCCGCCCGGCTCTGGAAGGGGAAAGGGGTAAAAACTTACCTTTTTCCAGCGCTGGGCGGAGAGCTCTCCTCCTCCTCTCCGCCTCCGTTACGCCCCGCCGGCTGAATGCGCACGCGCGGCAAGAGCTGCGCGCGCATTCAGCCCGTCGCATAGGAAAGCATTTACAATGCTTTCCTATGGACGCTAGCGTGCTCTCACTGTGATTTTCACAGTGAGAAGCACGCAAGCGCCTCTAGTGGCTGTCAATGAGACAGCCACTAGAGGATTAGGGGGAAGGCTTAACCCATTCATAATTATAGCAGTTTCTCTGAAACTGCTATAATTATGAAAAAATGGGTTAACCCTAGAAGGACCTGGCACCCAGACCACTTCATTAAGCTGAAGTGGTCTGGGTGCCTAGAGTGGTCCTTTAAGTCTTGTATTGCTTGCCATCTAGTGGTCAAAAAATGAAACCACTTTTTTTGTTTTATAAACATGTATACAGGAACAGTTTTACCAAGACAATATGAGACCACTTCCAGAACAAAATGTTGCTCAAAATTGTATGGAGTCTAAACTAAGATTTATAGCAAGCTAAAATTATAATAAATATGTTGGTTAAAATAGTCAAATATCTGATCAGGAAACAAATTCCAATTCAGTTATAATCACATTTTTGTTATTTTAGTCTACATTTTGCTTTTTGGATTTCAATTTGCTAAAATTCAAAGTATAGTAAATAGACATTTATCAGGGTTATTTATTAAAATGAGCATTAATTCAAAGTATATTCAATGTGAATTTCAAATGCAAAAGCCAAAGTAGGCAAACTGGAATAATGGCTGACTTGATGATGAATGATAAATATGATAAATATGAGTAGACTTATACACTGTGGAACAATTTGGTTCAGACAAATCAGTTCATCCCAAAAAAAGAAAAATGTTTGGGACCAAATTTTGTTCATGTGGCTCAGGCAACTGTCAAGTTTGCAATAATTTTGCAAAGACATGAGGCGTGAAAAGATGGAAGAAAATTACAATAAATGTACTGCAAAATATAGTTACATAGTTACATAGGCTGAAAAGAGACATGTGTCCATCAAGTTCAGCCTTCCTCACATTTGTTTTTTTGCTGATGATCCAAAAGAAGGCAAAAAAAAAAAAACAGTTTGAAGAACTTCCAATTTTTCAACAAACTAGGAAAAAAGATTATTGACCCCAGAATGGCAGTCACACTTATCCTTGGATCAAGAAGCTATTAATCTACATTGAAAAATTATATAATTGAGTATCCTGTTTTTGCAAGTATGGATCTAGTTGCTGTTTAAACATCTGTAAGGACTCTGATAAAACCACTTTTTCAGACATACAACTCCATATACTTATTGTTCTTCTGGTAAAAAAAAAAACCTTTCCTTTGCCTAAGACTAAATCTTCTTTCTTCCAGTCTAAACGCATGACCTTGTGTCCTTTGTAAAGTCCCGTTTGTGATTAGATTTCCACACAATGGTTTGTATTGGCCCCAGATATATTTGTATAATCTTATCATATCCCCTCTGAGGTGACGTTTTTCTAAACTAAAGAGGTTTACATTTGTTAACCTTTCTTCATAGCTAAAATGTTCAATTCCATTTATTAATTTTGTAGCCCGCCTCTGCACTCTTTCTAGTGCCATAATATCCTTCTTTAGAACAGGTGCCCAAAATTGCACAGCATATTCAAGATGTGGTCTTACCAGCGATTTATAAAGAGGCAAAATGATATTCTCATCCTGAGAATTAATGTCCTTTTTCATGAAAATACCTTACTGGCCTTAGCCACTGCTGACTGACATTGCACATTGTTGCACAGTTTGTTGTCTATAACAATTCCCAAGTCCTTCTCGTGTGTTGTTATCCCTAATTTGCTTCCATTAAGGGTATGAATTGATTGTGCATTCTTTACACCAAAGTGCAAAACTTTGCATTTTTCTACATTCAATTCATCTGTCATTTGAGTGCCTAGTCCACCAGTCTATCCAAATCCTTCTGCAGCAAAGTGATATCACATTGTATTAGTTTACAGAGTTTTGTGTCATCTGCATACACAGAAACATGACTTTCAGTGCTTTTTTTCAACATCATTTATAAACATGTTAAATAGAAGGGGTCCTAGAACAGACCCCTGAGGGACACCACTTGCCACCCCTGTCCAGCTTGAAAACTCTTTGTACTCTATTTTTAAGCAATGTTTTACCCAACAACAAGAATTCTCATCTAGACCAATTTCTTTGAGTTTGAACACTAATCTATTGTGTGAAACCGTATCAAATGCCTTGGCAAAATCATAGATCACTTCTACTGCAACACCCTGATTTATACTTCTACTTGCTTCTTCATAGACTGTAATCAAGTTAGTTTGACATGACCTATGTTTCATAAAACCATGCTGATTTTTGCTGATAACTATGTTCTTTTCAAGGGATTCTTGAATATTATCCCTTAAGCTTACAGGTCTATGATTTCCAGGCAAGGATTTTGAACTAGACATGTGCAATTCGTTTCGGTCCGAATGTGAATTCGGATGAATTTCAGGCAAAAATCGGACATTCAGGTGCTTCCGAATGTCCGTATAGATGAATTGCCAAGTTGCCGAATTGTCGAAGTTCCGAAATGACTGAATTTCCAAAGTGTCAAAGTGCCAAAGTATTGAAGTTCCAAAGTATTGAAGTTCCAAAGTTCCAAAGTACAGTATTTCCTAAGAACTAATATACTTATCCAGTGGAAGAATGAAGAATGTTACACTGTATACAATTTTAAATAAAAAGTATACAAACATAGGCAGGATTCAGCTGTAAGCATTTGCTATACCGCGAGTAGGGGCATGTCTATTAAACAGTGAGCAGCCACAGGCTGCTCAATTTAACCCCCCCCGCCCCGGGGCTTCTAACCTGAAGGGGGGACCTATTGCCCCCTCAGGCTCCCACCCCAGAACAGCGGGTGGGGGCCCTACAGTAAAATAAGGGGGGGGACCTATTGTCCTCCCACCCGGCCCACACCCCTGAGCTGCAGGTGGGGGCCCTAAAGTAAAATAATGGGGGGGGACCTATTGTCCTCCCCCGGCCCCCACCCCTGAGCGGCGGCTGGGGGCCCTAAATTAGAATAAGGGGGGACCTAATGTCTTCCCTCCGGCCCCCACCCCTGAGCAGCGGGATGGGGCTCTAAATATTAATAAGGGTGGACCTGATGTCCCCCCCCCCCCTGCCTCACCCCTGAGTGGTGGGTGGGGGCCCTAAATACTAATAAGGGGGGGACCTAATGTCTTCCCCCCTGGCCACCACCCCTGAACAGTGGGTGGGGGCTCTAAATACTAATAAGGGGGGGACCTGATGTCCTCGCCCCTGGCCCCACCCCTGAGCAGTGGGTGGGGGCCCTAAATACTAATAAGTAGGGACCTAATGTCCTCCCCTCTGGCCCCCACCCCTGAGCGGTGGGTGGGGGCCCTAAATACCAATAATGGGGGGGCCTATTGTCCTCCCCCCCTGGCCCCCACCCCTGAGCGGCGGGTGGGGGCCCTAAATAAAAAATTAAACCCCCTCCCCCAGGTGACTATGGGTCCCCAAACCCCTAATCACCCCCCTCCCAAAAAAGAAACTAACCCCTACCTACCCCCTCACCCTAAAAATAATGAGGGGAGGCATTAACTAAGTACCTGTAAAAAAACTAAAACTTACCATTTGATGTTTTCTTTCTTCTAAAATCTTCTTTTTTCAGCCCCAAAAAAGGCCAAATAAAAAATCCATAATAACCAATGCAAAAAAAAAAAAACAAGCGAAAAAAAAAAATCCTTCTTCACCCATGGAGGGCTCTGCGCAGACTGAGCTCTGCAGGGCGGGGGAAGGCTTAAAAAGCCTTGCCCCACCCTGCAATTAGGCTCAGAGCACTCTGATTGGTGGGTTTAAGCCATCCAATCAGAGTGCTCTGACAGGTAAATGAAGAGACTGACAGGCAAGCACTCTGATTGGTTGGCTTGAAATCCACCAATCAGAGTGCTCTGTGTCATTTTACATAGCGTGGGAAAGTTCTTTGGAATTTTCCCACGCTGTGTAATTTGACTCAGCTCTCTGATTGGTGGATTGAAAGTAACCAATCAGATAGTTATGAGTCAAATTACACAAATGGTAAGTTTTATTTTATTTGTTTTACAGGTACTTAGTTAATGGTCCCCCCTCATTATTTTTATGGGAGGGGGGTGACTAGGGGTTGGGGGGTTAATTTTTTATTTAGGGCCCCCACCTGCCACTCAGCGGTGGGGGCCAGGGGGAGGACAATAGGTCCCCCCTTATTGGTATTTAGGGCCCCCACCCACCGCTCAGGGGTGGGGGCCAGGGAGAGGATATTAGGTCCCCCCCAATTGGTATTTAGGGCCCCCACCCACTGCTCAGGGGTGGGGGCCAGGGGGGAGGACATTAGGTCCCCCCTTATTATAATTTAGGGCCCCCACCCACCGTTCAGGGGTGGAGGCCAGGGGGAGGACATTAGGTTCCCCCCTTATTAGTATTTAGGGCCCCCACCCACCGTTCAGGGGTGGGGGCCATGGGGGAGGACATTAGGTCGTTCCCACTAATTGGTATTTAGGGCCCCCACCCACTGTTTAGGGTTGGGGGCCAGGCGGGAGGACATTAGGTTCCCCCCTTATTCTAATTTAGGGCCTCCTCCCACCGCTCAGGGGTGGGGGCCAGGGAGAGGATATTAGGTCCCCCCCTAATTGGTATTTAGGGCCCCCACCCACTGTTCAGGGGTGGAGGCCAGGGGGAGGACATTACGTCCCCCCTTATTAGTATTTAGGGCCCCCACCCACCATTCAGGGGTGGGGGCCAGGGGGGAGGACATTAGGTCCCCCCTTATTGGTATTTAGGGCCCTCACCCACAGCTCAGGGGTGGGGGCCAGGGGGGAGGACATTAGGTTCCCCCCTTATTCTAATTTAGGGCCCCAACCCACCGCTCAGGGGTGGGGGCCAGGGAGAGGATATTAGGTCCCCCCCCTAATTGGTATTTAGGGCCCCCACCCACTGCTCAGGGGTGGGGGCCGGAAAGGAGGACATTAGGTCCCACCTTATTATAATTTAGGGCCCCCACCCACTGTTCAGGGGTGGAGGCCAGGGGGAGGACATTAGGTTCCCCCCTTATTAGTATTTAGGGCCCCCACACACCATTTAGGGGTGGGGGCCAGGGAGAGGATATTAGGTCCCCCCCTAATTGGTATTTAGGGCCCCCACCCACTGCTCAGGGGTGGGGGCCAGGGGGGAGGACATTAGGTCCCCCCTTATTATAATTTAGGGCCCTCACCCACCGTTCAGGGGTGGAGGCCAGGGGGAGGACATTAGGTTCCCCCCTTATTAGTATTTAGGGCCCCCACCCACCGTTCAGGGGTGGGGGCCATGGGGGAGGACATTAGGTCGTCCCCACTAATTGGTATTTAGGGCCCCCACCCACTGTTTAGGGTTGGGGCCAGGCGGGAGGACATTAGGTTCCCCCCTTATTCTAATTTAGGGCCTCCACCCACCGCTCAGGGGTGGGGAACAGGGAGAGGATACTAGGTCCCCCCCTAATTGGTATTTAGGGCCCCCACCCACTGCTCAGGGGTGGGGGCTGGGGGGGAGGACATTAGGTTCCCCCCTTATTCTAATTTAGGGCCCCCACCCACCGCTCAGGGGTGGGGGCCAGGGGGGAGGACATTAGGTCCCCCCTTATTGGTATTTAGGGCCCTCACCCACCGCTCAGGGGTGAGGGCCGGGGGGGAGGACATTAGGTTCCCCCCTTATTCTAATTTAGGGCCCCCACCCACCGCTCAGGGGTGGGGGCCAGGGAGAGGATATTAGGTCCCCCCCTAATTGGTATTTAGGGCCCCCTCCCACTGCTCAGGGGTGGGGGCCGGAAAGGAGGACATTAGGTCCCCCCTTATTATAATTTAGGGCCCCCACCCACTGTTCAGGGGTGGAGGCCAGGGGGAGGACATTAGGTTCCCCCCTTATTAGTATTTAGGGCCCCCACCCCTGAGAAGGACATTAGGTTCCCCCTTGTTAGTATTTAGGGCCCCCACCCACCGTTCAGGGGAGGGGGCCAGGGGGGAGGACATTAGGTCCCCCCCCCTAATTGGTATTTAGGGCCCCCACCCACCATTTAGGGTTGGGGGCCAGGGGGGAGGACATTAGGTCCCCCCTTATTAGTATTTAGGCCCCCCACCCACCGCTCAGGGGTGGGGGCCAAGGAGGACATTAGGTCCCCCCTTATTCTAATTTAGGGCCCACACTCACCGCTCAGGGGTTGGGGCCAGGGGGAGGACAATAGGTCCCCCCCATCATTTTACATTAGGGCCTCCACCCGCCGCTCAGGGGTGGGGGCCAGGGGGGGAGGACATTAGGTCCCCCCCTTATTCTAATTTAGGGCCTCCACCCACAGCTCAGGTGGTAACAGTACATATCATTACGGCAGCTAAACTTCTTTTAGCACGCAAGTGGAAAACAGTGACAATCCCACACATAGAAACATAGAAACATAGAATGTGACGGCAATCTAGTCTGCCCAATTTTCTAAATACTTTAATTAGTCCCTGGCCTTATCTTATAGTTAGGATAGCCTTATGCCTATCCCACGCATGCTTAAACTCCTTTACTGTGTTAACCTCTACCACTTCAGCTGGAAGGCTATTCCATGCATCCACTACCCTCTCAGTAAAGTAATACTTCCTGATATTATTTTTAAACCTTTGTCAATCTAATTTAAGACTACGTCCTCTTGTTGTGGTAGTTTTTCTTCTTTTAAATATGGTCTCCTCCTTTACTGTGTTGATTCCCTTTATGTATTTAAATGTTTCTATCATATCCCCCCTGTCTCGTCTTTCCTCCAAGCTATACATGTTAAGATCCTTTAACCTTTCCTGGTAAGTTTTATCCTGCAATCCGTTTAGTAGCCCTTCTCTGAACTCTCTCTAAGGTATCAGTATCCTTCTGAAGATACGGTCTCCAGTACTGAGTACAATACTCCAAGTGAGGTCTCACCAATGTTCTGTACAATGGCATGAGCACTTCCCTCTTTCTACTGCTAATACCTCTCCCTATACAACCAAGCAATCTGCTAGCATTTCCTGCTGCACTATTACATTGTCTGCCTACCTTTAAGTCATCAGAAATAATCACCCCTAAATCCCTTCCCTCAGATGTTGAGGTTAGGACTATATCAAATATTCCTTACCCATTCAACAATATTGGAATCCAAACGTAAAGATTGCAGTTTATTGACAAGCCTTCTATGTGCAACAATGTCAAAAGCCTTACTAAAATCTAGGTAAGCAATGTCTACTGCACCACCCTGATCTATAATTTTAGTTACCCAATCAAAAAAAATCAATAAGATTAGTTTGGCATGATCTCCCTGAAGTAAACCCATGTTGTCTCTGATCTTGAAATCCATGTGTTTTTAGATGTTCAACAATCCTATCCTTTAACATGGTTTCCATCACTTTCCCTAATACTGAAGTAAGGCTTACTGGCCTATAGTTGCTCGACTCCTCCCTATTACCTTTCTTGTGAATGGGCACAGCATTCGCTAACTTCCAAACTTCTGGGACTGCTCCTGTTAACAATGATTGGTTAAATAAATCTGTTAATGGTTTTGCTAGTACACCTCTAAGTTCTTTTAATAGTTTTGGGTGTATTCCATCAGGTCCCATTGACTTATTTGTCTGTACTTTTGACAGTTGAAATAGAACCTCTTCCTCTGTAAACTCACGTGTAATAAATGACTAATTTATTCTTTTTCTTAACTGAGGTCCCTTTCCTTCATTTTCATCTGTAGTCAGCTAGACCTTTATCCTCTTCTACATATCTTCCTTCTTTTGTTTTTAATCTAACTAATCCTTGTTTTACTTTTCTTTTCTCATTTATGTATCTAAAAAAGGTTTTGTCCCCCTTTTTTACTGACTGTGCTATTTTCTCTTCTGTGTGTGATTTGGAAGCTCTTATAACTTGCTTAGCCTCTTTCTGCCTAATCTTATAGATCATTCTGTCTTCCTCACTCTGTTATTTTTTTTTATAATTACTAAATGCTAACTTTTTGTTTTTTACTATTTTGGCCACATCTGCGGAGTACCTCAGTGGTTTCTTGAATCTTTTGCTTTTTTTTTGTAATGCAATTTTCTGTTGCCTTCAGTAGTGCAACTTTTAAATAATCTAATTTCTCTTGGACTCCATTTAAATTGCTCCAGTCTGGTAATAACTCCTTTACACATATTGTAATTTTAGAAAAGTCTGTTTTTCTAAAGTCTAACAATTTTGTTTTTGTGTGGTGTGACTCAATCCCTGTCCTTTTATTAAACCACACTGACTGATGATCACTGGATCCTAAACTTTCACCTACAGTAATATCTGATACCAAATCTCTGTTTGTTAACACTAAATCTAGGATGGCCTCTTTACGAGTTGGCTCCTCAACGACTTGTTTTAGAGACAATCCCAGTAGGGAGCTTAGAATATGTATGCTCCTGGCACAAGCAGCTATTTTGTTTTTCCAGTTCACATCAGGACAATTAAAGTCACCCATGATGATAACTTCCCTCTTCATTGTCATTGTAGCTATTACCTCAACTAGTAGATTATCTAACTCTTCTATTTGTCCTGGGGGCCTATAAATCACACCTACATGAGTTACTGTGTGGTTACCAAATTCTAACATAACCCAAACAGACTCTATATTCACCTCACTAACTTTTATTAGGCTAGATTTTATGCTATCCTTCACATATAGGGCCACCCCTCCCCCTTTCTTGCCTTCCCTGTCTTTTCTCTATAAAGAGTACCCTGGTATAGCTATATCCCAGTCATTTTTCTCATTATACCATGTTTCAGTAACAGCGACTAAATTTACATTATCAGTTGCCATTATTGCCACAAGTTCATGGATCTTATTCCCTAAACTGCGAGCATTTGTAGACATGACTCTAAGCTTATAATTTTTTAACACACTTTCTACAGGCACCTTCTGTCCTTGTTTTGGGGGGCATTTGAATTGATTTTTTTATCACCCTTTTGCCCCCCATCCTAGTTTAAATACATCCTAGCAAAACCTTTGAACTGCTCACTGAAAACATTTGTTCCTTTTTGAGAAAGATGTAAACCATCTTTTTGTACAGTTTTTTTCCATTCCAACAGAGCTACCATGAGAAATGAAGCCAAATCGTTGCTCCGACACCATTCACCAAGCCACAAGTTAAAGTTCCTAATATGCATCCGCCTGCCATTCTGAGTGTTATGCACAGGCAGAACTTCAGAGAATGACAGTGTGGAAGCAACCTGCCGTATATCATTGGCAAAAACACAAAAAACTTCCTTTACCTCTGAAACCTCATTGCAAGCCAGGTCATTTGTACCTAAATGGACAAGTACATCTAATTCCTCTACCTGCTTTGCTCACTTAACAATAACATAATTACAAATATGTCTCCTGTCTCAGTAGCTCCAGGAAGACATCTCACAAGACCACTATTGTCCAGCTCCACACCTCTTATGATAGAATCCCCCAACAACAACTGCTTTCTATTAGCCCTCACCATAGTCTCCAAGCCTGTCTCCATAATACCACTATACTCGGTGCCTGAGCCTGTCTCTACAACAGCACTACACTCGGTGCCTGAGCCTGTCTCCACAACAACACTACACTACACAACACCACTACACTCAGTGCCTGAGCCTGTCTCCACAACTCCAGCCGAGAAAACATGGAACCCTGCTGACTGGACCAAGCAATTTGGCTGTAAACTTGATCTGGGAACCACACAGGGCATAGTTCTATTTTGTGATTGGGGGAGCCCAACCTTTCTGCCCACACTCCAGTCACTAATTGCATTCCCTCCCTATACTTCCATCAGTCTAATGCACTATCTGTTGCACTAGCCTGCTAGTCCAGATGAGAAGTACCTTGATGTGGGGAATGAAAGGCTGTGTGATAAGATTTGCATTTACGTTATGATGGGATTCATGTGAATGCATAATCCCACCCACACTGTATTTTGCAATGTAGAGTGAAGAGTGGAGAGAGATACGCTCAGGAAACATAAGAAAAGCAAATCTTGCAGAATATTTTAACTGTTTGGGGAGACCATGGGGGGATATTGAAAGTGTATTTTACTGTGGTTCTGGTAACGTCCTTGCTTAGGTATTTTACTGGGTTAGGTAAGTGGTGCTTGGAGGGGTATGTTGCTGTAGGAAGGAGTGAAGTTATCCTAAAAGGGGTTGCAGAAGGGGAGCTTGCAAGAGGCATATTACTATGAAGGGCCTGATGGAAGGGAGAAATTGGCCAGAGGTTTATTAAGGCTCCCAAGACTACAACATGTGGTGTCTGGGGAAGAACCTGTTTTTTTCTGTTGGGGTATATTGATGAATATAAAAATTTTTTTAAAACTTATAGGTGCTATTTTAAAAGTATTGCTTACATGGCTTCTATTTTGTCATGTAAATGGTTTAATATAACTAAAAACAAACAAACTAACTGAATAAATATAATAAACAGCTTACATATAATTGGTCCAACCCTCAAATACAGAGTATCCAATAGTTACTCTAGCAATTAAGTTCATGAATAATTCATAACCAAGCCAATTCTTCATTAGCTTGAGATTCTTGAGGAGGGAACTTCAAGTTGTTCATAAGGGTGAACAAGCACAAAACCTGAAGAAAAAAAAAAAGAAGAAAGTGTTTGCAATAATTATGACAATGTATTTTGATAAAAATTGTGTCTGGCCAAAATTTTTGTTAAGATCCTTAGGTTTTAAACAGTCTTAGGCATGAATCCAAAATATCAAACGTGTTTTGAACATCATTTCCCTCGACTGGGAAATGGAATGGTATCAATAGTTTGAGAACTGTGTTAACTGTGTAATTTATGTTTCAAAATTTGGCAGGAAGGGATTTTTCTACTTTCTTTGTCATAAGATATTATTATTTAGAATAGTATTTTGAGAGAAATAGACACATTTGGCCCATATCAATGAGGATGAGATGGATTTCAATTTAAAAAAGTAGGGGAATAACCATTAGACTTGTAAATGCATTTTCTGATAAAACACAAATTGGATGAAAATTGTCTAATTTGCCCAAATTCTGATTTGCTGAACGATTTTATGGAAGAATGAACAAATAAACAAATTGAATTAATAAAATGCACAATTCATTCAGATGACACTTGCATCACACAGAGGAGATGGAAGGGAAAGTTGCTTTCATTGGTCAAATCAGCTAACTCCTAGGGCATGATCTACAAGGGGCTTGGCCAATGGTATGTACGGTATCCGTAGTTTAAAAAATTAGAAGGATGGTGAGCAAAGGGTATGAAACTCAAAAGCAGGGTTAAGAAATACTTTTCATAAACAAGTAAATATTAATAGTTACCTGGATGCCAAAAGTGGACACCACACTCAGTCCACTGACAATGTCCCCTTTGGCTAGTTTACTAGGATTAGAAGAAATTTCACACAACCGATTTTAAAAAAGTAGCTCTTACTTTTATGAATCAAGTTTTAGAGATGGAGTATGCACCTAAAGCCAGTTTGAGGGCAAGGGTCTTAAACCCTTCTTGCTGGCATTTGTGCCCATACCATGGAGCCTAGTATACACAATTTTACCAATTGCTAGAGAAATTTGTTTATTGCAAATTAATTTGCAAAAGGTGCAAGCTGCCCCTGTGAGAGACAGAATTGGTGCTGCTATTAGAGCTCTGCCTCAGTGGGGCATGCTGCCTCTGCTCTGGCTGGTGAGAGGATATAAAGATCTTATCATTGACTCTCTGCTCTCTCGGAACAGCAAGAGATCTGCAGGTCAACACCTTCACCTTTGTCTCTGTGCCATCTGTGTCCAGGTCTTTGTTTGTTAAAATCTTTTTGGGCTGGCTTGATCAACAACCACTGCAGGTGGAACAGTCTGATGGCTCTTGCATGTGACCTGTATTGTAATGGATCTGTCTTGCTAGCCCAAAGAATTTGAAATTTGGATGTACTCTGTCTAATTCACTATCCTACTTAAAGGGACACTCCAGGCACCAAGACCACTTCTGCCCATTGGAGTGGTCTGGGTGCCAACTCCCACTACCCTTAACCCTGCAACTGTAATTATTGCAGTTTTCATAAACTGCAATAATTACCTTGCAGGGTTAACTCCTCCTCTAGTGGCTGTCTACTAGACAGCCACTAGAAGGCACTTCCTGCTTCATAGAACACGCTGTGTGAGGACCTCCAGCGTTGCTCAATTTCCCATAGGAAAGCATTGAAAAGCATTTTCAATGCTTTTGTCACGATTCAGGGGAACCAAACACGCCAATACACACACACAAAGTGTAGTACCGGACCTTAGAGTGGCCGGGCTAAGCACACAAAGAATAGTCAGGAAACAAGCCGAGTAAAGGGGAACCAGAAGACAGAATAACGATAGACAAGCCGAGGTCAAAGGGTAGGAGAAAGTCACAAAGTCGGATAAACAAGCCAGAGAGTACGTAACCAGAAACACAAGTTCAGTAGCAATACTAGCAAGTAAAGACCACAACAGGGCGGAGAGGAACAGGAAAGGTAAGTATTTAAATCCATAGGTTAATTCTGATTGGATAATTTCCAATCAGAATTAACAATCACACGTGGGAGATATCTAAACCTCCCACTGTGATTGAGGCACTGTGCCTTTAACGCCGGGTCAGGTGACTGACCCCGGCGTTTGTTAAAATGGGCGGTCTCCCAGCATGCAGCGTCATGCATGCTGCCGCTGGGGGACACAGAGGAAGACGCGGGCGGCATCCGTGGCTGGGAGGATGCCGCCCGCCGAGCGCACGCCAGGAAGGGGACCGCGGACGGCTGGAGGGTGAGTGCCGCGAGCGGACGGCAACCTCCCCTCGCAGCCGCCCGCGGGACCCTGACAGTACCCCTCCTCGAAGACCGCCCGGAGGGCGGGAAGCAGAAGGCTGCAAAGGAAACCGGGCATGAAAGGAGCGGACCAAAGAGGGGGCGTGCAAATCAGAGCTCGAAACCCAAGACCGCTCCTCAGGGCCATAACCCCTCCAATCCACCAGGTATTGCAGCCGACCCCTAGAAACACGAGAGTCGAGAAGGGCAGCAACTTTGTACACGTCACTAGAGACAGTGCGAGTGGAAACGGGCCGTCCGAGGGGACGAGAGAACCGGTTACACAGCAAGGGCTTCAAAAGCGAAACGTGAAACGTGTGCGGAATACGCATGGAAGGAGGCAAGTCCAGGGAGTAGGAAATGGGGTTAATCCTACGTAACACTTTGTAGGGACCAAGAAACCTGGGAGCAAACTTCATCGAGGGAACCCTGAGATGGAGGTTCCTGGAGGACAACCACACCCTATCACCCGGAGCATAAAAAGGGGCTGCACCCCTACGGCGATCAGCGAACTTCTTCTGAGCAGCTGCTGAACGAGACAGCGCAATATGGACCTGATACCACGTCTTCCGCAAAGAGGCGAGGTGCTGGTCCAAGGCGGGCATTCCCTTGTCAGAGAACGCACCGGGAAGGACAGAAGGCCGAAACCCATAAGCAACCTCAAAAGGACTTAAGCCAGTAGACGAATGAGACACTGTATTCCTGGCAAATTCAGCCCACGGATGAAGGCGAGACCAGTCGTCCTGGTGCGCATTAGTGAAGCAGCACAAATACAATTCCACAGACTGATTAGCACGTTCGGCTGCACCATTAGATTGCGGGTGATAGGAGGAAGTGAACGACGCTAGGAAAATGGACAGCCTTTCCGCATTTATCCATGACACCACAAAATGCTACAATAAACTCTGGGAACCTTAGCTGTTCGAGTTTCTACTCCCTACCTAAATCAGCACTTGAGGGGGCACAGAGCGTAGATGGAGATGGATACTGGAGGAGCTTACTCCTGGTTTCCAGCTTTTTCCCTGCCATTCCATAACCTAATTCCCCCCCCTCATTTTTACTTATGCACGAATGCTATTTGATGTATCTTGCTATCACCCGACTATATTGATATGTTCTTTACGTTTAATGTCATTTCTTTATTCTGTAATTTCTTACCTTGACAAACAAAAATTGAAAAAACTACATAACTAAAGAATGTCCCAATTTAAAAATCTGGAGTTGGAGATCCTGAAAAAGTAAGGAAAAAAAAACAGCTGAACCTATTTTACATTTATTTAGACACTTATATATTTACATTTATTCGACACTCCAGATCGATTGTGCACTGCATCTCCAATTGCGCTCTTAAAGCCAAAAAGATGGCAAAGCATTATGAGAAATGTAGTCCACAACATCTGGCGTGCCGAAGGTTGCCTACTCCTGATCTAGACGCTTTCTCAACCAAATCAGCTGTAATTTCTAACAATTTCTTATGAATGGACAACCAGTGCGCAGACTCACAGTACTTGGATCTGGGACCGAATGTACTATACATGTACTAAACAAATCTTAATAAATATATGATGAGATAAACTCTGCCTCAAGAATGCCAATGATATTCCATATTCTTCTGGAATGATTTCCCCTGTTTTTACTCATCCTCCATGTACATTGTGTCTGTAGCTAATTGCTTAGCTTTGGAATAGCTATTTAGAAAAAACTGGAGCAACGTACTTTTTACAAATAAATTATGTCTAATCTTCTTACAAAAGTAACATTATATACATTTTAAAGTATTTGTCTGACTTTTTAAACCTTTAACCCCTTGAGGACCAAACTTCTGGAATAAAAGGGAATCATGTCACACATGTCATGTGTCCTTAAGGGGTTAAACACAGGCCGGCTGGATAAAGACATCCCCCTAACCTGGTTGTGTCAGATCCACCACGGAATCCTAAATACATACTGCCTTTTCATCATTTTCGTGTTGATTGGAAGTACATGAAAAGGTTTACCCTGCAGTTAGGGTTACGAGATTTAGCATATTTTTCTTGAACACAAATATTATTCATGGTGATGAGTAGTCAGTGAAAATTGATACGTTGCAGTGTGTAGAATTAATTTAATGCAGAGGGAAAAACTCAATTAATCAGGGCAGCCTGTGTATATGGTATTATGTGTTTATCATCTTTTAGCTAAATGCAGGTTGTACTTTGAGCAGAGGGCCTGAGAGTGTGACTCACATGGATGGATATTGCTAAATGCTAATTCCAGCCTAGATTTACCTGATTGATCTGGGTGTGTGCGTAGATCAAGGTGTGGTATTAAATGCAGGCTTTCTGCAGTACTAGAACAGTGTGTCCTTTTTCCATGTCTAGTTTTATGATTAACAACCAGGTAAAAACTCTCCAGCCGTAACATCCACTTTGAGATGGCTGTGTGCTCACTTGCTACTTATATCTACAAACTGGATCCTTCTGGCAAGCGGCTTGTCTTGGTGGGTTATGGGTTAGCACTGGCAATGTTTTAGTCATTGTGTTTGCTATAAGTACTTGGGAACATTTATTCGACCCTTTCAGTGCCAGAGACATAGCTAAAGAACAGATATGCCAGATGTTGTGCCTTCAAGTGGGCAAAGGTTTGTATGCCTGTTAGAAGGGGTATTCCTGGTAATAGTTTAGTGAATAAATTAGTTAGTGAATTAACCCTTGAGAGTGTTATTCACTAAAGTCAAAATACCCCCAATCCAGAATAGCAAAAATAACCCAGCTGCATTTGGTTACCGAAATTCAAACATTGACCACAGTATTTATAAGGTCCAGATTTTGGCATTCCTGATCTTAATGGCCATGAATTCCCGACGTATTTCACCCTGTCCAGAAACTACCTATCTTATGACCACTCTGAAAGGATTACTCTTTGACAGTGATTTTGAAATGGTCATGGTGCCTGCAGTCTGTATTACAAGTGTTTCACTATACATTTAACCCCTTTGCTGCCAGAGGTGTATCTCCACGTAGCAACCTAAGTCTGGCCGGCCTGGCTAATGTCAGTTCTGTGCATATTGGACATCTAGCGGGCTGGTGACAGGTGTCCATTGATGTCACGATCTCTCCCTTAGTGCCACCTATGTTCTCCAATCCAATTTTTGCAGGACTTATGAACGGGGTCATGCTCAGCATGAAGAGGTTGAATGCTCTCGATAGAGATGCACTCAACGCATCTCTATGAGTAGATGCTGATTGGTGAAACACAGCAATTGCTGGGCACATGCAGTAAGTCCCCCTTTTTCCCAGTGGCTCCCCGTTTGGCTGAGATCATAAGTTAAAATGATTGCAGGAAGGGGATGAGTGGTATCAGCAATGAGACCAGCTTGGCAAGGGATGGCAGATGAGTAAAAAAAATATAGGCATTTATCAAAATATGTCAGCGGAAACTCAAAACTAGAAATACATGCTTGAATTTCTAAACTTAAGAATTTTGCTTTAAAAATAAAATAATTGCTGGACAGGGAAACACCCCACCCAAGACCTAATATACCCCCCCCCATGGGAGGGACCCAAGACAACCATCACCCGCACCCTTACGCGGAGGAGAGATCAGACACTACCCACATCCATGCCCACTGTCACGATTCGGGGAACCAAACACGCCAACACACACACACAAAGTGTAGTACCGGACCTTAGAGTGGCCGGGCTAAGCACACAAAGAATAGTCAGGAAACAAGCCGAGTAAAGGGGAACCAGAAGACAGAATAACGATAGACAAGCCGAGGTCAAAGGGTAGGAGAAAGTCACAAAGTCGGATAAACAAGCCAGAGAGTACGTAACCAGAAACACAAGTTCAGTAGCAATACTAGCAAGTAAAGACCACAACAGGGTGGAGAGGAACAGGAAAGGTAAGTATTTAAATCCATAGGTTAATTCTGATTGGATAATTTCCAATCAGAATTAACAATCACACGTGGGAGATATCTAAACCTCCCACTGTGATTGAGGCACTGTGCCTTTAACGCCGGGTCAGGTGACTGACCCCGGCGTTTGTTAAAATGGGCGGTCTCCCAGCGTGCAGCGTCATGCATGCTGCCGCTGGGGGACACAGAGGAAGACGCGGGCGGCATCCGTGGCTGGGAGGATGCCGCCCGCCGAGCGCACGCCAGGAAGGGGACCGCGGACGGCTGGAGGGTGAGTGCCGCGAGCGGACTGCAACCTCCCCTCGCAGCCGCCCGCGGGACCCTGACAGTACCCCCCCTCGAAGACCGCCCGGAGGGCGGGAAGCAGAAGGCTTCAAAGGAAACCGGGCATGAAAGGAGCGGACCAAAGAGGGGGCGTGCAAATCAGAGCTCGAAACCCAAGACCGCTCCTCAGGGCCGTAACCCTTCCAATCCACCAGGTATTGCAGCCGACCCCTAGAAACACGAGAGTCGAGAAGGGCAGCCACTTCGTACACGTCACTAGAGACAGTGCGAGGGGAAACGGGCCGTCCGAGGGGACGAGAGAACCGGTTACACAGCAAGGGCTTCAAAAGCGAAACGTGAAACGTGTGCGGAATACGCATGGAAGGAGGCAAGTCCAGGGAGTAGGAAATGGGGTTAATCCTACGTAACACTTTGTAGGGACCAAGAAACCTGGGAGCAAACTTCATCGAGGGAACCCTGAGACGGAGGTTCCTGGAGGACAACCACACCCTATCACCCGGATCATAAAAAGGGGCTGCACCCCTACGGCGATCAGCGAACTTCTTCTGAGCAGCTGCTGAACGAGACAGCGCAATATGGACCTGATACCACGTCTTCCGCAAAGAGGCGAGGTGCTGGTCCAAGGCGGGCATTCCCTTGTCAGAGAACGCACCGGGAAGGACAGAAGGCCGAAACCCATAAGCAACCTCAAAAGGACTTAAGCCAGTAGACGAATGAGACACTGTATTCCTGGCAAATTCAGCCCACGGATGAAGGCGAGACCAGTCGTCCTGGTGCGCATTAGTGAAGCAGCACAAATACAATTCCACAGACTGATTAGCACGTTCGGCTGCACCATTAGATTGCGGGTGATAGGAGGAAGTGAACGACGCTAGGAAAATGGACAGCCTTTCCGCATTTATCCATGACACCACAAAATGCTACAATAAACTCTGGGAACCTTAGCTGTTCGAGTTTCTACTCCCTACCTAAATCAGCACTTGAGGGGGCACAGAGCGTAGATGGAGATGGATACTGGAGGAGCTTACTCCTGGTTTCCAGCTTTTTCCCTGCCATTCCACAACCTAATTCCCCCCCCTCATTTTTACTTATGCACGAATGCTATTTGATGTATCTTGCTATCACCCAACTATATTGATATGTTCTTTACGTTTAATGTCATTTCTTTATTCTGTAATTTCTTACCTTGACAAACAAAAATTGAAAAAACTACATAACTAAAGAATGTCCCAATTTAAAAATGTGGAGTTGGAGATCCTGAAAAATTAAGGAAAAAAAAACAGCTGAACCTATTTTACATTTATTTAGACACTTATATATTTACATTTATTCGACACTCCAGATCGATTGTGCACTGCATCTCCAATTGCGCTCTTAAAGCCAAAAAGATGGCAAAGCATTATGAGAAATGTAGTCCACAACATCTGGCGTGCCGAAGGTTGCCTACTCCTGATCTAGACGCTTTCTCAACCAAATCAGCTGTAATTTCTAACAATTTCTTATGAATGGACAACCAGTGCGCAGACTCACAGTACTTGGATCTGGGACCGAATGTACTATACATGTACTAAACAAATCTTAATAAATATATGGTGAGATAAACTCTGCCTCAAGAATGCCAATGATATTCCATATTCTTCTGGAATGATTTCCCCTGTTTTTACTCATCCTCCATGTACATTGTGTCTGTAGCTAATTGCTTAGCTTTGGAATAGCTATTTAGAAAAAACTGGAGCAACGTACTTTTTACAAATAAATTATGTCTAATCTTCTTACAAAAGTAACATTATATACATTTTAAAGTATTTGTCTGACTTTTTAAACCTTTAACCCCTTGAGGACCAAACTTCTGGAATAAAAGGGAATCATGTCACACATGTCATGTGTCCTTAAGGGGTTAAACACAGGCCGGCTGGATAAAGACATCCCCCTAACCTGGTTGTGTCAGATCCACCATGGAATCCTAAATACATACTGCCTTTTCATCATTTTCGTGTTGATTGGAAGTACATGAAAAGGTTTACCTTGCAGTTAGGGTTACGAGATTTAGCATATTTTTCTTGAACACAAATATTATTCATGGTGATGAGTAGTCAGTGAAAATTGATACGTTGCAGTGTGTAGAATTAATTTAATGCAGAGGGAAAAACTCAATTAATCAGGGCAGCCTGTGTATATGGTATTATGTGTTTATCATCTTTTAGCTAAATGCAGGTTGTACTTTGAGCAGAGGGCCTGAGAGTGTGACTCACATGGATGGATATTGCTAAATGCTAATTCCGGCCTAGATTTACCTGATTGATCTGGGTGTGTGCGTAGATCAAGGTGTGGTATTAAATGCAGGCTTTCTGTAGTACTAGAACAGTGTGTCCTGTTTCCATGTCTAGTTTTATGATTAACAACCAGGTAAAAACTCTCCAGCCGTAACATCCACTTTGAGATGGCTGTGTGCTCACTTGCTACTTATATCTACAAACTGGATCCTTCTGGCAAGTGGCTTGTCTTGGTGGGTTATGGGTTAGCACTGGCAATGTTTTAGTCATTGTGTTTGCTATAAGTACTTGGTAACATTTATTCGACCCTTTCAGTGCCAGAGACATAGCTAAAGAACAGATATGCCAGATGTTGTGCCTTCAAGTGGGCAAAGGTTTGTATGCCTGTTAGAAGGGGTATTCCTGGTAATAGTTTAGAGAATAAATGAGTTAGTGAATTAACCCTTGAGAGTGTTATTCACTAAAGTCAAAATGCCCCCAATCCAGAATAGCAAAAATAACCCAGCTGCATTTGGTTACCGAAATTCAAACATTGACCACAGTATTTATAAGGTCCAGATTTTGGCATTCCTGATCTTAATGGCCATGAATTCCCGACGTATTTCACCCTGTCCAGAAACTACCTATCTTATGTCCACTCTGAAAGGATTACTCTTTGACGGTGATTTTGAAATGGTCATGGTGCCTGCAGTCTGTATTACAAGTGTTTCACTATACATTTAACCCCTTTGCTGCCAGAGATGCATCTCCACCTAGCAACCTAAGTCTGGCCAGCCTGGCTAAAGTCAGTTCTGTGCATATTGGACATCTAGTGGGCAGACGACAGGTGTCCATTGATGGCACGATCCCTCCCTTAGTGCCACCGATGTTCTCCAATCCAATTTTTGCAGGACTTATGAACGGGGTCATGCTCAGCATGAAGAGGCTGAATGCTCTCGATAGAGATGCACTCAACGCATCTCTATGAGTAGATGCTGATTGGTGAAACACAGCAATTGCTGGGCACATGCAGTAAGTCCCCCTTTCTCCCAGTGGCTCCCCGTTTGGCTGAGATCATAAGTTAAAATGATTGCAGGAAGGGGATGAGTGGTATCAGCAACGAGACCAGCTTGGCAAGGGATGGCAGATGAGTAAAACAAATATAGGCATTTATCAAAATATGTCAGCGGAAACTCAAAACTAGAAATACATGCTTGAATTTCTAATCTTAAGAATTTTGCTTTAAAAAGAAAATAATTGCCGGACAGGGAAACACCCCACCCAAGACCTAATACACCCCCCCCCATGGGAGGGACCCAAGACAACCATCACCCGCACCCTTACGTGGAGGACTGATAAGACACTACCCACATCCATGCCCACTGTCACGATTCGGGGAACCAAACATGCCAACACACACACAAAGTGTAGTACCGGACCTTAGAGTGGCCGGGCTAAGCACACAAAGAATAGTCAGGAAACAAGCCGAGTAAAGGGGAACCAGAAGACAGAATAACGATAGACAAGCCGAGGTCAAAGGGTAGGAGAAAGTCACAAAGTCGGATAAACAAGCCAGAGAGTACGTAACCAGAAACACAAGTTCAGTAGCAATACTAGCAAGTAAAGACCACAACAGGGTGGAGAGGAACAGGAAAGGTAAGTATTTAAATCCATAGGTTAATTCTGATTGGATAATTTCCAATCAGAATTAACAATCACACGTGGGAGATATCTAAACCTCCCACTGTGATTGAGGCACTGTGCCTTTAACGCTGGGTCAGGGGACTGACCCCAGCGTTTGTTAAAATGGGCGGTCTCCCAGGATGCAGCGTCATGCATGCTGCCGCTGGGGGATACAGAGGAAGACGCGGGCGGCATCCGTGGCTGGGAGGATGCTGCCCACCGAGCGCACGCCAGGAAGGGGACCGCGGACAGCTGGAGGGTGAGTGTAGCGAGCGGACTGTAACTTCCCCTCGCAGCCGCCCGCGGGACCCTGACAGCTTTCCTGTGGAGAGCTCTAATGCACATTAAGTCTCCTCAGCCGGCGGGCGGGTTCAGTCTCCCCGCCGGCTGACGTGATGAAGGGGAGGAGCGGCGGCGACCCGAAACCCCTCCCTCGGCGGGGGTCTCAGGTAAGTCACTGAAGGGGTTTTCACCCCTTCAGCAACCGGGGATGGGTTGTGGGAGGGAGAGGGGACCTGCAGTGCCAAAGTCTGTGCTTCATGGGCATTAACATAACCCAAAATAATAAATCTTTCTTGTAACCAGTGCAGTCCTTTTTGCAATCTGTAAATATCTATTGCAGTCTGCAGTTCTCTATGTGTGTCTCTTGCACCATTTCCCCTAAACAGCAACTTCAGTGCTGACAAATTTATTTATTTTTATTTTAAACACCTAACCCAGGCAAAAAATTATAAGCCCCATTGGATAAGGTGTTGCTGTTCAGTTGATAATGGAGTGCGCTGTATTTTCTTTTTTTTGTGTGTATAAATTGGCTCCCAGCAGCACCCTATTAATGCATATTCAGGTGAGTGCAGCCAGCCCCCTGTTTTCTCATATATATATATACATATATATTTGGGAGTCTAGCCAACTCCTTGGCTTCGCACCCCTCCCTGTCACAGGTGCCTCATCCCAGAGCCCTATTTAGCCTTGTACTGCAGAGAACTCTAGATGGATTTTCCCCCAAGAAAGTAGCTCATGAAGCAGACACTAAGCTGGTAGTGTAGGACCTGCCAAAGATGGGGGTACATTGATGTTGTGGCAGGCTTGTGCAGTGTATGATCATATAATGTGACTAAACCCCCATTATTTATTTTTGCCTGGATTAGGTGTTTTTAAAAAAACAAAACAAAGAAAACTAACTAAATCTGTCAGTACTGAAGTTGCTGTTTAGGGGATAATGGAGTGTGCTGGATTTTCTTTTTTTATTGTATAAATTGGCTCCCAGCAGCAATAGTAAACTAGCCAAAGGGGACATTGTCAGTGGACTGAGTGTGGTGCCTATTTATACATATTCAGGTGAGTTCAGCCAGCCCTTCTCATCTTGAACCATTTCCAGGATATCAGGCTTTGTACTGTGATGTGTGTGTGCAGGGCTGACAGGGATGTGTTGATAATAGCACTTGCCAATCATTGATCCTTTTCTTTAGCATGCCCCTGGGGACCCATACTTGCAGCAACATCATTCAGCATAGCTAACTTAACAGTTGCTTGACTTTTCTTCCAGGCAAAGTTAACCTGTTCTTTTTCCTTTCAATCATCTACATTATTGGCACCTTAAGTAGAACTCTGAATCAAGAATCAAAGTAAACTGTTTGTCCATTGAAAAGAGTGCATTTGTTAATTCAAGCGCCACATGCCACAAATGACCTTGCTTACCCATACCATTTGTAGTGACTACTCCTGTGACTGTAATGCTCAGTGAAGTTGCTACTTTATCCATCGTCTAGTAATCACCCATTATTTGACCAGAGCCATATGACTATTTTACAGAATAGATAAGCATGTTAAAAGTTGAATCTCTACATATCACTGTCCCAAAAAAGGTCGGTTTTGCATTTGGCAAACTGGCAAGATGGTGGAATGTACAAACACTGGGATACAGCTTTCAGTTTCTCTTATTACTTCTTTAACCTGGGAACATGAAGGTGAACTCTCCACCATACTTCTGACTGTACTGTCCCAAAACATATATCATTTCTCAAAAAGTTAAAAACAGTTTATTATTCTTCTGGTATTCTTTAGCAAAGGGTAGTTTTATGGCTTATTCAGTGTTCATTGTGCTACTCTCTTCCTGAACCTCTTTATGGGTGTTCCCAGTGTCATTTTCAGCCTTGTTTCCTCTCTCCTGTCTTTCTTATCTAACACTCCATTGTTTTTCCTATACTTCACCATCTCTTAAATATAAGAGGACTTTAGTCTGGATAATTTTAACACTTGCGCCAGCTGAGACTTCTCTATTTGTCTTAATGGTGAAGAGCTCCATGATTTGCTTAATTGAGGAATTTACTCTTTGGAAGTGGACAAAAGGATTAGCTGGTGAATCTTCCCTGTATAAGGGAATCCGGTCCATCACTGGATGAGATATTAAAAAGACAAAAGATCTACAATATCTTATGTTTCAGTCGCCTAAATAGCTCCTCCTTGTTTAATTTATTTACTGTTGATGCATGCATTGGATGAACAATGATTGACGTCATGGTGACATGTCAAGCCACAAGCAGATTAGTATTTGTTATACCTTAACTGATCATTGTAAGAGAGTGCCACATGGTGTATTGTAATGAATTTGTCTTCTGCAGAACCGAACATCTATACATCTCACACATCAGACTAGGAAGAGGTCTGTACAAATATTTGCTGTTGCAAACTTAGAGCACCTGAATAACAATGAAGGTCTTATACAACCAGATTATACACAAACCTCTGCATCTCTGATACCACAATTTTAACTAGACTACTAATCTGTATAGTGGAATTATAGTTTTGATTTCTAGATTCATCTCCATAACTTACTGTCGCAACACATGGGGCATGTGTTGCTTATTCCATTAATTTAGCCTATAAACATCAAAATAGTCCAATTTAATGTAAACATTTATAAAGCATTTTGCCAGCACAGTGTAAAGACAATATTTTATGAAATGCCTGATGAGGAACTTGTTATCTATAAATCTGTGGATGAGATTTCAAGGTAATTTAAGTATGTTTTAATTTACATGGTAAATATGTTCACATGTTTGCCACTTTGAGTTCTGTTTTATGTTTCATCAAAACCTTCGAGTAACATGTATTGGGAGACTGGATACATTATCCCTAGTGTGCAATAATACTTTTAATTATTGTTTGTTTTTTAATGGTTTTCATCTTTGTTAAATAATATTTTTTAAAATATTGTTTTTCCACATTACGTTTTTATTCTCTCCCATCTTACACATAATGGACTTCCTATGTTTCATATTACTCTTCTATTACATAAAATGGAGGGAAAATCTTCTTGAAGACTTATAGTGAGTAGTAAATAAAGGTACTCTTTTTGCTTCACAAATATAGCTTAGCTAATGTTAGGCATATCAATATATCTACAGTAGTTGTGACCATGGATCGAATAAGATATTTAGAATGTTATTAAAGTAATAATATACTTATCTTAAGAAAATAAACTCTTTGGGAAGGAAAATGCTGTATTTAATCAGGTCTTAGGAATACAGAGGTGCACATGTTTACATTTCTAATAAAAATCTTGAACTCTTCTAATGGAGCCAACTCTAGCATTGGATGCACCCCAGTCACTGAATCTCCTATATTCACCGGGTCTCAGGTAGTATTGGCGTCCCTTGTAGTTGGGCTCTTCATAGAAAATCCAATGACCTTCAAGTACGTTGCAGGAGTGGATGTCATGGTAATTGAAGTCTTTGTAGACATGTGGGCAGTCTTCAGTGAATTCCATCATCTGACCTCTGAAGTCCTCTTTTTCATACAGTCTAATTGTGAAAGACCCAGAATGCTATAGAGAAAGAATATTTGAATAAGAGTCATGCATACTAATCACACTTATAAAAGTGTTCCTTTACATATTAAAAGATTATATTCTCTCTCTCTCTTCAGTGGATATGTAAAGTCTACACACCATTATGAAATTATAGATTTTCAAAACTTACAGACATAAATAACTACAATGTAAATGTTGGACTTTTTCCATGTATAATGTGATCTTCCAGCAAACATGCAGAGAAAAACAAATAATTATTAGTAACCCCCCAGCAATTAACCTACAAAATAATTTTAGTAACCCCCCAACAATTAAATTACAAAATCCTAAATATAATAATGAGGAGACAGTAAACCAATAACATGCTAAATCATATACAACCAGAACATATTGCGAGGCACTACTCCCTCCTCTTTGTACAAGCATTCTACATCTGCCAGGAAATAGAGAGACTCCAAACAGGATTGTTGAGCTGCCTCTTCAATCCCACCAAAACAGTTTGAGCCCTAAACTGCCACATACACAACTTTCTAAATCATGCCTATAGGTACACTTATCATTAATGAAAGATATTTTTATTAAACAGAGATTAAAACCAAGTGTTGCTGTAGGATTTGATTTAATGTATTGGGTTGCATTCAACCTGTCACAGGTTTCATTCAGCCTACATAAAGTTGTCAAATTGTAGCAAATTGTTGAAAAGTACCAGTCAGAAAAGAAATATAAAAGAATATTGAAGGCACTGGATGTACCATGGAGTACTGTAAAAACCATCATCAATAAGTGGAGAAACTGTGGCACCAACTCTCCAAAGCTCCTGAGAGGATGAGGTGAAATCATATCAGTAGGCTACCAAGATGTCAACAGCAATACTGAAGAAACTACAGGAATTTTTAGCAGGTACCGGTCGGTTTTTGCATGCGACCACTATCTCTCATATTTAACATGTAAGAGCTATGGGATAGGGAGGCAAGAAAGACACCCTTTCCTACAATAATGAACATATTAGCCCATCAAATTTATTCTAAAACATTAATTCTGTCTACTCAAATCAAAGGGAAAAAATTCTATGGTATGTTCACAGTATTTCTCTGCACATAACCAAGCATAGATGGATACAATTGTAGCATTTGTTGTTTTTACATATTTTTTCTGTACTACAAACCTAGGTAGGTTTTTTTTTTTTTTAATCCTAGGTAGTGTTTACTGGGATGAATGAATGAAGAAATGTAAGAGAAGTAGCAGTCCTGTTATACTGAATATTATGGGATATTATTGTTGCAAGTACTGGCTTTTTACCCAAGAACGAATACATAGCCAATCTCGTAGACCATCTCATAGTCTGAATATAATCAAAAACAATTGCAGTTCATACATATTTGATCGATATATTAATAGACACAAATGATTGCAGCAATAATATATAATAAATGAGGACAATAATGGTGTTAACATGACAGTATTATTTTCTAGAACACTTATCATGCACACTGGTTTTATATAATATTTGCTACCTTTGGGAGATGTTTCATGGTGATATTATCAAAATTTTTTAATTCAAACAATATGTTCTGATTATTTTGTAATAAACCTTATTCTGAACAGTGACATGAGAACTGACTGCAAAATTAGACCAAAACAGCAGAGTTGAACAAAACAGAATATCTGAATCAGATATTTCTGGTCTCATTTCTAGTGAATCAACCCACAAAAAGTATGGTCTGGTCATCTAACAGTCGACTGTTAACACATTAACACATGCTAAATAATATATATTTTTTAATATATAGATAATTTAATTAACTGACCAGTGGGATCATGTGACATGAATTGATGGTATCATTGAACCCGTTCCAGTGTTGGTAGTCTGGATATTCTCCTTTTTTAAGAAAATACTGGTGGCCTTTGTTGTTTGCCTGCTCATATATCATCCAAGAGCCATTGTCAACTTTGATGGAGTTGCAACGAGTAAAGTGGGAGTGCAGATCAGTGTTGTCATTGCTGCACTCATATGAGCGACCTTTGAAGTTCTTATCCTCGAAGAATGTGATCTGCAGAAAATTAAACGTTACCGATACATTTCAATGGTACATTACTTCTTTCTTTTCTGTTACTCTTATTAGAAATCAATAACAATATAAAATTAAAACTGACAGACTTTTTTTTAATTATTTAAGTTATAAAAATAATTGTTGCCTTGCCAACGAGTGTAAACATATAATTGTAAATAAATCATATCTGCCTCTGTTTAGAAAAAAAAAGATTTTACAATGAATCCTTTTGTTTATCTTTCTTTCTTCACCCCTTTACTTCCCGCTGGACACCAGGAATGGCATTTGTTGCATGTATGTATGTTTGAATGTATGAGTATGTTTTGATATTTGTGTATGTATTTATGCCTGCATATGTGAGTATGGCTGTTACTATATGAGTTTTTGAACAATATGCCTGACAAGTGGTTAATTCAGTGAGGTGCATTGACTCGACTGAGCCTATGGTGACCTAAAACTTAAATATATTACTTATCTATTTGAGCGAAGGAGAGGGGCTAAAAGACAAATCCTCATTCTGGGAGTTAATGATTTAAGATATTTTTAAAACAATGGCAAGGCCAAGAAAAAGCATATACCTTATGCATTTTCCATCAACTACATGGTTAAAAGCTTATTCTATGGTCATATATTCTACACAGGACACAGTTGTAGGTACATTTTTAACATTTTATACAGTTTAATGTAATTTTCCTTTTGGATGATGTTACTTGTGAATCTGAGAGCTGACATGCTACATCAATGAACACCCAAGACAGGAGTTGACTCCAATACATTAATAAACAAGCATATAAATAACATAAAACATACATCCTAATTGTCCCTATCTAGGAGAAGAGGTCCTGTTTTATATCTCTTTTTTCTATTGTAATGTCCCACTTTTCTAGGTGCTCCGAATTGTTGATGTTCCTGAGTGTATACTAGAGCTCCACCGCAATGATTCTCCCAAAAATATGTATTTAAGCTACAATAGATGGGGTTAGAAATCAGTCTATGTAAATAAGAACCATTTTTCTTGTTCTAAGTTACATTTTAGTTGCAAACATTGTTATTAATAAGTCACCTAAAATATCCCTAAACAGCCCTGTCCCTGACCACCCCCTAACACCAGATGAAAGCCAATAGATAATCAGACTCGATTCTTCAATCAATGCCTCTTATACAGCATGCTTGCACAGAGTAGTGCATGCATCTCTCGTCTCAAATGCTTCTCTATGAGAAGCACTGGACTGGATAAGAATGTAAAAGAAGTCCGCGTGCTTCTTACATAGAAGGTAGCCGATTGGTCGGTGCCTTTTCTGTTTTAACACAGAAAAGGGGGTGGACAGAAGTCGCTAAAATAGTCTTGAAATACATTTTATTTTGGGAACTACAGATTCCCTTTAAAAGCTGACTTAAAGGTTTGTTGAGATTTTGTTGAGGTTATAGCGTTACTAGTCTTTGGGCTCTATCTCACATTTTTTTGTAGAACCATATAGGAGCCTCTCTCCAAAACCCATAGCTCTCTCCATCTGCTGCCACAATTGTAATGTAGGAAACTATACTTCCGAAAATATAGTTAATTCTTAGAGTGCGAGAAGTAGGCTAGCCCTGTAGTTAATCCTCATCTGTACTAATTCAATACACAATCCATTAAGGCACAAATTTAATAATTTTAGAGTAGGTTTTTTCAAATTATGTAATATTTTTTGTATAAACAATATAAAAAATGTTCACAATGTTAAAATATAAAAAAAAATATCCTTCATAACATATATATCAATAAATAAAACATATGAAAATGTTACAAATTTTTAAAAAAATATGAAATAATTTTAAAAGTATTAAATCGTTTGCAAAGCTTATCAAAAATATTGGCTATGTTATACAAGATCTGACAACTTGCTGTTTCCTGCTGGTTTTTACTTCAAATCTTATCACATTAATAATGACAAAAGTTAAGCAGCTCTACAACATCTACATATCAGCATTCACTGATATACTAAGTAGCTAATATGGTTATATTTGTTTTAGAATTTAAAGTGAATTTCAAAATGTATTATACTGGTATATTTCTCTAAGTCAATGTTCTCACTTTGGTTGTTTTGGCATAAAATGTGTTGTTCACACTTTACAGGGTTATTAACTAAACTCTGAATTTTTGCAAATTAATTCTTAAAGCAAAAGTTAGGTAAAAGTTGGAAAAATTGTCCAACTTGGCTATAGTCACAGCTTGGCTATTATTTGCCTCTATTTTGCCATTTGGAATTAATTTGGTGAAATTCTTTTTGTGAAAAAAGACTCTGTTAACACGGAGCTAATGCATTAATTACTGGTACAAATTGCCATATTAGGAGGTTAAATTTACACCCAAATAATCTCAGTATACAATATTTAATTAATATAAACAAACATAGATACCTCAATGGCCTGTATCAGCAAAACGCTGAAAATGTACACTTACCTTCCCCATTTTGACTTTATCAGAGGCCACTCAGTGAACTGCAGTATCAGACACATCTGCTGCTATATACAGTCTATCATTGCTTCATCAGCAAATATAAAACAAAAGGTGTATTTTTTTTTCCTGTGTCTAAAAAAAAATTAGCGTTCTGTTTGTTTAAGCTTTTTTTTATCCTGATCATTCTTTTTTTGTGTAGTGCTTGGATAAAGCTTTTGTTTCTCAAATTCCTGGCATTGCTGATAATTTTGGCAGCAGTGATTTCCATACCAAAGTCAACCTCACATGAATAATAGCTTGCTAGCTTAAAATGAAAAAAGCAAGAAATGAACAACTGGGAGCAATTGAAATAGTCCTGAATGCAGTCCCAGTAGAGACCAAATTAGATAAATCAAGACATCTGTCTGTCTGTCTGCCTATCTATCTATCTATCTATCTATTTTATATTGTCTCTATTTACCGGCTTGAAAACTATTCGAAACTATAGAGCCAGATTATAAAAAAGCCTTCTCATTGAAAAAATGGGGGAGGCATTTCAAATGGTGAAACAAGCTACCCATAGTTTAAGTTTACAGGAAACTTTCATTAAAATAACATAGAGATGGTACCTCACCCTGTACAGAATTATATAATGTAAATCTGATTATTCAAATATATGTTAGAGATCTTTAAACAATATTGGCACACTGTATCATATGTGGTGGGAGTGTATATCCTTAAAGGAACACTATACGGACAGGAACAGAAAATATTATTCCTAACCCGCACGGGTCAGCCAGTGCTTGCTTCACCCCCTTTGTGACATCATCAAAATGGCCGATTTTTAGCCAATCCAATGTTTTCCCATAAAACTGGCACGGCTAAAATCAGCACAGGGGCGGGGCCAAATGCCATTTTGGCCAATCAGGACTTCCATTTTTGCAGCACTGACCCAGGAAGCACCTCCAGTGGCCAAATGCTGTTTTGGCCAATCAGGACTTCCGTTTTTGCAGCACTGACCCAGGAAGCACCTCCAGTGACCATCTAAGGAGTGGCCACTTGGAGGTGTCCCGAGAGGTAATGTAAACACTGCATTTTCTCTGAAAAGGCAGTGTTTGCATGGAAAAACCCTGAAGGGAACTATTATACTCACCAGAACAACTACTTTAAGCTGTAGTTGTTTTGGTTCTAGTGTCCCTTTAAATTAAATAAAAATTAAGATCTACAACATATGTAAAGATCTGGAAGTTTTGAAACAACCAATAGCCTCCTAAACTTTTTTATTTCATCTTGATTATCCAAGTTATAACATCGAACTTAAAATCTTAATAATTCACATTTTAATGGCAACTAAATTGATAATTGCCAGAAATTGTAAGTTAGCCAAAGTTACAACCTGGTTATAAATAGCCCCTCAGATTGATTATTAACTACAAATGGAGGAAAACGTTTACTACAATGCTGGTAAATGCAATCTCTATAAGAAGATCTGGACTAAGTGGAAGGACATATCTATGAGCACAAATCAAGTTTGACTCGAACATTTTTTTTTTACTTAAAAATAATTATGAACAAAACCAATAAGATGGCTCCATTTCCCCAATAGGGGAAAGAAGAAAGAGAACATACCATTAATGATGCTCTACCTCGTTCCTTAAGTAGTTATATTTGTGTGTATGTTTGAATGAGGAATTAGTCTAAGTATAGAAAACTCAGGATAAACCAATTAAAACAATTAAAGAAAACAGAACAATTACTCACGTGGCTATCCTTATTATACTGTGCACTATACCAAACAAAGATCATGCACCAGGTTTTTGTTTAATGATGTCTTAATATTTATTTATGTGTACTTGCATATATTGAGGCATATATATTTTTTTATATAATATTAATAATGAATTGCAAACAATGCAAATTGTTACATGTGTAAAAAAAATCAATAAAGATTATATATAATGAAACTATAGTGCCAGTAAAACAAAGCACTATAGTTCCCCCCTCCCTCGTGGATTCCCAATCCCCATGGTGCAGAAGGGGTTAAAAACCCCTTCTGTCACTTACCTCAGTCCAGCTTCCGATATCACTTGGTGCTGGCTCGGGTCCACCTCTTATTAGGATTTCCCCATAAGAAAGCATTATACAATGCTATATGGGGATTTGGGTGACCCTGGACATCCCCATGCATAGGGTGAAGACGTCCAGTTAGGCGGCAAAAAGTTGCTTAACGGCCTGAAAGTACCTCTAGTGGCTTTAGTTGCAGGGTTAACTGACCTGGTACACTGCACCCAGACCACTGCAGGGTCCTAGTGCCCTTAACATAGCGTGAGCACATATTTTGATAAGTATAGAAGATAGTGTCAGGAAGCAGCACCTGTAACGGTATTTCCACGCTCAAACCGACATGGAGGAGGAAAGGAAAAAGACAAAAATATAGTGCAGTATGTTAGGCCACTGGTGTTGGTAAATAAAAGAAAAAATGCACTTACAATTTTCTGGAGCTTATAATCCCTGTCTGTGGCTGTATTGTTTGTCCTTGTGCGTTCTCAGCAGTGTCTTCAGAGATGGTGAGGTTGTTTTTTTTTTCAGTGGCAGTGGTCCAGCATTTGAGTGTTCTCATCATGCAGGAAAGAGATAAAAACACAAAATAGTGCTCTCTGAATAGTACAGGATAAAACAAATATCAACAAAGGAGGTATACTCACAAGTGTAAAGCAAATGGAATATTGCTCAATGTTAGTTGGCATGGGTGGTATGATCCCCACCAAGGATATTACTTCTTGGGTCCTGAGGATAAAAAATTTGAAAATATTAAACATATTAAAATGTTTAAAAGGATAGACTTGGAGGCTCCAAATAGCATAAATCGGCTATCTTTATTGGAGACAAATAAAATCAATTATAGCATAAAACAGCTTTTAAAAACACTAATGCGTTTCACCTGCAAAGAGGCTTTATCGAAGTGTTACAGCATAAGAGGCCTATCCTGTTTAAAGAGCAAATACTGTTGATGACATCATTGTAATTAGTGACATCATTGATCATGTGATAATCATAAAAATTAAAAAACAGAGGTAATACAATAAAAAATACAAATAAAATAGAAAGGGAACATAAAATAAGAATAATCTTAGAAACATATAAGAATAAATCTTTATTTTAAAAAGAGAAAAAAGGAGAAGAAATTATACAGCTTTAAGAAGGGGGCACCCAGATGGCCGCAAAGATATGCTAATTAGTGACACCAAAATGGCCCCCACCACCATTTGGGTAAGACTAAGGAGAATAAACTTGATCTGGTGTGATTAGTGTATTGGTGCAATGTATTGGAGGTGGGGAAGTGAAAGGAGTACTTCCCCACCAAAAATGAGCGTTTATTTTAGGAGTATGGGGACTTCGAGTCCCAAGATGGTGGCCGCGACCTGAACCACGTGATCGACTCAGGTCACGTTGCCATGGAGACCGTGCCTGCTCGATCTCACTGTATCTTGGAGAAGTGGGGCCATATATAAATGAGGAGATGGTGGCCGCAACACATGCCACGTGACCGGCCGGGTCACGTCGCCATGGGAACTGTTTCTACCCAGTCTCCATGCTTAGAAGAGACTGGGGGAGTACCTGACAGGAGGGGGAGTGGCTGGAACTGTCTCCCATCCCATGGGATCATGGGGAGTATAGTGCTAAACAGGGGAAAACAATGTCAGCATGATATATATTAAAATTGGAGGAAATAAAAGGGATAGAAGAAATAAAAGGAATAAAACCAGGATGTATATGAGAGCACAGAAAAACCCTTTATGTATGAAATGATAAAAGCATATTCCTTATATAAAATTAAAAAGTATTACTATTGGTACAATGTACAATAATGGGAATAAACATGACTAAAAACATATAATAAAAATATAATAAAATATAACAATTAAACATAAAAAAATATATATATAAACACTGGAACATCATGATGAAGGCTCAGGTTGTGAGCCGAAATGGTTGCTGTACCACTTCCTGAAATAACTTCTGCCTTTTGGATATCCATCTGTCCAGGTTTTTCGTTATCATTTAGTGCTCCCTGCAAGGTCCAAGTGACCTTAACAAGATGCAAGCATGTCTGTGTTCATGCTATACTTGTTGGTAACAGTTTCTTGGTGTCCCCAAAAGTGGGACACCAGGGCAGGGAAATAAGTCAGTATGGTGGGAGTGGACCCGGAAATTGGGATATTTCCACCAGAATCAGAATGGTTGGGAGGCATGCTATGTTACTAATCAAACTATGTGGCAAGAGTCAGATAATTGTTGAAATCACTATTTCTGGCATTGTTCAAGCTGGTTTTAACTCATTTTCAAATCTACTTTGTGATGTAAATGGGATGATATTGATATTGTAGTCCATTCTTTATGAGGAATTAGGTTAATATATATAATAATATATAAAATAAGTAATTCTGCATATTTAATTAGTATATAAGTATTTGTTCAATGCTCAAAGCTAACTTTCCATGCTGATTCTGGGTTTTACTTTGGATTAATCATATTGCAATATAAGCCAGATCAACCCATAACGGGTTAACCTTTGTTTGCAATACTTGGCCTGGCATAATTTTATTCTTCACCTGGAACAAACCTTTCATGATTGAATTCGCACCACACCGCTTTAACGTGGCAAGTTAACATAAAGTAAATGTATCACATAGAAATACACAAAATAAGTCCTGCGCTCAGACTCCCACTATAACTGGGTGGCAGCAACAACCATAGTACACATCAGCCCCAATACATACAACAGAAACCAGGAAAGAGTTACTTGTGCACTTTCACAAATCCCCGTGCATATTTATGTAACTGGAGGTTTTTAGTTCCACTCCAATGGCCTAATGTGAGCTCCCCTGCCACGTCAAGGCAAACCTCTTAGGGGAGTCCTACACTAACGATTCACCTTGCTTTTTTTTTTTTTTTTTAATTAAATGTATCACATAGGGCTTTAAACATGGGATCACATGTTGCTAATGCAGCCTGCACATATTTTCATATAGCATTAATTGAGCCCCACATCCTTGATTTTTATTCAACTGCTTGACCAGTCAACAAATATGCTAACTAGACTCTGATGGAATAATTTGTTTCTCCACTATGTAAAGGTCACTTTCAAAATGATGTATCCATAGAAGTTACTATAGAAGTCTACAGGAATATAACAGAAGTTTTTCTAACAGTATTGAATTATTTTGACAGCTTATTAAACTGAGGCCTAACTCTCTCATATCCCGATGCTCTACACAAGTCTACTATTCAAAATGTTTTATTTGGTTACAAAATTATGTTTAGAACCAGTATGCCCAAATGGACACTGTTAAAAATAAATAGTCAACTTTTAAGATCCCGAACCCATGTTTTTTGTTGGGCAGTCTGCAATTCTTCTGTTACTGCACTAATCATGCTGAACTATTTATGAAAAACTTATTGCTTTGGAATCTTGTGCCCGTATGTGTAGCACACATTTGTCTCTCCTTGTTTGTACTGTGATGGAGACATTTTGGTCACTATGCTTCAAGATAACTTGTGGTCAGCCTGGAAATCTTTCCAGATATCAATCTAGACTTCCCCTCAGGTTTGCTATTAATCTCAACTTTATAATGTTCCACTATTAGACTTATATGTCTGAACCCTTGCTAGCCTCTCCATTCCTGTTTATTAAACAATCCTCATCCTATGCAAAGCCTTAATACTCTGTTATATGAAACTATGTCTTTCTGATGTATAACGTCATAATAATGTAAAATGTACTGTACTTTATTTTACATTTGTTTAATTATATTTATTTTTTATTTATTATTATTTTTATTTTTGCTTTTATATATTTTGCATTCATAAACTGTAAACACTAACTTTTTTTTTTACAAGTACATAACCTTTTTACTGAGGGGCTTGTTATTAAATAACTTTCACAGGGATTAAATGTAAAAGCCTGGAAAGCATTGTGCTAATTTTTTCTTACATGTATGCATGCTAACACTATTGTGATCATCCATTTAATCTGTATTCATTTTACTACATGAGAGTATATACATAGTGTTTACTATGTTTATCCATAGATAGGGAAGTTGTCTGCTGAAACATAACATATCTTTTTTTAAGTAAGCATATAGTAAAATATGTTAACCATGCTCATTTCAAGCTACATGATGTTATTCTTATTTTCCTTTTGCATTTTAGATAAAAGTAACCAATAAAATTATCAGCATTACACTGACAAGTTGGTTCATTCTCTGATATTATATTCTACTATAAATCTGTTTATAATGTTCCTTTCTTTACACCAGGGTTTTCCAACTCCGAGTTGTTAATGGAGTAAAATTGCACGCATGTATATCAGACACTTTTGTTTGCCTTCTTTGGCAATATTGTTATGGGTCCTCTAGTAATTGTTGGAGTGTAAGTCCCATAATTCCACAGATGGTTTAATAAAACTTCAAAACAAAATACTCAATTTATAATATAAATGTAAAAAATGTCTTGCAACAATATTTCGTAGCAACGAATCCAGACAAACAGACAAACAAACAAACAAACAAACAAATGAACAAACAGACAGTGTTTGTGCTGTTCTAGAGATTTTATTGATAACATTCTATACATTGCATCAGATTGATTTAATAAAGGTGCTGGACACGCCTGAAGGATCCAACTCTTGGGTTCATGGCTCCCCAATTGGTGTATCTTCTGTACTCTCCAGGTTTCAGGTAATACTGGCGCCCTCTGTAATTCTGCTCTTCATAGAACATCCAGTGACCATCAAGGACATGACAGGAGTGGATGTCATTGTAACGGAACCTCTCGTGTACATTTTGACAATCTTCGGTGAATTCCATCATCTGACCTTTGAAGTCTTCTTTCTCATAAACCTTGATTATAAAAGGACCACGATGCTAGAAGAAATAAAATAAGTTAATAAAAAGCCAATGTGTATTGAAAGTGCAAACTTCTACCAAGCTATTATATGCATAAAATATTTAAACATTAAACTATTTTAACGTAAAATGATCACTCGATATGAAGTTGGGAAATCTATGATGAGTTCTGTATATGACGTATCACCCATGGTTGACTGCTCAGCTATCATTAAAATGTTTAAATATGTAAAGTGTTACTTGGGTTGTGTCAGTTGGTTGACATATATGTTTTACAATGATGTATAAATAAGTCAGTTTTAATAAATACCTATCTGGAATGAAAGATGACAATTAGACTAAACTTACTTGTGTTGTCAAATGACAAGACCTGACAGAGTCATTAAAACCCAGCCATTGTTGAAAATCAGGGTATTCTCCTCTCCTAAGATAGTACTGGTATCCTTTGAAATTGGGCTGTTCATACAGTATCCAGTTTCCACTCTCTACTCGGATGGAATTGCAGCGGTTAAAATAGGAGGACAGGTCAGAACAATCAGAGCTGCACTCATAAGAGCGACCCTGAAAGTTCTTGTCCTCATAGAAGATGATCTGTAGGACATAAAAAAGTCATGTATATAAATGCACATTATTTATAACGGTAAAACATCACTTTAGAGAAAAATTGAAGAAGACACAACTGACCTCTTAGGATTATGCTTTCATATTGTGACAATCGTGATGTGTTATCAGATTTTAAAAAAAGTTAAGCTTAATTTTGTGTGATTGTAGTACAATCCACAAATAGATTTTATGGATTCAACTGAATAACATGTATTTGTTGGCAAGGAGTTTAGACATGACTTACTAGTTATCGTTGCATCCTTTCTGTAAATGCTAACACAATTGTCATTTAGTGTTAATGGCAAAATATACTACAAATTACTGAACAAATATGGTTTGTAGATCAACATTGGTGCAAATGGTCATATTTTACAATTCCTTTCAAACCCGGGTTAAAATAGCTGCCCAGTACTTACCTTTCCCATATTGGATGGAGAGGAGTTGATAGAGCTATTGCTGCTAAGTGAAAGAATTCTGGGTTTTTATATACATAGCTCATTGCTGATTTCAGCTGTTGTTGAAAGAAGTCACATGTTCTGTCTACTAAGTTGAATGTACAGTATAATTGTATTCAATGACTTTCCTTTGTGTTCTGTCATTGTCAATGTATGCTTACTGGGAACAACCTCCAGAGCATTATACTTTTTTTCTTTCATTTATTTTGCAACTCCCTATAACAATGTGTTCACTATCACAAAGGAGAATGTGCCACATTTTTGCTTGAATTGTGTTTTGTGTGTTTTATTTCCCTTGGATAATATAATGCTTTGAGTTATACAACATTGAAGTAAAATGTATTTTCAAAATGGATCTTCAATCAAATAATACAAAAATACAAATTATTCAAAAACAATTTGAGATTGTTTAATCAAGTAAATAATGTCCTCAATATATCACATTTAAATATCCAATCCTCTCTATCTCTGTGTTAACCAGGCCTCTTCCTGTCCAGTGACACATGTTCAATAGCTATAAGAAAATATATATTTTTTTAAATGATAAACCAGACCGCATTTACAAGAATGTAGTTTTAAACTTTGTATTTGTATTATGCAAATGTTCTAGAAACCATATTTTACTAGTCTTCCTCTGTAGTTCATATACTGGAGCTTTCAATTAATTTGGTCTATTTTATTGATATATTCGTGCAAGGTTATTTTTCAATCAATCATCATGTACGTTTGCAAAATGTTTTGTTTTCATTTGAGTGCTTCTTAAATATATTGTGTGTCAATTATTCTTTTAAATTCCTCACTCTTTAAAATGATGTAGCAGGGTATGTTGGAATGTCTAATTTATAGATGTATCTCTCTCTCTCTCTCACACTAACTCACTCACTCTCTTGTGCCCATTTATTCAGTAAAGCATTTGTGAGGTCAGACACCAATGTTGGATGGCCTGGCTTGTAACCTCATTCTATTTCATCCCAAAGGTGTTTGATGAGGTTCAGGTGTGGGCCAGTCAAATTTTCCCACACCAAACTCATCCAACCATGTCTTTATGGACCTTGTTTTGTGCACCAGGGCGCAGTTATGTTTGAATAGAAAAGAGCCATCCCCAGACTGTTCCCACTAAGTTAGAAACATAGCTTTGTCCAAAATGTCTTGGTATGCTAAAGCATTAAGATTTCCATCACTGTAAGTAAGTGGCCTAGCCGAACCTTCTGCACCAAACTTTACAATTGGCACATTGCAGTCAGGCAGGTAACATTTTCCTGTCATCCACCAAATCCAGACTCATCCATCAGACTGCCAAACAGAGAAGCATGATTCATCACGCCACAAAACATGTTTCCACTGCTCCAGGGTCCAGGGGCGGCATGCATTACAGAACTCGATTTGATCCATGGCATTGTACTTAGTGATGTGAGGTTAAGGTTCCTAAATGCTTCCACTTTTTAATAATACCACTTACAGATGACTGTCGAATATATTTAGCGGGGATGAAATTTCACTAACTGACTTATTGCAAAAATCACATCCTATCATAGTGTCATGCTTGAATTCACTGAGCTTTTCAGAATGATCCATTTTTTTGGTGCTTGATTTTATACACCTGTGTATCAATGGGTGTACATTGCTGATACATTGATCCTTTTCCAGTCTCTCACAGCCTTTTTCCAGTTTTTCCAGTTCAAGTTTGTGATCAATAATTTTCGAGAATTCAACAGTGACATTGGCTCCTGCTGAAGCTTCAGGAGTTGAAGAGGAGCAGTATGAGAAATATGGCAGCTTCCATGAGTGACAGGTTAGGTAAGTTATCTCACCTTTATCTGGCCCCCCCAGCCACCGGAACACTGGCGGCAATGTCACCGTAGGGGGACTTTCAAATTCAGCACACTCCATATATGGTAACAGTTCCGCTTTCATTCTACTCAGAATAACAGACAATTTGCTTCCTTATGAGCATAAACATCATTGTTATCAAGGAGCAGTCAAAACTCAAAATATTCCTTATGGGTCAGGCAAAGTGTTGGTCAAAAAAGGAATACTATCCCTCTAAGCAAACATTTTTTTTTGGTAGTCGTTACTATGTGGAGACATACTTAACTGAATCCTGCACCTATCCATCTCTAGTGGGCAGTGCAGTGTAGTATATTATTTATTTATTAATTTTGCATTGTCTTTACTAAGGCAGATGAAACATAAATGCTTTGTATTTGTTTCAGTAAAATCTATATATCATGGAATAAAGAAAACCTTACTGTAAGGCAAAAAAGAAGACGGTGAAAACATGTAATATACACCATTGTCTTTAAATTCACACATTTGTGATGCAGTTTTATATGATGTGTATCTTTGCATAAATGTTCCAAGTATTCCATAAAGCTGGTATAAAAGCACTATATTCAAACAGGCACTTTTTCAGTATACAGGCAAACAATATTAGGTAATATTGGCTTGATGTACTGCCATAAGAGATTCATGTGTTTCTATGTGTCTTCTCTCATTTGTGTTTAACTACAATTAAAAAAAAAAAAATCAAATACCCATACATCAGCTTGACAGTTGTGTTTCATATATAACAATATGGAGAATAATGACAAAAGCAACAGTCATACACTGATCAGCCACAACATTAAAACTACCCACATGTGAAGTCAATAACATTGATTATATCATAACAATGGCACCTGTCAAGAGGTGGGATATCCTAGGTAGCAAGTGAACAGTTAGTTCTTAAATCTAATGTGAAAATTATGTATATGGATATATATATTTCATATTTTTTTAAATTTATATATGCATATATTTAATTAGATTCTAAATGCATTTTGATATATGCATAAATATTTTAATATCAAAATACAGTTAGAATAACATTACATATATATATATTTATTATTTTTTAATTTTTAAAAAATTATTTTAATTTACTTATTATTTATATTTTATAATATATATATATATGTATATATATATATATATATATATATATATATATATATATATATATATATATATATATATATATATATATATATATATATATATATATATATATATATAAAATAGATATATTTTTTATTTATTAACATATTTATTTTTATGTCAGTTTAGGCAGTCCCCCTGCAGTCAGCACTGTGGATGCTTATTGCTATTTCAGAGTGCTCACATGGCCTCTTGGGGGCCTAATTTGCCGAGGGGGCACTGTCTGGGCTGTCAGACAGTCCACCCAGACCGAGAGGAATACCGATCGCCGGCGGGGGAATGGTAAAGGATCGGGTAAGTGAATATGGTGGTGGGGACGTTCCCGCCAGTCTCATGGTTATACTGTATCTTAATTATAGTATTATAGTAGGATTCTCTCTGTCTCCTCGAGTAGAATTAGATTCATAGGTATCAAATTAATTCCACAAACTCAACAAAGGGGTGACTGGGATTGTAGGCTGAGACAGAGAGAATCATATTTATAAATTAAAAAGCCTTTCTCCACAAATTTTAAATAGCGGATTCTCCTTCTCAGTTTTTCTATAGCTTCTATGTACAGATTTTGGAGAGATTATAATCTATGTGTGGCAAACCTAGCCACTTAAGACTATTGCATGTGTCAATATCATAAGGTTTGCTGGCTGTAAGAACCAAGTGTAATGTGGTATGGGGCGTTCATGCGAATGAGAGCGTTTGTATGCTTGTAATGCGTAAAACCCAGCATTGCCTATGCAGTTTCACGAACAGTGAGTTTAAACACTGTTGGTGAAACGAATGAACTACCGAATGGTCAACCACACACAGGAGGTCGTGTGGCGCCCATTAACCGATTGCAACATTGTTGCAATTGGTAGTTAAAGACTTCCCTAGGTGGCCGTCGTTCGGCTATCGACCACGCGGCGGTCGGCCATCTTGATTCCTTTGTTAGCCCAGCGGGGTTTTGCCGTTGAGCGCCTGGAACCAAAAACGGCTACTCGACGGGGCGAACACCGCTGGACTTCCAGGATTTTCGGGAGCCCCGGCCGTTCGGTAGTTTGTTCCCCTAATATCAATCGCTATTTTTACAGTATGTTGGAAATAATGTGTATTTCGTGCGGCGTTCGGTTAGTTAGACTGGGAGCTGAGCGGTATTCCCACGAACTATGCGCTCAGCCTCCAGCTATCTACCGAACGTCCATTCGTGTAAAACAAGTGAATATTATTAAAGTTATGTATTTTAATGTAGAATGTAAGTTCTGCTGCATGGAGGGATAATCCCATTAACTGTATATTCCAGTGGGAGTATCCCTCTCGTACAGCAGTGCATGATGGGAGAAATGTATGTGTTGGTCAGTTCCCCATGTAGTCCCCTACTGTACCACCCCTGGAATGTCAGTAGGGAAACCCCTTGCATGGGGAATCCCATAAATACAGTGCCCTGTGAATAAAACCTCAGTTGACTCCCAGCCTATGTGTCGTCTAGTTCTTGGGAAGGAAGGATTACTACAACGCTACCAGGATTATTGTATGCTGTGCTTATTCTCCTGGATTATTTTATGCTGTTCCTGTTACCCAGCGGAGATATTGTGGATTATACTGCCTCTCCGCTACACTATGTCTAAGTAATAGTCTTATAGGACATTATGAATCATTATGGTATATGTAAATAGTTGTATATATTGATAGGTTTACTTTCATTGGTTTATCTTCTAAAGGATAACTTGCCTTAGGAAAATTCCTTATCTCGTACGCCTACTTTAGACTTAGAGATACCCAAGTGGAACAACTGTTATATATAGGGACTCACATAAGAGATTATTCACATAGACCTAATGCAGCACAATGAAGGATCATTCCTACTAGAAAACATGCCCACTGTCACCTTCGTATCTATAAGATGTGAGATCATATCTGGGGGACTCTCACAATAGTCTGTTAACATAGACTTAATGAAGCATAATGAGGAGTCATCCATATTATAAAATATTAGATGTGGTGTTCTATCTGGGGATTTCCATAAGAACTCATTAACATGCCCATTGTCTTCTCTATATCTATGAGAGGTTATTAACATAGACTCAATGAAGCACAAAGAGTCACTCATATAATAAAATGTGGTGTTATAATCTGGGTGTACAGTAATGAAGCACAATGAAGAGTCTCTCCTTAACATCAAAAATATGACCATCATGTAGAACGCTTTCATATACCTATTGCAGCAGTAAAGTATGCAATTGTAGCTTGTAAATATCTCATGGATTCCCTATTACTTTGTTTAATCAAACTATCAGTACTGTTTTTTAATAATCCCTTTTTAGAGATAGGTAGTTCCACTAAGATTGTCTAGCTATAAATACGGATCGATAAGACCTAAGGAAAGTTTAGGGATTTAAGATTGGATTGTAACAATAAGGAGATTTATGTTCTCGATATAAATCCTGAGGAAATAGAGAGCTCATTGTTCTTTTGATAGGTATGTAAATAATGATCACTGCACTTTATATCTTTTTTTGCACTTTAACATGTGATTTATATTAGCATGACATATGTTAATAGTCGACATAGCTCACTCAATCTTATTTGCATGGTTTTTTTTTTAAATTCAGTACTAATTTTTAAGATTAGCCTTATTGGTTCATTGAATTTCCCTTTCCATGTGATAGTACATTTCAACACATTCACTTATTGGCTCTTTAATATGTGCCAATTTCCATTTCCAGCATACGTCTCATATATTTTTGCACTTACAGAGGTATTTATGCTATATATCTGGTCTATATTTTTTTGTTTATACCTTTTATAATGACACATACTTCTCTCTTATCCTTCCCTCTGTGTATCTATCCTCCCTTACTCTTTCCCGTAGGAACCTGCCTGGCTGCGTTCTGGTTGCTATAACAACAAGGAGACCGCTGATTATGAGGAAGGTTAACCCTCATCAGCGCCAGTACACGCAGGACTAACCAATGAGGTATAGCGCCCATGGTTGCCCTGGAAACGTGACGCGTCTGATCAATCAATTGGTCTACTTGGAACGGTGGATCACGTGTCCATATCCGGAAATTATTGCACATGCGACCTGAGCACATCGGGCGGAACGGGGGAATGAGTATCAGCTGGACTTGTAAGTACCTACCTAATTATGTTTCCCTAGATAAGCCTTTTGTTTGTTATATGCTGTTTATGTCCTGATGAAAGCTCCCTAGTGGAGCTAAAACGTTGATGTATTTTTTGGCAATTAAAGAAGATTTCTATTGGAAAACCTAGGAGTGCCGGTACTTCTTTGTTTATATTATCCAGCAACCAGAGCACCTGGTACTAAACCATTTTGTTGGAGTGCAAGAGTTATTTCTATTTATATATACAGGGAGTGCAGAATTATTAGGCAAATGAGTATTTTGACCACATCATCCTCTTTATGCATGTTGTCTTACTCCAAGCTGTATAGGCTCGAAGCCTACTACCAATTAAGCATATTAGGTGATGTGCATCTCTGTAATGAGAAGGGGTGTGGTCTAATGACATCAACACCCTATATCAGGTGTGCATAATTATTAGGCAACTTCCTTTCCTTTGGCAAAATGGGTCAAAGAAGGACTTGACAGGCTCAGAAAAGTCAAAAATAGTGAGATATCTTGCAGAGGGATGCAGCACTCTTAAAATTGCAAAGCTTCTGAAGCGTGATCATCGAACAATCAAGCATTTCATTCAAAATAGTCAACAGGGTCGCAAGAAGCGTGTGGAAAAACCAAGGCGCAAAATAACTGCCCATGAACTGAGAAAGTCAAGCGTGCAGCTGCCACGATGCCACTTGCCACCAGTTTGGCCATATTTCAGAGCTGCAACATCACTGGAGTGCCCAAAAGCACAAGGTGTGCAATACTCAGAGACATAGCCAAGGTAAGAAAGGCTGAAAGACGACCACCACTGAACAAGACACACAAGCTGAAACGTCAAGACTGGGCCAAGAAATATCTCAAGACTGATTTTCTAAGGTTTTATGGACTGATGAAATGAGAGTGAGTCTTGATGGGCCAGATGGATGGGCCCGTGGCTGGATTGGTAAAGGGCAGAGAGCTCCAGTCCGACTCAGGCGCCAGCAAGGTGGAGGTGGAGTACTGGTTTGGGCTGGTATCATCAAAGATGAGCTTGTGGGGCCTTTTTGGGTTGAGGATGGAGTCAAGCTCAACTCCCAGTCCTACTGCCAGTTCCTGGAAGACACCTTCTTCAAGCAGTGGTACAGGAAGAAGTCTGCATCCTTCAAGAGAAACATGATTTTCATGCAGGACAATGCTCCATCACACGCGTCCAAGTACTCCACAGCGTGGCTGGCAAGAAAGGGTATAAAAGAAGAAAATCTAATGACGTGGCCTCCTTGTTCACCTGATCTGAACCCCATTGAGAACCTGTGGTCCATCATCAAATGTGAGATTTACAAGGAGGGAAAACAGTACACCTTTCTGAACAGTGTCTGGGAGGCTGTGGATCAAAACACTGACAGAATCCATGGATGGCAGGCTTTTGAGTGTCCTTGCAAAGAAATGTGGCTATATTGGTCACTAATTTGTTTTTGTTTTGTTTTTGAATGTCAGAAATGTATATTTGTGAATGTTGAGATGTTATATTGGTTTCACTGGTAATAATAAAAAATTGAAATGGGTATATATTTGTTTTTTGTTAAGTTGCCTAATAATTATGCACAGTAATAGTCACCTGCACACACAGATATCCCCTAACATAGCTAAAACTAAAAACAAACTAAAAACTACTTCCAAAAATATTCAGCTTTGATATTAATGAGTTTTTGGGTTCATTGAGAACATGGTTGTTGTTCAATAATAAAATTAATCCTCAAAAATACAACTTGCCTAATAATTCTGCACTCCCTGTATATATATATATATATATATATAGTTAGGATTGCATTAGTCAAAATACCAACACAACCACACATTTTTAGTGTTAGTTAACTATTCCTTTTTCGTTTTGTCCTATTTCCAGGTAAGAGCTGTCAGGGGCAGTGGCGGAGCTATCGCTGGTGCAGCTGGTGCAGCTGGTACAGCTGGTGCAATTGCACTGGGGCTTGCACACTTTGGAGGCCCATTGCATGACCCATGCACTTAGTGCCACATGATGGGTATTGCCGCTGTAGTATCAGCTGGCTAGGAGGAATTGAGTGGAGGTCACTTCCTCCCAGCTTCAAACAGAGCGCTGCTATGGAGTGTGGAAGTGGAGGCACAGGCAGTAGGTGAAGAGAAGCAGGGGTGAGCTCAAAGATCTTAGCCAGAGCAGGACTCCAAGCAAACCAGTCTCCTGGACACAAAAGGTATGCTAGTAGGAGGGTGGCTGGGAATATAAAAAAATGACATTTACGTGTGATGTGTGTCACATTGTGTGTATAAATGTCAAGGTGTGTTAGTGTGTGTATGTGCATTTGTGTGTTAAGGTGTAAATGCCAGTGTATCTGTGTGTCAGTGTGTGCATGTGTCAGTGAGTGTATGTATGTGTCAAGGTGTGTGCATGTGTCAGTGTGTGTATGTATGTGTTGGTTTGTATATAAACTTGTGTGTATGTGTCAGTTTGTTTATACATGTGTAGCTGTGTGTTAATGTGTATGTATATCTGTGTAAATATGTATGTGAATAGGTGCATACATCCAAGCAATCAAACAACAAAACATGCAAACACACTCCTGCAATATAACCCAAATATTATATACAAACACACCTCTGCGTTTAACCTCCAAAATTATATACAAACACAACCTTTCACTAAAACAACAGTACTACACACATACGTATATCCACGTTTAAAAGCCAACACTACATCCAAACACACCCTTGCAATCAAACATAAACATTACATACAAACACAACCCTGTATGAAAACACTAAAACTACATACAAACACCCCTTCTTTCAAACACAAACATGAAACACAAAATACACATGCATTTAAAAGCCAACATTACATAATAACACACTCTTGCTGTAAAATGCAAACACTACTCACAAGTACATTGCAATGGCTATAGTAAATAAAAATACACCCCTACATCACACACATAAAAACGCTTATTTTCAAATGCACAAACACTGCTCACTAATATAACCCTGCAAGGATGGGTAAATGGTAGATCCCCAACTGGCATAGCATTGTTGGAGTTGTATGACAGATTGGGTTATACCTTTTGGTCACTCTTGCACTAGAGGTGGGCCCAAAAAACTTTCTTATACCAGTGTCCTCTATACATCAGTTCCACCACTGGTCAGGGATGCAACTGCCCAGTGGGACATAAGCGTACTGGGGTTATTGGCTGCAGGCTCACAGCACTATTTGTCTGCTGATTAAAAGCAATTGGTGGTGTGTTGTGATTTCTGTTAGCAGACTACTGCAGGTGTGAGCTAGCAGTCAAGAATTGTGCTGGCTTTCGGCTGACTATCACTGTGTTGTTTGTGCATGGGTACTGGCTCTCATGCTCACTGCTTCCAAGGCCTGGGGCAGTCCACTGAGATGTATCCTGGATGCTCTTGACATCTGAGGTCAACCAGGCTACAAATATGATGATGTGGAAGTGTTTGCAAGTGGCTGCAGGGTGAGATGAGACATTGTATTAATGCAGTCACGGGACACATAGTCGACCTCTTATGCTTGTACAGATCTCTCAAAGTGATTCTTCATGCTGCTGTGATAGAATTTATCTTGATTCCAAGGCTCAAGCTTATAGGTGTCATTTAATGATATCCTATATTAAAATTGTCTAGCTTGGACTCAGGAAAGGAAATGCTTGATGCTTAACACAACACTTATATACACAACACCATATATGTCTAGTTCCAGGAGCAGAGAGCCCCCACCTGAGATGTCTCTTCACTAATCTTTTTGTTCTTTCTTACCTTGGAACTTATTTGTTATGTGTACATGACGTTCATTCCTTTGTCTTATCTGTACTCCCTCCTATTACTGTTCTATGAGTATTTGCACGTAAGCACTTACTTTTTAATGTATAAAAACCCTGCTGATGAATAAAACGGCAGAGGCTTATTTTGAATACCAACAGGTGTCTGGTGTCTAATTCTCGCTTCTCCAAGTGCACTTTTAATAATAATTTAGGCTTCCTCTGAATATAACAAAGATCATTATTTGGATCCACAACACTGTATAGGTCATGCTGTTAGAAATTGAAGGGACACATGATATCACATCCCTGACTTTAGCAACTCCAACCAGTCAAACCCATATTTATTTTTTTACACTAAGCACAGGCACATCCACACAGAGATCTGTTTGCCTCTAGATGAAAAGTTGCAAACCCTCCTGTCTATTCAAACTTTTATTTGAGACTCCAAAGGTCACCTTGCTAACCCAAACTTATTATGTATGCACTATATGCAAAAAACACAAATTTGTACGCATTTAAATATAATTCAAATTGTTCTTCACTGGCAGTGGTTCCTCGTTCAAAATGTTTCAGAAACTCTTGGTGCTCTTTTGTATTGCAAAATTAGCTATAGATATTACATGTTTAATTCTATTTAATATTTTAATATATTAAAAACAATGTAGTATTTTAATTCAAAATTTTACTAAGTAAATGATTTTACCTTATTCTGGCATCTGGCTTATGAGACAAAATATGTAGTGAAAGGCTTCACTAATAGTAAGCTATTCAACTGGGCATAAGAGATGCTCTGAGGATGAGGCAGATCTTGAAAATGATGTGATGGTCCAAACCTCTACAAGTGCACACACTTTCATACACACTTAATTTACATATATGATAAATTAAAATCAGATAAATAAATCATTGAGTAATCATCTATTTTATTTTATTTAGCTGATGGAAATATAGATGCCACACTGTCAGATTACTTAATACACATGTTGAACTCGTCTGAATGAGCCAACTCTGGAGTTCATGGCACCCCAGTCATTGTATCTTCTGTATTCTCCAGGTCTCAGGTAATACTGACGTCCTCTGAAATTAGGCTCCTCATAAAATACCCACTGTCCATCAAGAACATTGCAGGAGTGGATGTCATTGTAGTGGAATTGCTCAAAAACATGGGGGCAATCTTCTGTAAACTCCATCATTTGTCCTTTGAAGTCTTCTTTCTCATAAACCTTTATTATGAATGGACCACGGTGCTGTGAAATGGATGAAATAAGGCATATTTATTTAACAGGTCGTACAGTGCTTACCCGGTGCTTAACACTGGTAAACACAAACAGCAGATACATAGACACACTAAAACAAAAGGAGAATAGAACTCTGCTCATGGGCTTACAATCTAGAGGGGAATTGTACAAATAAAATGTTTTAGTGAGAAGATATAAATGTGAATTAACAGAAATATATCCATAATTGTGCCAGTATAAGGAGTACTGTTTAACAAGCAGTATACAAACAGTATACTGTACACTGTGAGTCTGCGTCACAATCACTATGAATTGAATGGGAAATGAGAAAGACAATGAGTTTACAATAAGTATAGAATGGAGACAAAGAGGTTGATAAGAAGTCAGGAGGGACTCTTGGTCAAGTGAATTCGCAGAGAATGAAAAGTGGTGGTATAGAGTGGAGTGTTTATGGTATAAGAGAATAGACCTAGTTGTGCCAAATGCCCAGGCTCAATTTAAATTTGTAAGAGCTGCGTCAGGAGAACAGGAAGAAGACTGCAGTGCTGACACACTGCAGGGGATGAGGGAATGTTAGGATGGTTATATGCAGGACTGGACTGGGAAAAACAGTCGGCCTGGGTATTTAATAATCACAGTGTCCCAGTGGAAAGGAGACTGGCATGAGAGGGGGGTGTTTATGTGTGTGTGTGTGTGTAGAGGATCCAGAGTGTGAGATTCGGTAACCACAGCAATGTTCAAAGCTCGCAAGAGGAAGAACCCAGTGGAGCTGCAGGCTAGAGTTCCTCGGTCTTCTCTCCTCTCTGCATTGAAGAGCCTGTGGGCTGGTGAGGGTGATCTTTGATTTCCCCAACTGTCCATCATGGCACACAGCAGGGCCAGTGCTTGGATAGTGACGGCCATGCATGGACTGGCTAGGGGGATATTCTGATATCCCCTGTTAGCTTCGGCCCTTGGCCATCATGGGTCACTGGGCATTTGCCTGGTTTGCCTCATGGTCAGTCCGGGCCTGGTTATATGGACAGATATTTTGAGCTTTGAGGAACAAGTGAGGGATTGGGAAGTGACAGGGAAGGCTTCAGTGAAGTTGGCAGAAAAATTATGGAGAGTTGGCAGATTGGATGCACGAAGTGAGCTTGTTCCAGTGGGGCTAAGAGAGAAATTATTTATTTATTTATTAATTTATAAAATATTTAACCAGAAAGGATGCATTGCGATTTCTCTCATTTTCAAGTATGCCCTGGGCCCACAAACACTGCATTGTTACAATAGGGTGCAATAAAATATTACAAATTTACATTTACAATTACATATATAAATTTAACACAGAACAGGTAAGAAATATAGTCAACCATGATTACAGGTGCATTCTGTATTGAAGTATATTGCCATAGATCTTTTAAAGGATTTTAGATTGAATTGAATAAGATTTTACTGTGTCCGTGAGGTTATTTTTGTGTTGCTAAATAAAGTGCTGGTACTGGATTTAGAGATTATAGGAGGTGGGAACAACTGGGGAGAGCATTCTACTCAGGTACAGTGGGTGCTTCTCAGAAAAGCTCTTAAACACAAGGCTGAAAAGATGGAGGGTTCTTCAGGATTCCAGAAATAGCCAGTTTAGTTCTTTTAACACAATTGTGGGTCAAGTAATTACATTGTAGTACAAAGTGTCAGAATGAGTTAAACAACATATTACGTTTATGAAGGTGGGTTTGTACAGGTGAATACACTAAATCCCCATATTGAATGTTGCACTGTTTCATTGCTATAAGGCTTAGGCAGGATTTAATTTTGTACAGAGTTTCCTACTTTTGGATACAGTTTTGAAGAGAGTTTTTCAATGTGAAGGCCAAAGGATAGATTGGAATAATAGACAGCAGTCAGTATGTTATTTGAATTTGTTCTGATACATAGTTGGGCATTTTGTAATTTATGTAATTTAGATACTGTTTCAAAGATCATTGTGACAGTTTTGTCAGTGTTTAGGAAAAGTTTGTTATCCGCAATCCACTTTTATACCTCTGTGAACTGGTCTTGGAGTACAGCCTCAAGCTGTGGTAGATTGGGTTTGCTAGCATAGATCAGGAGGTATTACTTTACTGAGAGGGTGGTGGATGCATGGAATAGCCTTCCAGCTGAAGTGGTAGAGGTTAACACAGTAAAGGAGTTTAAGCATGCGTGGGATAGGCATAAGGCTATTCTAACTATAAGATAAGGCCAGGGACTAATGAAAGTATTTAGAAAATTGGGCAGACTAGATGGGCCGAATGGTTCTTATCTGCCGTCACACTCTATGTGTCTATGTTTCTATGTTTAGATTACAGTGTCATCTGCATACATGTGTACAGTTGAGGCTTTGCAGACATTAGGCAGGTCATTTATAAATAATGTGAATAATAGAGAGCTGAGTATGGAGCTTTGGGGAACACCACACGTGACTAGGAGAGGGAGGGATGACCTATCAGAAATGGACACATATTTCGATCAATCTGATACATATGAACAAAACCATGTTAGCAAACGATCAACAATTCCTCGGATTATTACGTTTTTGCAATAGAATGCAATGGTGTGTGTCAAAGGCCTTAGCAAACTAAAAAAAAGAAATAGCTAAAATTAAGTTTCCTTGTTCCATGCCAGTTTGGATGACATTGCAAACTTTTAAGAGGGCAGTTGTAGTTGAGTGATTTGGATGAAAGCTTGATTGAGCAAGGGTCAGATAGTTTGATTGTTGATAATAGTCACATAGTTGCATGTGAATGCATTTTTCCCAGAATGTTGACAATACGGGGAGCAATAATATTGGACGATGGATACCAAAGTATTGTCGCCACTTTTATGAACGAAGTCAAAAGGCAACGCATGGGTTTGGAGGATGCAGAAGAGAGGTGAGACTTTTTGAGTATTGTTTAGACACTGATTTTAACAAATGTGGGAAAGGTTTAGGCTTATAGCCAATAAGGTGATGTATTTTACAGAGTTGCTATTTTACTAGCAAATTTGTTGCAGAATATTTTCTTTAAATGTTTCTGCTCAATGTTTTTAACTCACACATTTAAGCTCCTTAATGCGATTCACAAATAAAGCATCTGACATCACCTATAAATAATTTACTGTTTTGCAATTATCCACAATGTTTGGAACGTTGCCCATTTTTAGTCTTTTTCTTTTCAATTTCAAATGCAATTACTTATTTCTGGTGTTACCCCTCATTTCATAGCAATGTATGGCTAAAACAGCACAATCTTTTTATAATTTTCTTTCATTTTGAGCTATATTCAAAGACCAATTCTTGGGCACCCCCAAAACTACCTAGAATAATTGGCACTCAAAATCCTTACCTATAGAAATTGCTCTTCATTTAGCTTTTTGCCTATGACTACAAATAGTGGATGCTGCTGGTGATACGATCATTATTCATTTCAGCATGAATGCATTAATGAAATAACTCATATTACCATTAAACTGATAATGGCTTGTAATACTATGTTTTGACCTCTGGTAATGCTCTTACATTCATAATTTTGATTTATTTTGTACCAACTATAGCCTAAATTCAATTCTGGTTCCAAACTAGTTTTTTAGTTCAACGGAAGCATTGCCACTTTTTAACTTAATTTATTTACATATTTGTGAGGAGAGGAGGGATTGGTATGAAGAAAAATAACGATTTACTGAAAATGTCCTAGTTGTATATATTGCATAATAAGCCTTGATATAATATTATTGGTTACACTTTGAAATTATTATTTCTTTGGGGATAAACTTTAAAAAGATTGCTTCAATATATTCATATCTAATATATATATATATATATATATATATATCAATAAATATCAAAATATTATGAAATTAAAATATGTTTCTTAATATTAAATCATTTTAAAAGTGTATCCAAAAAATATTAAATCATGTAAAAAGCTTACCCAACAATATTAAATCAATGCAATACTTTTTGTTTATTTGTTAGTAATAGATAACAAATTATTTGTTGGAAATAGATTTTATAAAAAAACAAAACAAAAAAAACTTACCTGAGGGGTCAGATGACAGGATCTGATAGAGTCATTAAATCCCATCCATTGCTGAAAGTCAGGATATTCTCCCCTCCTGAGATAATACTGGTGGCCTTTATAGTTAGGAAATTCATAGAGTACCCAGTTTCCATTTTCTACACGGATAGAGTTGCAACGGTTGAAATATGAAGACAGGTCAGTACAGTCATTACTGCACTCATAGGAACGACCCTGGAAACCCTTGTCTTCATAGAAGATTATCTGAGATTTTAAAATGAAAACACGCAATTATCACCTATTACTGTATACTAACATTTAAGGAGAACTGATGTCTTTGTCTTATAAAATTCCATGTATTTGTGTATATGTCTATATATATATATATATATATATATATATATATAGAGAGAGAGAGAGAGAGAGAGAGAGAGAGAGAGAGAGAGAGAGAGAGAGAGAGAGAGAAAGAGTTTTTAAATCCTGTACATCGCATACTCTTTAAGATTTTCTTAAGGCCAGGGGACATGATATTTTGTCATTCTTGGTATCATTCAGTTTTAGTCTAGTCTGGTGAAAATAAAAAAGGTCTTTGGTGAGATATGAGAGTATGTTCAATTCCTTTAAATATATGTGAGAGGCGTTAACGTAAACCTCTCATGGCACGATCACTTTTTTTAAATAACATCTCTTCAAGCAATGGATATATAATATATCATTAAGATAAATTATAACCATGAGACTGAATTTTAGGGTGTTATAGTAATGTAATACCCACCCTCGCTCCCACCCAGGCAAGATTTGCCCTGCCTATGAAAATGTAATTTTCACCACAATGGAATCAGAATGGATTGATGTTTGTCACTCTATTTCTATATTCCTAAAATGAAACATTATACAATCTCATCAGAAGAATAATCACAGCAACTACTGTGCATGTAGGAGCTAGGAACATTCTTGTGCTTTCCCCTGCACTTAATTCTCAGTATAGAGGTTCATGCTGCTGGATTAGCTCTCAATAAAGAGAACTGATTGAATGTTGAGGGAAGGATCAAATATATGAAAAATATGAATAAACTAGGGATTCTTGCACTCAGGATATATCCTTAGTTTGCTGGGTGCCAGAGCATAAGGCTTCTGCTATACATGGCTGCACTCATGGTCTTTTCATAATTGATATTATTTTATTTCAATTTCATGAACTCCAAAAAGAACCAAAAATTTACCTTGATCCTGATGAATATCACACATACACACACACACACACACACACACACACACACACGATGTATGCATGATGTATAGATGAAATTTACTACTCTTTAATTTAAATTGTGTGTATCACGCCAAGTACAATTTACATTTATTCATTTTCTTTCAAATACAGAACATTTTTCTTATTGCTTTGTGAAAAGATAACTAACACTATTCCACTATTCCAGATAAATAGTATATCTCTACTTTGTTGCCTAGCCAATAGATGAGAAAAATTATTGCAATGCCCAGCGTAGAATAACTTAGTGGCTAACTTATTGCAAAGAATATATCTAATACAATTCTTGTTTGTCTACCGTACTATTAAATGACATGCCTCAATATTGTGTTTGTATAGTGGTATCACTTACCTTCCCCATTGTGGATTGAGTTTAGCAGGACAGGGCTGGCAGCTACCTAAGTTTGGTAGAGACGCTATTTATATATATCATGTAATTCTGCAATTTGCATATATTAAAAGTGCCTGTGACCTGATTTCTGTCCAGTAAGGAAAATGTATAGCCAGTTTATTCACTATTGTGAGTGATTGTATGATTTAATTGTGTACTGTATGGCTGCCGTTAATCCCTGCTTACTGAAAACTGCATTTCAATACAGTTATCCAGGGGATACAGAAGGGGATTGGGTTTTTGAATGTGTCATTATCCAGACTCCAGAGTTTTCAGGGCAGACCTATTGTTTTGAAAGTAAAACATGCTTGGGATGTGACTGTGTGTAAATGCTTAACTGGCCAATTTTGTGCTTCAATTGCTTCTATGTTATGTCAAAAGCAAACTTTTCCAACTTTCTGTAAAACTCAATGGGCTGAAATACATTATAATGTGCTACTATAAAGTAAAAATAAAATTTTTTTAAGTATTTTTGACCCATTTGACCTTACTTAATCAACTTGTTTTCTTTAAAGAATAAAAGTTACTTTAAAGGCTCCTAATTTATAGCGTCATTAGTGGTGAAACTAATGACCTGAGCGCCACCTTCTCAATTTTCTTAAAACAGCACTGTCATACCCTCCTGCAAAATGAGTATTTCATAAGCGTAAAATCTTCATATTGACTGTATTGGAATTTCACTAAAAGGGACTCTTAGTATTTTCCTACGTCTGACACTTCTAGACACTGGGCAGAGCTGTCGCCAGCTAGAAGTGTCAATCTCCCAGTTGTCACTAGACAGGAATTGGCACTGTCTATGGAGGATCCCGCATTCTCCCAAGCTTCTTTACAACTAAACCCCCATTTGTGTTTGCCTAGCTAAAGTGTTATTAAATAAAACTATTACATTCTGTGAGACTTGAAATTGCTGTTTAGTGAATGAGCGAGTACGTTGGATACTGTATGTTGTATGAATTGCCCTCAGCAGCACCCTATAATGTATGCATGTTCAGGGGATTGCAGTCTCATAGTCACACACACACACACACACACACACGCCGTTTGGCCTGTATTTGTGGGAGGGGCTTAAATTAATTCACTCCCCTATATAAGGGACACCCCTTACCTGACTCATATTGTTTGAGGTCAGCATCAGAATGATTTCCACTTCCGGGTCATCCAGACGCCATTTTACCTGATTACTCCATGAGGTTTTCTAAGCAGAGCTGTGTCAGGAATCCAGCCACAGGCTTTTCCGGCCTACCACCTTCTTTCTTCAGTCCATCGCCGTGGATGGTGTCACAAACCGTAAGTCGACCTACCCATTACGCCAGGCATCAGTCCCACGGCACCATGCACGGGTCAGGTCCTCACTTTATGGTTGCATTTTGTCTATGTCTGTTCTAAAACCATTGCATGTTCATGCATATCATTCGTTTAAACCCCCTACCGGTCTTTGGGTGTACTACAGGCTTCTTAGACATTATTGCATTTCATGTACAAACCAACGAACCACTGCATTTTCGCCTACACACTGACCCCTACCGGTCTTTGGGTGTACTACAGGCTTCTTAGACATTATTGCATTTCATGTACAAACCAACGAACCACTGCATTTTCGCCTACACACTGACTCCTACCGGTCATTCTGTGTACTACCGGCTTCTCAGACATTATTGCATTTCATGTAAAAACCAATCAACCACCGCATTTTTCACCTACACACTGACCCCTATCGGTCATTCGGTGTACTACAGGCATCTTAGACGTTTTTTGCATTTTCCTGTACAAACCAATAAACCACCTCATTTTCACCTACACACTGACCCCTACCGGTTTTTGGTGTACTACAGGCTTCTTAGACATTATCGCATTTCATGTACAAATAAACGAATCACTGCATTTGCGCCTACACACTGACCCCTACTGGTCATTTGGTGTACTACAGGCTTCTTAGACATTATCGCATTTCATGTACAAATCAACGAACCACTGCATTTGCGCCTACACACTGACCCCTACTGGTCATTTGGTGTACTACAGGCTTCTCAGACATTATTGCATTTCATGTACAAATCAACGAACCACTGCATTTGAGCCTACACACTGACCCCTACCGGTCATTCGGTGTACTACGGGCTTCTCAGACATTATTGCATTTCATGTATAAACCAACAAACCACTGCATTTTTCACCTACACACTGACCCCTATCAGTCATTCGGTGTACTACAGGCTTTTTAGACGTTTTTGCTTTTCATGTACAAACCAACGAACCACTGCATTTGCGCCTACACACTGACCCCTACCAGTCATTCAGTGTACTACAGGCTTCTCAGACATTATTGCATTTCATGTACAAACCAACTAACCACGGCATTTTCGCCTACATGCTGACCCCTACCGGTCAATCAGTATACTACAGGCTTCTCAGATGTTATTCCACTTCATAAGCAAACAAACTAACTACAGCATTTTCGCTTTTATACTGACTCCTATCTGTCAAATGGTAGCATTAACCCCTTAAGGACACATGACATGTGTGACATGTTATGATCCCCTTTTATTCCAGAAGTTTGGTCCTTAAGGGGTTAAAGGGTATTTTAACATACAATCAGCATTTCTGACCCCTACTGATCAACAGCAAAACTGTCTTCACATGTCATATACAATTTACCAGCCAATATAAATTACACATAAGATTGTTTTAAACATAACTATAGACCTTAAATTAAACTCCAGCACGGGCTCAACTTCAGGTTTAATTCACAATAATTTACATTTCACATCAAGACCAACAGTGGTTCTATCAACACTGCCAGCTACAGGTCTGTCAAGTACATTGACAATTTTCATGGGGTTTTACAAACACCAAAACACTGACACCTATAGGTCAACAGACAAACAACATTTCACATACCAATCAGTATCCAACTACACTGCCACCTATAGGGCACTCAGCAGATCTCCAGTGCACTTGCATTTGCAACACCATGTTCACTGACCCCTACCATTCAATAAGACATACAACAATTCACATAGCAAGCACTATATCAACATCTGGTATAAATACATATATTATTACACAGTAGCAGATGCATCTGTATCTATGTAACTGGTAATATAGTTAACATACATTTTTCACAGCACGCTGCTCCCGCAACAGACTTCCCCTAGCAAGGGGACATACAACATACAAGGTGGGGACAGACCACATTTTCACTTGTACATACGGCACTTAATGGGTTAAGATTGATACATATTTAACCAGTATGGCTACGATGTTTAATATTTACACATCATGGCACTTTACTTTTCACATATACTGTACGTATTAAGATAAGCTTGGTCTATGCCATATTTCCTTATGCCATACGGTTTTATCCATTCAGGTTACAGTTACTACTAAAAAACCTATACGGATTGTCAGGTTCAATACCATACTACCAGGTACATACACCTGCTCACGTAGTTATCCATCTCTACCTTCCCTGGAATAGTAATAGTGTACTGGCAATTAGGGTTCTAGGGCCCAATAGGTATTACCCCCTTTTTCTCTGCATTATGCTTCGGTTAGTGGTCCCGCGAGGCCAACACCCCGCCTCACACTCGGAGGCATACACCCCTCGGGCCACTCGTGAGCTAGCCGCCTCGCATTGTATCATAGAGAGGACCTCACCTGTCACTCCCCTTCCTATTTTCTGGTTACTGTCACCGAGAGGCCAACATCCTGCCACAACGTTCGGTGGCCACACAAAATTCCCTCGCGCCAAGCATAGATAGAGCCTCTCAAGCCACTTGGCAACTAGCAGGGCCTCACCAGTCCCCCAAAAAAAACCAACAAAAAAAAAACCACCGAGCCTAATCGTTTCGCCTTACGGCTTAGCTAGCAAGCCAGTACAAGAACCCTGGGTACAAATAATAATTGCAATCTTTATTGTTATTTAAGTATTTCTCAAAAAGATGGTGAAGAATCACCTCTTCCTAGCACCCCGGCTAGAATTGATACACCTTCAAGCAGAGGAGATGTTGCTAGTCCAGCAGCAATCAGATCCTGGACGATCCCACACATTACCACCGACCTAAGGAGGTGACAAATCCCTTACCCTGCTACAGCAAGGAAAGCAGTTATTCAAACTCCTCCATACATCAACTGACAACACAGAGGCAGGGGAAGGCCCAGCTACATCAACTCAGGTGACAGCCAGGCTATGCTAGCTTCACTCATAAACTCATGAGCCAAAAAATTTATGACAGACTGGCAATCTCGAGTTGGTCACCACAGCCCTCACAAGGCTGGGCCTCACGCTACTGTACAACCAGCACCAACTGAAACTCAGTTACCTGGTACAATCAATTCTTATGACACAAGATGTTAAACCTGCACGTATGATCCCAGCACATTGGGGAAGCAAGGCATATATATATGTGATGATGTATCTGTGATGGTCAGATCCAGGGATTCCAGGTAAATCGGGAACTGAACATCCCTTGGTTGGGTTGGCATTTGGAATATGTGGAGATGTTTATTTGTGCAGGTACCCATACAGAAGGGATTTTGTCCCAAACAAGTGGACGAGCACTCTCAGGCTCCAGGTACCAGCACCTCTGAACAACCAGAGACCACTGATATGAGTAGTTGCATTGCATACAGACTGTTGCATATATGTTCAAATAGTTCAGGGCACATGACAAACCATGTGTCCCAATACAACTTACAAATAACGTATTCACCATCTGTACACACCAATGCATTTTCAACACTACTGACTCATCACCCTTCCAGACTTGTAGTAGATTTACTAAAGCTCTGGAGCTTCAAAGGGCTCCCATACAGGTATCATAAACACATCTTCAAGGAATATAGCATGCCCTCACTTACAGTCAGCACAACAAAACCATTGGCTGTAAACACACTCATAGCCAAGATTTGCAGAGGGGTCTTCCAATCTCCACCATTTACAGCATGGCACCAAACACACACATTGGTATTGTCACAAGGAATCTTCCCTTAAACAAAGACTAACCATAGACTTATTGGCACCACACACCTCCGCTACCCCAAGTCTCAACTCCCTCATACCCTCCGAGGATTTTTCTTACTATACAACACCATTGATCTACCTTTACAGCTATCACTCAAGCATGGGTTGAAGCTTGGTTAAGTAAGACCAATATCATCAACGCAGTAAACGGCTACCATCTACCCTACACACTGGCACTTACATGGCATAAATTGGGCAATCCTTACCACAAGACAAATAGGGAACATTCTCAACTACATCAATCACTACCTCCTGCTTAGTACTTACAACTGCAAGGAACTACGATCCCTACCAGGTTCCTTAATTTTGCCATGCCAATCATACCACAAGACCACGCTTTCACATCCAGAGTACTTTCCCCTTTTTTCCACACTTCCAACATGACGATCAGAGGATGTCCCTAGACACCTCAGCAACAACAGACCTGCACATGGGGGGGAATTTTTTAACCACTTGGCATGGTAAAAGCATGTTCCTTCCAGGATTCTGACACTTCTCCAACCAGATGGTCAGACGCAGCGTCTACCACGGGTTTGGCAGCGATCTACCGGGAACAATTGCTTTGGAGCTGTTGGCGATGGCATCCAGGTTTGGAAATTTTTCCACCACCTCAGCCCCTTTGGGAGATCCACCCCATTATAGCAGCTGCTGAGGCATGGGGTAAATCATGGTCAGGGTCATCAATCCGTTGTTACTCAGGCAACTAAGCATGTCATATCATCAACAAACGCCACTACTCATCCATAAGGTCATGATATTTCTGGGGAACTCACTTGGTTGGCCACTTATCACATTTCACTTTCATGTACCAGACGGGGGTATACATCCCTGCCGACAACTGTCTCATTTATATTCCAGGCGTGTTCATCATACGCTTCCTACAGCCGCCCATACAGTCACGGCCACTCTTTCGTTCCAGAGACAAAATCATGGATTAGACATACTCATGCAGCATAGCATGCACTATCCCACCTAGCACTTTCGTCCCATACTTGTAGAACACATAACACAGCTTTTCACCTGGCTTAAAGAATCTCATTGGCACACGACATAGCTCAACCTGTGTCATAACATTTCTCCTAGGTTTTGCTTCTTTTTGCCACCTTAAACTTAAACTATCTCACACACCATTAATTATATATTTTACAGGCATTCAACAACACAGAATAACCTATGGCCAAAACTACCATAACTTCATGCTATCATACCAGACAAGAATATACTCAGAGGTTTTCAGGAATCCATTCCCCCACGTTCCTCTCAGAGATTACCAATAGCCATCCAACTTTTCATCATTATCGGACCTATTAGATTTACAACCATTCAATTATACTACCAAGTCGGCCATTACCAGCTATGCACATTGCCTTTTATGCCTTTCTCAGGCCAGATAATCCACTACCATCACTACCACTCAGACAGATCATTGTCTTCAACGATCCCACGTACCTAAACACATATATCATTACCTATTGGCTCTACCACATTCCGAAACGAGTCAACACGCACCAACAGTAGAGATAACATACTATCCTACCCACAACAAATGGTGTCCACTTTCGCTCCTAGATTCCTACCTTCAAAATCCTTTCAGGAAATACTGTAATGCTTTTAAGGAAATGTCTGGTTAATTTGTATATATTTGTTGACTGTATTAAATCTTTGATTATTCATTTTTGCCCTCTTTATTTACAGGCCTACCGTATCGTCGGTCTCGGCACACCACAACCGACTTGCTCCCCTTATGCTGGATCCTTACTCCATATACGGCTATTTGCCCCTTACACAAGTATTAAGGCCGTTTGGCCTGTATTTGTGGAAGGGGCTTAAATTAATTCACTCCCCTAAGTCAGTGGATTAATCTCCAACCTTCTCCCAAGCTACTGAACAAGAGGTGGCTGCACTTATCCTTTCCTCTCGCCCCGCCACTTGCCCGCTTGATCCTGTCCCGTCTCACCTTATTAGATCTCTCTCTTCTTGTCTTGTGCCCCCCTTACCTGACTCATATCGCTTGAGGTCAGCATCAGCATGACCCTCCCACCCACTCCTCATTTCAACACTTTCTCTTTTCTTTCCATTTACTTTACTTTCTTACTCCTTGGTGGGCCCTCTTTATTTACAGGCCTACCGTATCGTCGGTCTCGGCACACCACAACCAACTTGCTCCCATTATACTATCCTACGCTTATGCTGGATCCTTACTCCATATACGGCTATTTGCCCCTTACACAAATATATATATATATATATATATATATATATATATATATATATATATATATATATATATATATATATATATATATATATATATATATATATATTATGGAGTCCAGGCTAGCTCCTCGGTTTTTCACCCCTCCCTTTCACAGGTGCCTCGTTTAAGAGTCCTATTTAACCTTGACCAGAGAGTCCCAGGAGGAAGCATTTCCTAAGTCAGTGGATTAATCTCATAAGATGTCCCTCACTGGCTATCTCCTCATATAACTCTACCCTCACCTCATCCCTGAACGCTTCAGCCCCTCTCCAAATACACAGCGCAAGGAGGACACGTCCCCAACCATGGCCCACTAAATCAGCACGGTACCTGCAAAGATGTTCTGCTGAACGCTGCTAGAGGAAGTCTCATACCGAGTCAAATTCATATTGCGTTCATTCAGCACAGCCCTTGCCCTTGCCAAACAGTCATACTTTTCTTCTCTTATTTGTTCATGCTCCCACAATCCCAGACATCTCTTTGATACCTTTAATTATCTTCTTTGCCCTGCTGTGGCCACCCCTCAAACTAACCTTACAGCTGATAGTCTTGCTTGCTACTTTACTGACAAGATTGAACAGATAAGGAAATAATTCTCACCACCTTGCCCCTCACCTTTTCAACCTCCCCTGGATCATGCCTCTCCAACCCTTCCAACCTTCTCCCAAGCTACTGAACAAGAGGTGGCTGCACTTATCCTTTCCTCTCGCCCCACCACTTGCCCGCTTGATCCTGTCCCGTCTCACCTTATTAGATCTCTCTCTTCTTGTCTTGTGCCCTCCTTAACACACATCTTCAACTGGTCTCTTTCTTCTGGCACTGTTCCTGCTGTCCTGAAACATGCTACTGTAGTACCTATCTTAAAAAAAAACACGTCTCGACCCATACTCCCCCTCTAACTATCATCCTATATCCCTGCTCCCTTTTTCCTCAAAGCTTCTTAAAAGACTAGTCTTCACCCATCTGGCCTGCTTCCTCAACTCCTACTCTCTCCTCGACCCTCTTTAGTCCGGCTTCTGCCCCCTCCACTCTACTGAGACTGCCCTGATCAAAGTCACTAATGACCTTATCACAGCTAAATCCAAAGGTCACTACTCCATACTAATTCTTCTTGACATCTCCGCTGCTTTTGACACTGTTGATCATGTTCTCCTTCTCCAAACTCTTCAATCACTCAGTCTCTGACTCTGTCCTCTCATGGTTTTCCTCCTATCTCTCCCAACGTTCATTCAGTGTCTCCTTTTCTAATGATACCTCCACCGTTCGTCCTGTCTCAGTTGGAGTCCCTCAAGGCTCTGTCCTTGGTCCCCTTCTACTTTCTCTTTACACTGCCTCTCTTGGCAAGCTTATTACCTCTTTTGGATTCAAATACCACGTGTACGCTGATGACACCCAGATATATCTCTCCTCCTCAGACTTCTCCCCTGATGTCCTGCAAGGTGTCACCTCTTGCCTTTCTTCTATCTCTGATTGGATGTCCTCCCGCTTTCTGAAACTGAATCTTTCCAAAACAGAACTTCTTGTCTTTCCTCCTCCTAATATTAATCCTCCTCTCTCGCTCTCCCTTCAGATTGGTGGTACCCATATCAGGCCATCCTTACAAGCACGTTGTCTTAGTGTTACTTTTGATTTTGGCCTCACCTTTGAGCCTCACATCCGGTCTGTTGTCAAATCATGCCAATTCCAGCTCAAAAACATCACCCGCATCCGCCCCTTTCTTACACAAAATGTTACTAAAGAGCTTGTCCATGCACTAGTAATCTCTTGCATGAACAATTGTAACTCTCTCCTAATTGGTCTTCCCAATAGCCATATTGCCCCGCTACAGTCTGTAATGAATGCTTCTGCCAGACTGATTTTCCTCTCTAGTCAGTCCTCTCACACCTCACCCCTCTGTCAGTCTTTACATTGGCTTCCTGTATCCTATACGAGTCAATTCAAAGGGCTAACCCATACCTAAAGTGCATACAAATTATCAAAAAACAAACATGAATTTAAAAGATAAAATGGGTCCAACTAGTTTCTTCCACCAAAGTGGACTTCTTCAGTGACACAATGAGGTATGTTAAAATCGAAGTGCTATAGTGCAACAGCAATTGCCAAAGGAAAAAAAAGCAGCAACATAACCAACCCTTCCCACCAAGTCCTTATATAGGGCTAATCCCCAGAGTTCATTGGTGGCCCAGTGGCAGTTTTCCAAATTCTTACACTTATTGGGTGAAGCTCCTCCACTCCATGCATCTTCAATGGACTACCCCTTCTATTTCCAGCTGATCGTTATATGTAATTATGCTAGTTTTTCTGAACCCAGGTATGCATTCCAGCGCCATCTTTAATGCGTTCCACCAACGTCAAATCACTAATGCGATCACATGATCACATAATTTCGGCTTCTTGCATTCCAGTGCCATTCTGGAACGCATCTCGGTCGGTGTGTACAGGAACTAATTATTTGCTCAAGAAAACAGATATTAACCAATTATTCATCTAAAGTATATAATATAAGAAAAGGGGGATAGTACAACTAATACATAGACACTTTAAATAGACATATATAATCACAAATATCAGAAGGAACATTATATTAGTATTGTTATTAAGAGTCCTCAACTGCACTAAATTTGGAGAAAAAAAAGAGAAAACAATTTTTTATTTTTTAAAACAAAGCAAAATAAGGTGAAAAATTTATTTGAAAGGATGAAAAAACACATAGGAAATATATTATAATGAAATAAGATGAAACAGAAAAAAATAGAAAAATATTTTTAATTAAAAGGTAGCTGAACAAAATAATAAATGGATTTTTTTTTACTATAGAAAAAAAAAAAAAAAAAACTTTTTTTAGATTATAAATAAAAAAGTAATAATACTATGCTCCCAAAGTGAATTATAAGGATATCTTGAAATAACACGCTATGGATATCCAATAATAGCGTAAAGATTTGTATTAAAATTATATACAACGATTCTGTCAAAAAGTACATTTACACTATTCATAGGAAACACACCAAATCCACATCAATATTTAAACTCCTCGGCTCCAGTGTGACCAGTCTATCTATCCAAAATATTTCTCTCTGAGAAAGCCATCAAGTTTAAGCTCCCCCTCTCCAGTTGGCATGCACCTGTTCTATGCCTATACACTTAAACTCTTTCCAACTGAAGAGCGGGCATTGGCAACAGTGCACTGGAAGTGAGTGGGTCGTTATCCCCTTTCTGATGTTATTGATGTGTTCCATTAGCCGGATTTGTAATGCTCTTTTGGTTCTTCCTACGTATTGTTTGCCTCACGGACACTGCAATAAATATACCACAAGTCCATGCAGCAATCAATACCAAATTTTATCTGGAATCTCTCCTGTGATTGTACTCTCAAATTCTGCAGATGTTATTTTCACTGTTCTGCTGCCTCTAAAGCCTTTTGCTCGATTGTTTATATTTTTATTTAAGATCTTTTTTCCTCCTTTAAAATAGATTGGAACCAAGATGCCTTTTAGATTTTTGCATACCACTAAAGGTCTATTAGGCAATGATTTTCCTAAGACTGGATCTTGAAGTAAGATTGACCAAAATTTGTTTTAGCTTTTTTTTAGTTGTTTGTGATTAATATTATATTTTGTAATAAAGGAAAATTTGAAATGATCATTTATCGTTTTATTTCGAGAATATGAAAAAAAAATCCTTTCTATCCTTCCTCTCAATGTTTTTAAAAAAAATTTCAACACAGTTTTTCTTATATCCCTTTTGAATCCACTTGTTCTTAACAAATATACTTTAATTATATTGTTTTTACCTTGTTTATGGGTGCAATATACTTTAATTATATTTTTACCTTGTTTATAGAATAAATCTTGTTAAATTGTTTCAACATCTTTGGATTATATAAGGATATATGAAAATATGTAAGTTGTAACAGAATTACACTATCTATTTTTATCCCTTCCTTTTTTCCACATGTTCATGGAACTATCCTGAACAGCAATAGAGTCATCATTTTTTATTTATTTTTTGGCGCTCCACTTTTTAAATTATATTTTCTATCATGACTTGTGTGCTAGGGTTTAACCCTTGGGTGTAAGACACTAAAGTGTGTAGCTGCATAATTAAACTAAATATATTATATTAGGTTTCAAATTAATATATAATTGTTTAAATTAATAGTTGTATGCAAAGGGGTTTTTACATTTTTTCTTTCTCTTTTGAATGACTTTTACCGCTCTTTTTGATTCTTAAATTTTACTGTGTTTTGACATAAAGGATGTCTGAACAGTTACACCTCAGTCTAGTCATTTGACCTTTAGCTATTCCCTTTAACCAAGGTTGGTGGTGACAGCTCTTGTGATGTACATAGCTGTTTATATCAGTTTAAAAAAAAAAAAAAATTGTTTTGATTGTTTCCCCTTCAACAAAAAGATTTAAATCCAAGAAATTTATATGATTTTTGTTCCATTCAGGGGTGAATTTCAAATTAAAATAATTTTTATTTAGATATTGGATAAATTCTCCAAAAGAACTATCTGAACCTCTCTGCTATAGGGCCAAGTTTTCCCTCCAGCGATGCCTGCACCAGATTGAAAGGTCCACCCACCATATCATATTGATGTTGGCATAGCTAAGGGCAAACATGGTTCCTAAGCCGTTCCCTGTGATCCGTAAATAAAATTTTCCATCAATGAAAAAATAGTTATGTTCTAAAATAAATTGTATAGCCCTTAAAATAAATTATTAAAGGGGTGATTGTATCTATTAAGCCTGATTAATATAAGTCGTGATAGCCAAAACACCCAAATTGTGCTGAATGATGGTGTAAAGTGAAATGACATCCACGGTAGCCCAACTGAAATCTTCCTTCCATTCAATATGCTCCATTTACATACACAGTATTGTTGGTTCTTGGGTACAGAATGTAAAATAGTGTACAAGGGTACAATGAAGTAACTGTGAAAACAAAAATATTGACAAGCACCTAGTGCAATATCATAAAGTACATGGGTAACTTAATAGCAATTTCGTGATTAGGTATTGACAAGGAGAGAGCCAGATGAATATGGCTCAATATTAACACCTGTGGTATAGTTGTGAGGGATCCCACTCCCTACAAGTGTAATGACTGATGTGCCGTCCTCTATCTGCTTCAAACGATCCACTCAAGCAGTGTGGAGGTTAAAGTATCATCATTTAATGGAAACCCACAGTGGACTTTTATTTGGTTGCCCATAGTGGATTTTATTGTTAGAAGATTTTTATTTGTATTTTCTTTTATTTTTAATTTTTTCCATTAAAAGATGATGCTTTAACCTCTACACTGCTTGAGGGATATTTTTTAGGGGTCTTGGCATTAAACTTCTGTGACGAACCGCCTAGCACCCTGACCGGGTGCCTCTGCCAATCGATGCTTTTAGGACTCCGAGGACTCCAAGCACTCCACTAGGCACCATCGGCACTATAGACCCCACAGACCCCCACAGCTTGGTTGGGGTCTCGCTGTTCTCCACCCACCAAGATCAGGATCCAGCTTCCAGTGGGTGAACATCTCCTATTCCAGAGAGTATAAGAACTAGTGATTAGAACCCAGGGGAGTATAAGGAGTATAGCAATCCCCAGAGTGAACATAGATGTCCCCTCCACACATGAGACAAGGCTCTATGTTGAGGATGAAGAGGAACTGATTTTAATGGTGCCACACTTGGCCTTATATGACAATCCCCATGCAAGGGGCACTCCCACATGGGCCTTGTGGGGAACTATGGTACAAAGTCACAGACCAATAATAACAGTGTTACAATGCATGACACTCCCATACATATTTTACAATCCTTCCCCTCTGCCTGGGAGATAACTGAGTCAGATACTGTATTAGCCCAATTATCTCCAGGCAGAAAAACACATATTTTTATAAAACCCGAAAAGTACCCCAAAAACACATAATATCCCCACAAATGTTACATCCCCTGATAGCCCTGATCTGGGTGACCAACATATCCAAAAATCACTCAGATTCAGCGGTTCAGGAATTCTATGGAAGTCATTTATTTGACCTACTGCAGGCATGGTCCCATGACCAAAATAGTTCCAGAGAATCAGTTTGAAAATGAACAAACTACCGAACACAGTAAAAAGTCTTACCCTGGAGCTTGTTCCCTTCATCCAGACGAATTATCCCACGAACAGTGCTCTTCTGAGTTGTATAGAAATGATCACAGGCGATGATGGAAGTCCAGTGGTGTTCGGGAGTTTCTGTGTCAGATTTTAGTTCCATGAGATTCATGCCCAAACACCGCTGCCTGCGTTCATGCGAACAAGATGGCCACCACCTTGTGGTTGTCCATAGGAATTGTGGCCACCCAGAAGAACAATTAGAACACTGCGGTTAGAAACATTCCAAATTGTTAATAGGTGTTAACAAGCTCCAGGGTGGTCTCTTGTGAGGTTGTTCTGGAATGTGAAGTGCCGCTTTGAACCGCTTCGGGAGTTCGAAGTGTAGCCATACATAGTAAAATAAAGGCACAAACAGTATCTTTAACCAAAGTCTATTACAAGGCCCATAGTCACAGGGCAGGAGGCTGGCAAGCAGGCCCCATCCAAAAACCAGTGGCGAGGTTACTTTCGCCACAACTTCTCAATTTCACGAGTCATCGTATTTTCAATACTGGGAAGAACTTTTTGTACTGGGAAGAATTTGGATTTTGGTTTAAACACTTTATGCTGAATGGTTTCAGCTGGTTCTTTCTCTGTGATTGGTTTCTCAATGGGATTTTAAAAAACATATATATATATTTTTATGGTTAAGTTTCTGATGTATTTTTTGAGGTCTATGAACAGCTCAAACTTATCTACAGTTTTATATGGGGCACATTTTAAACATTTTTCAAGGACCTGTATTTCTAAAGCTGTTAAAGGAGAACATGTTACATTAAAGATGCCTTTGTTGGTTTCATTTATTGGTAACTCATTGCCCTCCCCTGTGCATTTGGTGTTTCTTCTTCCACTCTTCTCTTCAAAGGGGATTCTGTTTGTAGGAGCAAGGAACGGTTGGGGTGTTCCCATGTTCCCCCTCTGGGTGAAAAGTAATTTATGTTTTTTTCTTTCCTTTTGTGATTTGGGTCCAAAAAATCTCCCCTTGTTTCTTTAATGTTACTTCTATCGTTACTTCGACTACTATCAATAGGTGCTACTTGAGCATAGGTTCTTTCCTCTCCCTCATTAAATCGGTTAATTTCTACTTCTTTCTGCCCTCCCCCAATGATTACTTTTTTAGGGGTGGTATTACTCTCCCTTCTTTGTCTAAATGATGTTTGTGGGGGAGTTTTATCCATTTTCCTAAAACATTTTTTGTAAGTCGGAGTCGATAAGGATTGTCTTTTTTGAGGACCTTTAACATTTATTTTTCCTTTCATTTTATTTGATGTGGAGAAGAGGTTTAGATTTTTATCCTCCTTATCTCTTTTAAAATCTTTATAAATTCATCTAAATATTTTAGCCTTTTACACATTTCTTCCTCCCTTTCCTTAAACAACCTATTTTCTTTCTCGAAAGTATTATTCTCCTCCAATTCTTTAATCTCATTTTCTATTTGTTCTTTCACCTCTTTTGAAAATGGTATAATTAGATTAATACATTGAAAAGAACAATTAACCAAAATGTTGTCTAATTTCTTTAAAAACAATTCGATGTCAAAACCAAAAGCTGGAACTTTGTCTATCCTAAGTCCTCTGGGAATTAAACTCTCCTTTACATAGCTTTCTAAAAATGAAATTTCCCACCACTTTGTCTCGTTGTTTAACAATTTTTCTTTTAGCCTGAAATATTCATCTAGGCCTTTAATTGGTTGGGGTTTTTCCCAATCCTCAAACAAAGAGACAAATTTCTTATGTCTCGCCTTTTGAATTCTATGCAAACAGTGAATATCGTTTGCCATGGTTATACAATCTAAGTGACTTATTTAAACAGTTTACAAATACCAGAAATACTGGGTTAACAAAAAAAATGTGCAAAAACTAAAAAATTTTTTTGGTGTGTATCACATCCCTGTGTCACCCAACTCAAGTATGTAACACACACCACACACTGTCCATTTTTCTTCAGCAAATAGAACTAGTTTCTGTACACACTGATCGAGATGCATTCCAGAATGGCGCTGGAATGCAAGAAGCCAAAACTATGCGATCATGTGATCGCGGAAGTGATTTGACGTTGGTGGAATGCATTACAGATGGCTCTGGAATGCATACTGGCATTCAGAAAAACTAGCATAATTACATATAACGATCAGCTGCAAATAGAAGGGTGAGCGCAGGAAAATGCATTGAGTGGAGGAGCTTCAGCCAATAAGGAGAATAATTTGGAAAATGGTCACCAGGCCACCAATGAACTCTGGGGTTAGCCCTATATAAGGACCTGGGGGAGGGGGCGGGTAGGGAGGGTTGGTTATGCGGCTGCTTTTTTTTTTGACAAATGTTGTTGCATTTTGATTTTAACTTACCTCATTTTGTCACTGAAGAAGTCCCCTTTGGTGGAAGAAACTAGTTGGACCCATGGGATTTTTTAAATTTATGTTTGTTTTTTGATAATTTGTGTGCAATAAATATATACAAATTATTGCAAGAAAGTGGCTGTTTACCTTACTGCTGACCCCTGGATGTACTGCTGGTGAAAAGGAGGTGAGGAAGGTCCTCAGCCAAAATAAGTGGAGGCACCCCAAGGCACAAAACTAACTCTACATTTGAAAAACTGAAAAAAGGGTCCGTCCACTACATAAAATGTGTGGAGGGTCCTTAAAGGGTTACTGGCAGGGCCGGATTAACATAGGGGCTGATGGAGCTGCAGCTCCAGGCCCATAGAATAGGCCCATTTAAAAAAAACACACACTACTCTTAGGTTTGTTACCTGACTGGTATTTTAAGGCACAGCCGGTATTTGAGGCTGCCTGGCCATGATGGTATTGCAGTAATACCGGCAATACAAGTGCAAATATATTTTTCAGTATAAACAGAGATCACTGGGGTCACTGTGTAAGCAGGATAGCAAGTTACAGCATATCCCTCCCTGCCTCTCTATACACACTGATATGCAGGGGAGCAGCTACACAGCACATAGAGTTCAGACAGCAGCTCCCAGCCTGCAGAGACAGACTACAGCTCAGGGAAGTGAGGGATGAGGGAAAAGGCAGCAGGGAGACATAGGGACACTGAGACACTAGGGGACACATGGGGACACAGACACTAGGGGACACTGGGAGACGTGGGGACACTGAGACACTTGGGGACACTGGGAAACATGAGGACACTGACACACATGAGGACGCTGTGAGACATAGGTAGACACATTGGGACACAGAGACACTAGGGACACAGTGTCTCCATGTCTCCCAGTGTCCCCATGTCTCCTAGTCAGTGTCCCTAGTGTCTCAGTGTCCCCTAATCTCCCAGTGTCACCTAGTGTGTCTGTGTCCCCATGTCTCTGTGTCCCTAGTGTCTGTGACCACATTTCTCCCAGTGTCCCCAAATGTCTCAGTGTCCCCATGTCTCCCAGTGTTCCCATGTCTGTATCCACAAGTGCCCCCATGTCTCCCAGTGTCCCCAAGTGTCTCAGTGCCCCCATGTTTCCCAGTGTCCCCAAGTGTCTCAGTGTCCCCATGTCTCTCAGTGTCCCCTAGTACCCTAGTAACACGGGACACACTGAGACATTGGGACACTGGGAGAAATGGGGACACAGACACTGGGAAACTAGGGGACTAGGCGACATGGGGACACTGACACTGTGATACATAGGGACACTGATGCCAGGCTGGCCTTCCAATTCTTTGAACACACATACCCCCTTTTTGGGCATGTTCGCTCCTTTTGGCACTTCTGGTCACATGATTCGCATCAGTCCCACTCTTTTACCCTGCCCATTGACTTCCTGTTTCACTGCTGTTAGGGGGTATGGATTTACTTGAAAGATGATAGCATAACTTAGATAAAGAGATTAGCATAGCGTATGTGTTTTCTTATAGCTGCATCCCTTGAGTTTCCCTCCAACACCAACTCCATCAGATACATGACGCTAGAGAGGTATGACTGTTTTAGTGTTTTTGGTCGATAAGATTCTGTAATTAGGCCCCATCATAATTATCAGCACCAGGCCCACTGGGCTCTTAATATGGCCCTGGTTACTGGCAATCTAGGAGGGGATTAACCCTAAATAGGAACTTTTAGAAAAATGGAAGAAGGGAAACACATATATTTTAAACCACTTTTTAAGAATAATAAAAAAAAAATTATTATTAAAAACCAGGTATATAATATAAACAAACAAATAGTGTCACAACAAAGTGAATATCAACCATGTGGTTCATAAGTCAGTTTATATGGTTTTCAACTTCTTAGTGATTGCTTCAGCTACAAGCTTGCAAAGGTTAATGGTTCAATATACCAATCAAATGCAAAATATACAATGTCACATGAGCAGGTCTGACACACATATACGGAAGCTGCCTTGGAGCGTGCAGCATCAGAAACACTGTCAGGTTGTTGAGTGGTTGCAGGGACAGCCGCAAGCCATGGACAGGAACCGGAAGATGCCGCTCGCGATGATGGGGTAAGCAAGGACACCGAGTGTGGCGCGGGGGATCTGACATAATGCCCCCAATGACCGCCAGCAGGGCGGGAAGCTGAAGACTTCAGAGGATAACAAGTGTGGAAGGCCTGAACAAGATGAGGGGCGTTCAGATCAGAGGCGGATACCCAAGAACGTTCCTCCAGGCCGTAACCTTTCCAATGAACCAAATACTGCAAGGCGCCCCTTCGGAAGTGAGAGTCGAGGAGGGAGTGGACCTCATACTCCTCACCAGCGACTGCCCAGACAGGGCCAGGGTGCTGGACAGACCTTGTGAACCGCTTGCACAGAAGAGATTTCAACAAGAACGTATGGAATGTATTGGGGATGCGCAGGGAGGGAGGCAAGTCCAAGGAGTAAGAGACTGGGTTGACCCTGTGCAGGACTTTATAGGGCCCGATATACTTCGGGGTCAACTTCAAGGACGGGACACGAAGGCGTATTTTTTTTGTGGACAGCCATACTCTATCACCCGGTAAGTAAGTGGGAGCTGCGACTCTATGGCGATCAGCAAACTTCTTCTGGGATTCCGCAGCACTCAAGAGAGCAACGTGGACCCGATCCCACATCTCCCAAAGTGAGGCCAGGTGTTCGTCCCTTGTCGGAGAACACATCGAGAAGGACGCTAGGTTGTACACCATAAGCCTTTTAAAAAAGGCTAAGGCCAGTGGAGGCATGGGAGGCCATGTTTCTGGTAAACTCAGCCCATGAAAGGAGTCGGAACCAGTTATCTTGATGCTCATTCACGAAGCAACGCAGGTAGAGTTCTAGCGACTGATTCGCCCTTTCAGTAGCCCCATTAGATTGTTGGTGATACGATGAGGAAAAGCACAACTATATACCCATTTCAGTGCAGAAGCCCCTCCAGAATCTTGCTATAAACTGAGGGTATATCAAGATCATGATGTCGATGGGTATGCCATGTAGCCTGAAAACCTCTTTAGCAAAGATCTCTGCCAACTGCACAGCAGTGGGAAACTTCTTGAGTGGAACAATGTGAGTCATTTTGGAGAATCTGTCGGTCACCATCAAAATAACCGTATAACTTGCAGAAGGGAGAAGGTCCACTAAAAAAATCAATGGACAGGTGTGTCTAAGGCATTTTGGGTATTGAAAGACCTGGTGGCTTGCCCGTTGAGGATTTAGATTGTGTACAGATTTGACAGGCTGCCATGTATTCCTTGACATCCTTCCTAATAGAAGGCCACCAGAATTGTCTTATTATGCTGTTATATGTTTTGCTAATGCCCAGATGTCCTGCTGTTTTGGTTCTATGAAACAAAATCATGACTTTTCTCCTATATTTAGCTTGTACAAATAATAACCCTGTGGGTGTTTCAGGTGGAGCTTGGTTTTGACATGCCTTTACCTTATCAAGAAAGAGGGAGGAGATGACCAAGTGTGTAGCGGCCACAATGTTAGCAGGAGGAACTATGGGTACAGTGCTGCTATAGGCTGCTCACTAAGTTCTCCAGTGCTCAGCCTGTCCACTAGGCCAGTGATGTCTATACAGAGGGAGGCTACATCAGCTTGGATAGTCTTTTGGAGGCTTGTGAGCAGATCCTTCAGTGATCCCATAGTTACAGGCTGGGAGTCTGGACTCCGTGGGTTAAGAGGAGTTGGTGCCTGTGCAGGTAAGTCAACGTTCGCCTCATAAAGTGGGTCTTCATCCGAGGATTCTGAACATTCCCTGAGATAGTCGGCCATTTTGGGCCTAGCTGATTCATGAACTTGTCGGAGCATGTCTCTGATATTCATGCCCATCCGAGGCTTGTTGGGCTTCTGCTTGTTAGTTTTTCTGTCCATGCTTGCCTGGTCTGCAATATTATCTGGGTCAGGACAGTAGACTGAGTTAAAATCGCTTTTAATCGCAAGTTTAGCCATTGTGGATGGTGAGAGCTAGTAAAATCTATGAAAGTATTGGTATGTACATTATGCCGCTGCATTGGCTTTAAAGCCTATTATAAGCAGGACGGCATAGAACGCCGTAGCAAAGTTAAGGGGTTAACTTTACTACTAGTCCCAATCAATGTCTGAATAATTAAAATCTCCCATGATTAATAAATTACCCAGATGTGCAGCATTATTAATTTGATATAGCATTTTTTCTTTCCCACCAGTATTAATGATTGGGGGCTTTTAACATTTTCCTGCTATTAATGGATATCAAATTTAAAAGACAAAAACACTATAACCACCTCAAAAGTGCATTGCAAATAGTACAAAATTAATGGTTATTACCCTTTCATATAAAATGTAGATATGATTCCTCTATATCCTCAGATCACTGAAATATATTTATAAAAAACATAATACAGCCCATAGTATAGAGTATGAACACTGATAATACTAAAATGTCAAGCTCAAACTCACAAAATTTGTTAAAATTCAGGCTCATCAATATGATGTTGATTCCATCTCAGATGTTGGAAGCCACATGTAAAAGGAAACAAAAAGCAAACATAGTGCAAAACTGTAATATACAATAACAGACAATGCATAGGGTTACACTCACATGATAAATGTATAAAGAATGCCCCTTAATAAATTAGTCCTGTAGACACCAGTCCTGTTCCAGAATGGTATGGTGAAGAAAAGTTTCCAGGCCCAATTTCAGGTTTTCTAGAACAATACGAAATAAAAGAGACAAATCTAGTGCAATATTGTTGGAACACAGAACATACACCCAAGGCTCAGACTTGCAAGAAATGAATGGATAAAGTGTCACTCAACACTATACCACCCTGGGGGAATCAGCCCCTTGCATACTTGGAATGCAATGATTCTCTGAGGCACAGACACCACCAGTCTGTCATAGCTTACCTTAGTTGGGAGTCCAGTATGCAGAGATATACGCTCATCCTTGCAAATAAACACAGACCAAGGTGACCAGACAAGGAACCACCTGGCCTGTGAGTATGTGCACGGGGGCTTTGCAGGATATTGCTCCAAGTCACAAAACAGGCAAGGACACAAGCAGGAGAATCGTCGAGGATTAGCCAAACGTCAGAGGGTGCCAGAAGTCAGGGTAAACAAGGGTAAGCCAAAGTCAGAGGATGCCAGAGGTCAGGACACATGATAAGAATAAGCCATGGTCAGGAGCCAAATGGAGAACACTAGATCACGAACACAAACACAGGAACCAGAGTCAATGAACTGTCACTTCCCTCAGAGAGCGGCAGTGTCATCAGTTTCAGGTGGGCTGAGATTGATAGGAGCATCCCCAGGTAAAATCCAGCCCCCAGTGCTGGAGACAAGGCATGGATAAACATGATACAGAAATAAGAACTGATGGCAGGATAGCAGGACTACGCCACAGAAGGACCACAGTTCAAATCCCCTGTCTGGCACTTGTGAAACTTGTGGCCGTCTGCATGGCACGGTGCGAATCGTGACACAGTCGAAGTCAGAAGAAATTCTTTCTTCCTGAAGACCGTTTTTCATGGGCTTTGGTAGTGCAGATGCAGGCAACAACTTTACACAACTGTAAACCCATTATTTAGCACTTTATTGTATTATGAAATATTTGTTCATCATCACTTAAGGGTATACTTGGTTATGATTTTTTTGGTGCATCACTTCCCCCTAATGTAATCAAGCCAACAAGGATTTTAGATAAAAATACATTATGGTTAATGAATTTGTGCCGACCAAATGATAGCACTTGGTGGCTCCATCTTGGTTTTTATATATTGTGAAATAAAGTTTATTTAATTATGTTTTAATGCTCAAAATGTTTGTAAAATACTGTTCCAGTACAATTGTGTATACTATTTACAATTTATTTTACTTGTTATTTGTTTATTTTAAATGCACAATCTCTTAGTTGGATTATTGCATTAATGACTACATGACCTATGATGTCATGCATCAGTTGTATTTCATTTGTGTCCTTTACATTCTCCAAAGTCCTTTAGCACGTAACACTTTTGAAAAATAATTTGGATAGGCGAAACATGTTGAATGTATTTTACTATTTTGTATTGGTTTTATTGTTTTACAACCTAGTTTATCTAATAAAGGTTCATATTTTAGTTTCATTGAACTTCACCTTGATCTTCTGTGGAGCCTGGGACCATGTATTCCTTTGGCGGGTAAAAAACACCTAAGCTTGGTGGAGTGAGAAAAATTAAATTTTGCTTAATTATCCCCATTAGCATTGTCAGTGCCCAGAATTGTTTCAATTCTGGCACACTGGCTGGGTTCCATCTCTATTCCTGGTGATAAGAGACTCTTGATTGTGTGCCAGATACTGCTCAGCATACAGATTAGTCTGGGTGACTATCTCCCTAAACAGACTTTTTTTGGGGTTTTTTTAACACGGTAAAGGGGATTTGGACCCTCTTCAAACAAATTAATTCACTTCAGGGACACAATGTAACAATGATCAGTCTCTCTCCACTTAATAATTAAAAAGCCCACCATTAGAATGCATTGGTCTAAAAACCCCATTTGCAAAACCCCTATTTTTCCCCAGAAATGAGGACAAGTGGGAAAATTGTCTGGGACCTAATTTAATTTTGCTCCATATTTGTACTCTCCTATTCTTTTATTAAATATATAATTGCACCAGTGAGAACTATATATATTTTTTTTCTGTGTTTTACATATACTATTAACTCACGAATAAATATACAAAACAAGATATTGTATTGTTTTGTATATTTGTTTGTGAGGATCTGAGGAATCCTTTGTTACAGCCTAGACTCAGAGGGACCTAACCATGCCGTTACTAAATTATCACTTGTATATTGATAATTTTTACAATAGTATCCCACTTCTAAAAATGTTGTACTGCTTTGAGACACTGACCTGTGGTACTATTCGAAAGAGTCGCACAGGTTGCCCAAAGGCTCTAGCAGAAAAAAAAGGGGGGGAAACAGTAGCTCTCTGCCAGAATGAACTGCTGGCACTAAAGTACCACGATAAAAAGGTGTTCATCCTAACCACCATCCATTGTGAACGCACTCGCAGGGTCGCAGTTCGTGGCAGACGGGAAATTGAATGGGTGCCAGTCTGCATAACAGATTACAATCGGCATATGGGGGGAGTTGACCTGTCTGATGAATTGATGCAGCCGTATTTGATCATGTGAATGCGAAAGACCAGGGCATGGTATAAAAAAGTGGGCATATATATAATGCAGACGGCAATCCACAATGCCTTTGTAATTTTTAATAAGGCATATGCTGAGCTGAAATGCACGTTTCTATCATTTCCGTTTCAGCTCATTTCTGGGTTGCTTGAGTGCCAGAGAGGGGGACAATCAGTGGAGCCTAGCAGAATAATGGAGGCAGGTTACTTCTGCTTCAGGATTCCATCAACCACCAGAAAGAAAGGTGTTACACTGTTGTAGCACACATAAGGATTGCAAAATATACAGTAACATCTCCAAGTGTGTGTCAAAAAGGCATAAAAAAATGCTAATTGCTACTAGACTTGGTACAAACTAGCAAAAAATTATCCCACGCTAAGGTTTAAAATTTGCCTTTTGAAATAACCTGGGGGTGTCTACTTTTACAAATGGTAGGCCTTTGTGGAGGTTTTTAACAGTCAAACTGCTATAATACCCCAAATTTAAACATGGACCCATCAAATCTGTCTCTCAAAATTCTTCTGTAAATACTGAAATGGACAGGTCTCCTATATGGCACTGTATCATCAAGAAACAGTCCCAAAGACATTCATATGGGGTATCGTTTTACTCAGAAGACTTAGCTGAGCATATTTCGGGGCTTTGATCATAGTGGCACATATCAAATATACAAAACGCAGAGCAAAAATGTAATACGTATGTAAAAAATGCCAAAAGTTTTTTTTTATCACAAACTTTGACATATATCGGTGAAAAAATGGGTGCATGTTAAAGAAGCACTATAGGGTCAGGAACACAAACATGTATTCCTGACCCTATAGGGTTAAAACTACCATCTAGCCCCACTGGGCCCCTCATGCCTCCATAAATATAGCAACATCTTACTGTATTCAAGCCAGAAGCTGTAGATCTGCATGCTGTTTGCCTAAAAAAAAAGCAAAAAAAAAAAGCAGTCTGCTAACATCATCAGAAGTGGTAGCCTGATCCAATCACAATGCTTCTCTAAAGGATTGGCTGAGACTGTCAAAGAGGCAGATCAGGGTCAGAGCCAGCATGATTCAAACACAGCCCTGGCGAATCAGCAACTCCTCATAGAGATGGATTTAATCAATGGATCTCTATGAGGAAAGTTCAGTGTCTGCATGCAGAGGGAGGAGACACTGAATGTTTGGATACATTTTAGGCAGCCGTAACCCAGGTAGGATCTCTTACAGCCATCTGAGGAGTGGCCAGTGAAGTTATCACTAGGCTGTAATGTAAACACTGCATTTTCTTTGAAAAAAACAGTGTTTACAGCAAAAAGCCCGAAGGTAATGATTCTACACACCAGAACAAATTCAATAAGCTGTAGTTGTTATGGTGACTATAGTGTCCCTTTAAGGCACAATATGAAGCATATGAGATACCCTGAAGTGTCTACTTTTACAAATGGTAGGCCTTTTTGGTTTGTTTGTTTTTTTGAACAGTCAAACTGCTATAATACCCCAAATTGAAGCATAGGCCCATCAAATTAGTCTCTAAAGATTTTAGTGAAAATACTGAAATGTACAGGTCTCGTATATAACATAGTTACATAGCTGAAAAGAGACTTGCACCCATCAAGTTCAGCCTTCCTCACATTTGTTTTTTGCTGTTTATCCAAAAGAAGGCAAAAAACTCAGTTTGAAGCACTTCCAATTTTGCAACAAGCTAGGAAAAAAATTCATTCTTGACCCCAGAATGGCAGTCAGATTTATCCTTGGATCAAGCAGTTATTACCCTACATTATATCCTTGAATATTCTGTTTTTGCAAGTATGCATCAAGTAGCTGTTTGAACATCTGTATGGACTCTGATAAAACTTCTTCAGGCAGAGAATTCCACATCCTTAGTGTTCTTACAGTAAAAAAACCTTTCCTTTGCCTTACACGAAATCTTCTTTCTTCCAGTCTAAACGCATGACCTCGTGTCCTATGAAAAGTCTGGTTTGTGAATAGATTTCCACACAATGGTTTGTATTGGCCCCGAATATATTTGTATAATGTTATCATATTCCCTCTCAGGCGACGTTTTTCTAAACTAAATAGGTTTAAATTTGTTAACCTTTCTTCATAGCTGATATGTTCCATTCCTTTTATTAATTTTGTAGCCCGTCTCTGCACTTTTTCTTGTGCCATAATATCCTTCTTTAGAACAGGTGCCCAAAATTGCTCAGCATATTCAAAATGTGGTCTTACCAGTTATTTATAAAGAGGAAAAATGATATTCTCATCCCGAGAATGAATGCCCTTTTTCATGCATAACAATACCTTGCTGGCATTGGCCACTGCTGACTGACATTGCACATTGTTGCATAGTTTGTTGTATATAACAATTCCCAAGTCCTTTTCGTGTGTTGTTATCCCTAATTCGCTTCCATTAAGGGTATACGTTGCTTGCGTATTCTTTACGCCGAAGTGCATAACTTTGCATTTTTCAACATTAAATTTCATCTGCCATTTGAGTGCCCAGTCCCCCAGTCTATCTAAATCCCTCTGCAGGAAAGTAATATCTTGCTCACATTGTATTATTTTACAGAGTTTTGTGTCATCTGCCGACACTGAAATCTGACTTTCAATGCTGTCTTCAAGATCATTTATAAACATGTTAAATAGAAGGGGTCCCAGAACAGACCCCTGAGGGACACCACTTGCCACCTCTGTCCAGCTTGAAAATTTATCATTAATGACAACTCTTTGTACTCTGTTTTAAAGCCTACCCAAGAACAAGCATTTTCATCTAGACCGATTTCCTTGAGTTTGAACACTAATCTATTGTGTGGAACTGTTTAAAATGCCTTGGCAAAATCCAAATAGATCACATCCACTGCAACACCCTGATCGATACTTCTTCTTACATCTTTGTAGAACGCAATCAGGTTAGTTTGACATGACATGTGCTTCATAAAACCATGCTGATTTTTGCTGATAACCATGTTCTTCTCAAGGAATTCTTGAATATTATCCCTTAATAACCTTTCAAATATTTTCCCAGCCACAGAAGTTAAGATCACAGGTCTATAATTTCCAGGCAAGGATTTTGAACCCTTTTTGAATATATGAACCACATCTTCCTTCCTCCAATACTCCGGAACACTTCCTGAAAGAAAAGAATCTTGAAAGATTAAAAACAGAGGTTCACTTATTTCTACACTTAGTTCCTTAAGTACTCGTGGATGGATACCATCAGGCCCTGGAGCTTTGTTTATATTAACTTTCTTTGGTTGCTGCAGCACCTTGTCTTGAGTTAACCATTTACAATTATTCTGCACATTTTAGTAGCAATCATTTGCACATCTATGGGTTCTTCCTTAATATATACAGAGGAGAAATAGTTATTTAAAATTCCTGCCTTTTCCTGGTCTTCATTAACTACACCCCCGTTTCAGTTTCTAGTGTACCTGCACTCTCATTTTTTTTTTTTTATTTATGTACTTAAAAAATGCTTTTGGGTTGGTTTTGCTCTCTATAGCTATCATCTTTTCATTTTGAAGTTTAGCAAATCTAATTGCCTTTTTGCACGCATTATTTGATTCCTTATATCTTTTATAAGATGCATCTGATTTGTCCGATTTAAATGCTTTAAATGCCCTTTTCTTATTTTTAATCTCTTGTTTTACTTCTCTACTGACCCACATTGGTTTTAATTTGTTTCTTTTATATTTATTAACCAATGGTACATACTGAGAAATGTACCTTTCTAATATTTGTTGGAAGATGATCCATTTATCCTCAGTGTTCTTTTCACTAAAGAGTTTATGCCAGTCAATATATTATAAAGCTGCCCTTAACTTATTGAAATTGGCCTTTTTAAAATTATATGGTTTAGTATACCCCATGTGCTTTTGTTTTTTTGAGTTTATTTCAAAGAACACTATATTGTGATCACTATTTCCCAAGTGCTCACCTACTTGAATGTTGGTCAAAAGATCAACGTTGTTTGTTAAAACCAGGTCCAGACATGCTTCCATTCTAGTTGGTGCTTGTACAAGTTGTGACATGAAGGTGTCATTTAACAAGTTTAAAAACCTAATTCCCTTTGCTAAACTACTAGTCCCTCTGTCACAATTTATGTCCGGGTAATTAAAAACTCCAATAATTAAAGTGTTACCCAGATTTGCAGCTTTCTCAATTTGCTCAAACAGCTGTTGTTCCTCGTCAATATTAACATTAGGTGGTTTATAACATATCCTAACCAATAGTTGGTTTCCCTTCTTTTCCACCAAGCAGATATTTACCCATAAAGCTTCCACATTCTCCTCATCACATTCCACTTGCTTAAGATTTGGCTTTAAATCATGGTTGACATACAAACATACCCACCACCCTTCTTGTTTTTCCTATCCTTCCTAAATAACATGTACCCATTTAAGTTAACTGCCCAGTCATGTGTCTCATCCCACCATGTTTCAGTTATGCCTATTATATCATATTGTTTAGTGTGGCACTGTAGCTTCACGAAATAGTGCCAAAGATATACAATGGGGGTATCGTTGTACTCAGCACATGTAGCTAAACACAAGATAAAGTTTTGTGCAGGAATAGCACACACCAACTTTACAAAATACACATGAGAAGATCTTTGTTATTAGTTTGTGTGTCAAAAAACTAAAAAAATCACAATTTTACTCCAACATTTAGCAGAGATTGGCGGTGAAATGGCTATGTACAAAGTGTCAAAATAACATTAGGTAAATAGCATGTGATGTCTACTTTATATAAATATATACGTTTGTGTGGCAATTTTGTTTTCTTTTATGGTTATTAAGCTTACAAGACAAACATACCAAATTCTAAAATCGCTCCACATTAAAAATTTATTTTACTCCTTGTGTTTTGTGACCTGTAACTACCAAAAAAACTTAAAATCCTAGACACATTATATATTCTGTAAATCAGAACAACTAAATTAATGTATTTTTAATTACTTTCCTTAACCTGCACTAATTATGCACACATTATTATTGCAAAAACTGTAAAAAAGCCCCAATATATTTCCTTTTCTTTGAATTTTCTTTTGTATTTTTTTTTATAATAAATAAGCATTTATATATATATAAATATATATATATATATATATGTTACATCAAATTAAAGCACTTTTTGTCCTTCATAAAACATTATATAATATGTGTTGCTGCAATAAATTAGTAAAATGCAAATTGCAGTTGAACACAAACAACAAAAAATCCAAAAATTGCTTGTGTCATTAAGTGCAAGACAAGCTTTTGAAGCTGTGTCCTTAAGGGGTAATGTGTCTTGGATGTGACCTAATTTGTCATCTCTGTTTTTTTATGTTACTTATTGAATGACAATTGCTGCTTTACTTGCTTCTCTTATTTGGTTTAATTAAACCAACAATTAAAAAGAAGCTGTACCTGACATAGCTACCGCAAAATTGTACTGGTTTTGTAGTAAATGTTTACATTTTATTTAACTATATACACACATAATATATAATAAGCCACAGCACAAGCTGAATATTATGAAATCAGATTGTTGCATATCCTTCATCCTCCCTTGAATCCCACAATTTTCTACACTTAGTTTACAGCTTTCAAACACGTGTACTATTAGTGACTTCAATATGCAGCTCATTTGTTGTTTGACTTTATTAGAATGATTTATTAGTGGTAAACTTAAAATATTCAAGTATTATTTACTGTGTAGTTTTTAATTTTTAAAATGTTCTTGAGATAAAAGAATAAAACATTGACGTGGGATTGTAATGACAGTTTTATTGTATTTCATCATAAATGTAAGCATTAACTCACAATGTTGACTTAATACTGAACTCTTCTGAATGAACCCACCCTAGAGTTCATGGCACCCCAGTCAGTATATCTCCTATACTCTCCAGGTCTAAGGTAATACTGGCGCCCCCTGTAGTTGGGCTCCTCGTAAAACATCCAGTGACCATCAAGTACATGGCAGGAGTGGATATCATGGTAACGGAACTGCTCATATACATTTGGACAATCTTCAGTAAACTCCATCATCTGACCTCGGAAATCTTCCCTTTCATAGATCTTCAACTGGAATGGACCACGGTGCTAGGATTAAATAAAATATCATATTAGTGGCAAAATTCTGAAATGCAATAAAATATGTGCAATAATTAAAAACTGGTATTTGTATAAGCTAACTGCAGCAATTATAATCTGGTAAAAGAAGATAGTAATGAAAATAATAAAATAAAATAAGACTTAATTATTGGTTAACTGAATCAACAGGAAATTACAAGAGTTATTTAACAACTATGTTTTTTGTAAAATGAGTACCTGTGGAGTAAGTCGACAGGACCTGACAGTGTCATCAAATCCCATCCATTGCTGGAAATTGGGATATTCTCCTCTCCTTAGGAAGTACTGGTGTCCTCTGTAATTGGGTTGTTCATACAGAACCCAGTTACCATTTTCTACTTTGATGGAATTGCAGCGCTTCAGGTATGTGGAGATGTCCGGACTATCAGCATTGCATTCGTAGGAGCGACCCTGAAAGTTTGGTTCCTCGTAGAAGATGATCTAAATAGAATATATTGTAAACATTTAAGTTCTTCAAAAGAATAAATTAGAGTACATTTTCTGATTTTCAGATAGAGAATAGGCATGCATGTCAAACATATTTCTTTTCTATGCTATTAACCTTTATGCAAAGGGTGTAAAACACATGACCTGCTAAACTCTAGTATCAATTGTGCAAGTCAAAATCTCAGAAATAGAAACAGGGGGACAGTAAGTGGGAAAAGGTGCAGTTACACAGTGCAGGCTAGCCCCTCTAAATACGGGATCACTCCCACATGCCAAAATCACAAGATCCAAAAATAGTATAATCAAAAACATATACTAGTGAGGGCGCCACTATCACAAATGTGCAAATATAATTTACCATTCAGATTGTTGAATATGGCATGTAAACGAAATATAAGAGAAAATATACATAGTGAAGTATTTAATGACAAAAGGAAAAAATAAAAACAATGGATACACTCACAAAATAAGTGGCACAATGACATTCGGTGTAATTTTTTCCCCCCATTCTGCGCACACACGTGCTATAGAGAGCTGCGCAATCCACTGTATTTAAACTGCCAGGACGGAGGAGTATACACAGCTCTTGATAAAGTTGCCAGACGAAATGCGTTGAGCAGTGAGCAGTTTGGAGTATCCCCAAGGACTAAAGCCTAAAAGCCAATACCTATCAGACCTACAGGAAAACATTCAGCTTCGTTCACATATGTTTGAAGACTGGTGAATACAATGAGTGACTGACATCCTGAGGTACCAACAGCTGATATCAACTGTATGGGGACTTAGCCCTTTGGTGGCTGACAAGCTCTTTACACAAACAGATACATTTCTTTGTGCCACTTATTTTGTGAGTGCATCCATTGTTTTTATGTTTTCCTTATGTCATTAAATACTTCACTATGTATATTTTCTCTTATGTTTCTATTACATGCCATATTCAACAATCTGAATGGTAATTATATTTGCACATTTGTGATAGTGGTGCCCTCACTGGTATATGTTTTTAACTATACTATTTTTAAAATCTCAGAAATAATCTGTTTGGTATCAGTATGATATTTCATCGAATATTTATCTCTTACAGGATTATTTCCCTAAAATGAGAATTCAAAGAAAATTCAAAGTCAGTTTCAAATTTAAGGTAAAAATAGTTATTCGAAAAATTCTCTAGGCCAGCTATGCTTTCACTTCTGAAACTCTGGCCCTAAATTTGAGAATTCACTTTAAATTCACTCTGGATTTTCACTTTCATAACCCTCAGTATTATTCACTAAAGTGAGAATTTGTTGTGAATTTTAAGTAATTTTTAAGTTTAAAGCTGAATTGGAAATATTTTTGTGGTTTGCTATGCTTCTAAATTGACTACTTAGGGCTCAAATTTGAAATTCTAATTGAATTTATTTCAAATTATCACTTTAGTGAGTAACTGTCTGATAGTCTTTGTTTCATGTTCTTTATGGATCTATCTAATAAACTGTCACTATTTTATGGATCTATCTTTTCCAACTATCAGTCTCTCTTGGCTGGTCTGCCTTTTTTCTATTTTATCACTGTCTTTATCTGTCCCTGTATTGAGAAATAACTTCAAACAATATAATCAAACAACTTTTTATGTTTAATTCTACAAAAGTTAAATGAATTTGTTAGGAATATTTTATTTCAGTCATTCTGGTAAAATACATTATTTGTATATTTCTCATTTAATTACAAAATAGCTTAATTTAAAAAGTAAAAACGATAATGGCTACATGTATGTTTTAAACATTTAATCTAATCTGCAAAATACAAGCTAAATAAAGTAAATTTGTTACCTTAACCATCGTGAATTGAATAGTCCCGTAGTCCCGTGGAAGTTCGGTAATGATCAGTATTAACTAAAGAATCCTTTTTATACCATAGCAACTGCTGATGTGTGCAAGTGCATGTTTTAAAAATGACACTGACTTTTTTTGCTGTTGACTATAGAAAACATGTAGGTTTTTTTTGTTCTTCATTGTTGTTGTGACCTTTCTCTCCTTTATTTTAGATGCACTCACTGATAACCTCATTGTCTATGATTTGTAGGCAGCAAGTTTATGTTGGACATTTAGAAGTGAATGGGTACATGTTGCATGATATATGTCAGTTAACACTTACTGTTCTGTGACACATTTGTAAAAAAAAAAAAGGAACTTGATTGTGCTAAAATTAATAAAGTATAAACATACCTTTTGATTTTTTGATACAACATTTTGTGGCATGAGTTAGCACAATATTCTACAATCTTTATAATAGTTCCATAGAATAATATAATATCGAAGAATTTTAACCCTTTCACTACAAAAATGTTAACTTTTTTTAATGAGTAACGTGTTTGAAAGCTTCAATGCTTAGCTCTATTTTAAAGTAAATACACTTTTACTTACAAAATATTATTACAGAATATCGAAAATAAAATCATTATGTAGTTATCGCCAAGTTTCTTCTACCACTGCTTGGCAAAAAGTACCAGTGGGGTAGAGTAAAAGTTCGTTTGGGTTTCAAAGGTCAAATTTCAATTTATAATGGGAGAAAAGAGGTTCGGGAAAACGGTCACATATTTAATTGTGAATAAAAAAGGGAGCAGCTGTGAGTAAAAAAGTCGCTTATCACAAATAATAATTTTTTTTAAGAAAAAAAAAAGCCCACTGGAAGTGCCTATATAGGAAGAATGTAATGCACTGCCATAAAAGTATAAAAGTGCCTGTGTTCAGAGCCAATCTCAATGGCTCTGCTTATGTGAGTTTTAATTTGCACATTTATTTAATTCACTATATTACTTATTGCACAGTGTTGCCCTAGCTGTAGTCATTTTTCTGTTTTTTTTTTTAGATATTGTTAAATCAATCAATAACTACAGGATGAGTGTTATGGTTAACTACACCCATGAAGGGCTCCACAGCAGTGTTTTGTGATATTTGTATTATGTTTCACTAATCTCTACGTCTTTATTTCAATTGCAATTAAGTGCACTTAGCTAAATGCTGATTGTTGCCTGTTTCTTTTAAGATAACATTACAAATCCACCTCCTGTGATCCACTTTGTGTGCATGTTCTAGCCAGTGGCGGATCCAGAGCCTGATCTCGGGAGGGGCACTTGTAGATTATTTAAAGAAATAATCCAGACACAATAATCACTACAGCTCAGTGTAGTGGTTATGGTGTCAATAGTGCCAGGACCCCCTCCCAGAGTAAGTAGTCAAACCGTTTAAGAACAGTTTGACAACTTACTTGAGGTCTTCTGGGAAATGGGGCTGTAGTAGGGCATAGGAGCAGTGGTGTGTGTGAGTGGTGCAATGTGTAAGGGGTGCAGTACGTGTGTGTGTGTGGGGGTAGTGTGTGAGCAGTGTGTGTGTGAAGGTTGTAGTATGTGAGTGAGGGTGGCAGTGTATGTCAGGGATGCAGTGCATGTGTGGGACAGTATGTGTGTGTAACAGTTGCAGTGTGTGTTTGTGTGAGTATTGCAGTGTATGTGTGAGTGTGTGTGAGGGCAATGTGTGTGTGTAGAGTGTGTGTGTATGGGGGCAGTATGTGTGTATGGGGGCAGTATGTGAGTATGGGGGCAGTGTGTGTGTATGGGGGCAGTGTGTGTGTATGGGGCAGTGTGTGTGTATGGGGGCAGTATGTGTGTATGGGGGCAGTGTGTGTGTGGGGGCAGTGTGTGTTTGTATGGGAGACAGTGTGTGTATGGGGGCAATGTGTGTGTATGGGGGAGCAGCGTGTGTGTGTGTATGGGGGGCAGTGTTTGTATAGGGGCAGTGTGTGTATGGGGGGCAATATGTGTGTGTATGGGGGCAGTATGTGATTATGGGGGTAGTATGTGTGTATGGGGGGCAGTATGTGATAATGGGGCAATGTGTGTGTATGGGGAGCAGGATGTGTGTATGGGGGCAGTATGTGTGTATGGGGCAGTGTGTGTGTATGGGGAGCAGTATGTGTGTGTATGGGGAGCAGTATGTGTGTGTATGGGGAGCAGTATGTGTGCATGGAGGGCAGTATGTGTGCATGGGGGTCAGTATGTGTGTGTATGGGGGCAGTATGTGTGTATAGGGCAGTATAGTATGGGGGAGACAGTGTGTGTGTATGGGGCAGTGTGTGTGTATGGGGGCAATGTGTGTGTATAGGGGGCAGTGTGTGTGTGTATGGGGGCAGTGTGTGTATATGGGGGCAGTATGTGAGTGGCCTGGGAGGGCAGTGTGTGTGTATGGGGGGCAGTATGTGAGTATGGGGGCAGTGTGTGTATGGGGGCAGTGTGTGTGTATGGGGGCAGTGTTTGGTGGGGTAGTATGTGTATGGGGCAGTATGTGAGTATGGGGGTGCAGTGTGTGTAAGGGGGTCAGTGTGTGTGTATGGGGGCAGTGTGTGTATGGGGAGGCAGTAAGTGTGTATGGGGGGAAGTGTGTGTATGGGGGGCTTGTATGTGTGTATGCTGGGCAGTGTGTGTATGGGGGTGTATGTGTATAGAGTGTGTGATAAGGGTAGAGGGGGGCTTTTTTTACAATATATGTATTTATTTTTTATTTAATTAAAATAAATATTCTATGTCCCCCCTCCCTTCTTACCTTTATTGAGGAGGAGGGGAGACATATTTCGATCCCTGGTGGTCCCAGTGGGAATCCTTGGTGGTCCAGTGTGGAGAGTGATCCCTAGCCCACGCTCCCGGGCTAGAGTTCACTCTCGCGAGATTTTGAGCATTGCCGTGGTAACCACGGCAACGCTCCAAATCTCGCTAGAGGAGGACCCGGAGGAGCTGCAGGCAGAGCTCCCGGGTCCTCTCTCACTCCTGTGATCTCCCCTCCGGTCCGCAGGCCCATTGCAAGGCTAGCACCTGCATGTGCTGGCAGGGTAGAGGGAGACTGTCGGATTTCTCGGGGGGGGGGGGCAATTGCCCCGTTGCCCCCCCGGATCCGCCACTGGTTCTAGCAAGTAAAAGGCATGGCACCTTTCTATTTTGCAGCAGACATATTCTAAGGTATTTTATTAGAAAACATATGTTAGGAAAATATTCACTAGGGAATAGTGATTTCAATTTGAACATTTCACACAATAATACAGGGAGATCCTACCAAACTGAAATTCTTAGGAACAGAAAAAGTCAGAGACTGGAGAGGGGAAGATCTAGATAAAAAAATTAGCACAACAGGAAATGAGTTGGATCTTCAAATTAAAAGCTCTATCCCCTAGGGGCCTCAACGGGGACTTTGAGATCTGCCATTTCTTATAAACGAGATATATTTGATTAATATAATGTTCTCCCCTTCTCTATTATTATCCTTACATTTTAATCATTATTTTTTATTATGTACTTTTTACTATATTTTTATTCGTGTATTTTTTTATTGTTTATTGCTTTTTTGTAATTTCTCTTGTATATCTCTCTCTCTCTCGATTATGAGAATATGCAGGTTGGCCACTAACCCCTAAATAAAGATTTGTGGAAACAATTGGATTTATTATAAGAAGTTTTGCTTTAGTAGAGAATCCACTTCATATGGGAAATATATATAAAGCAATCATGTATCTAAACAAATATATTAATATCTGGTAGATAATTTTTGTTCAAAATAATGTTACACATATGCTTTATATATTAACTCAGCTGTTTCCAAACTGTGTGCCGGGCACACAGGGAAGCCGAAATATATTTTCCCAGAGCTATGATCATAGCACCGGGAACTGTGCCTCCCTCTCCCCTGCCGGCTCTGCAGGACTGGAGGGGAGATCAGAGATTTCCCTCTTAGGCCCACTAGCAGTGTAATGCTGCAGCTGGCAGGAGAGGGAGAGAGGACCTAGAGGAGCTCTAACTTGCAGCTCCGCCAGGTTCTCCTCTCGCGAGCTTGGAACGTTGTCGCAGTTACCATGGCAATGTTCCCGAGGCTGCTAGATTTCACTCTCATGACGGCGACCACCAGGGATTGCAGGAAATGTCCCCTCTCCCAGGCAAAGGTAAGCAGAGAGGAGAGATATAAAAAGTATTATTTTTAATTTAAAAAAAATATCATTATATATTCATGAATTTGCCATTCCATACCCACAGACTCAAAACCAGAAAATAACTCCCTCCATACACAGACACTGCCCCCCAACACACTGCACCCCCATACACAAACACATTACCTTCTATACACACACACTGCCCTCCATACATACAATTACCCACATACACACAATTTCCCCCATACACACACTGCCCCCATACACATCCACTGCCCCCGCATACACACAATTACCCACCCCTTCCACACACAATTAATCCCCATATACACAATTGCCCCAATACATACAATGCCCCCCCATACACACACTGTACCCCTCACACACACTGCCCCCATACACACACACTGTACCCCTCACACACATTGCCCCACACACATTGTACCTTTCACACAACCTGCCCCCACACACACTGTACACCTCACACACACACTGTACCCCTCATACAACCTGCCCCCACACACACATTGTCCTCCCCACACAGAAGCTGCCCCTTTCCTTACTTTCCAACCAAATGCATTCCCACATGCAGCACTGTATGCTACAATTACATTGCTACCCAAACCAGGCAAAGACCCTACCATATGTGGAAGCAACAGACATATTTTCCTCATAAATATCAACCTTAAATTATTCACCAACATTCTGGCTAATCGCCTGCGCCTCCTCCTTCTGGACTAGTCCACCCTGACCAAGTTCGCTTCGTACCAGGCAGGGAAGACAAAAACAACACCACAAAATTGCATAACCTGATCCATTTTTCTAAACACTCTCCCCAGCCCACTTTGTTGCTATCAATCAATGCTGGAAAAGTGTTTGACAGGGTGGACTGGTCCAAGATGCTAATTACTTTAAAATGTATGGGCTTCGGTCCAAACTGGATTCACCGGCTAAAAACTTTATATTCTAAACCCACTCCAAAAATATGCATCAACGGCCAACTATCAAATTCAGTTACTATTTCCAATGGCACAAGACAGGGGTGCCCACTCTCCTCTCTACTCTTCGTTCTTGTGCTGGAACCTTTCCTACATGGTATCAGGGACAACACACAGATGCAGGGTCTTTAGGTGGGGGAGGTGGAACACAAGAACCTGGCAGTGATGCACGCTCCAAGAAATATTGATTCTCGCCGGGGACAGTAGTCAAGATTTCCTCCAGGCAAGAGTCACTTACTCACATGCATACATTATGAGGTGCTGCTGGGGCCTATTTATGCAACAAACAAAATGCAACAAACTCGCACGTTCACTAAACAGCAATTTCAAGTCTCAAGTTTAAGTTTTATTTCAAAACAACTCACCTAGACAAAAAATAATGGGGGTTTAGTAACAGTATATGATGATACATTGCATAATCCTGCAATCAACATCAATGTACCCGATTCTGTACCCGATTCTCGGCAGGTCCTGATCTTATGAGATTAATTCCTCCTAATGTCTGCTCTTATGAGATTAATTCACATGGGAAATTCTTCCTCCTGTGACTCTCTGCAGGTTAAGGCTAAATAGGGCCCTAGAATAAAGCACTTGTGACAGGGAGGGTGCAAAAGGTTTATGTGAACACATATAAGAAATAAGCACTTGTACCGAAGGGGAGTCGTAACTTCTACTTAATGCAGTAATGCAGAAAAAACACAAAATGTTGAAGAATCTGACTTCTTGCGACAAGAAATCGGAAAAGTAACCCTTTCCAGGGAAAATGAGAAAGCATCCATATCAAAAGCCCAAACGTCCAAAACACGATGAAAGGAGACCAAGTAGAGGAGAAAAATACATTTTGTTGACAATTGATGCAGAGATAGGCTGTCAATAGCCGACCAGTCCTGAAAAAAAATGGTCCCAGGGGACATTGAAGGTGAATTCCCCTAAACAAACAGCAACCAAGGGATCCTTGCCAATAGGGATCCCCTGAAGTGGAACATGAGACACTGAAACAGCGGAACAAACCAAGTTGATGGAAGGATAGGAACGACCCAACAACAGAAAAGTCATGATTGTGGATTCAGGCGATGTAAATGGATCAAAACCCCATCCCACACCAACAAGCCCATTATCTCCAAGCAGAGATGTAGCCCCAGGTTGCATGAATCCCATAAGAAATCCTTACCTGCTTGTGAACATTTTAGACATGCCAGAACCCCTGAAAGAGTACAAGTTACAAGAGGGCGTTGGTCATCCAGAAGCAATTGGTTCATTACCCTTTGAGACTGAATGTTATGAATGACCCTCACAATTATTACAAAGATTGGGGGAAACATAGACTCCTTGAAATGGCCAAGTCTCGAAAAAGGCATCTAACGATCATCATTACGCTTCCATCAGCCACAAAATCCAGCATCTGATAGTTGTTGCATACAGGGCCGGTGTAAGGATTTTTGCCACCCTAGGCAAAATAAAGATTTGCTGCCCCAGTCAAGAGATATCCAGACACAGTAGGGACTACTTTGTCTCAGTATTTCTCCTACGCCCAGGGCCAGTGCAAAGATTTTTGACGCCCTGGGCAAAATACAAATTTGCTCTTTTTTTTTTGCTTTTTGTGTAAGGGATAGAAAGCAGTGAGTGTTTGTGTATAAGGGATGTATTGTGTGTTTCTTGTTGTGTGTAAGGGATGCATTGTGTGAATCTGTGTTTGTATACATAAGGGATGCAAAGTGTGTTTCTGTGTATGTAAGGGATGCAGTGTGTGTATGTCTGTAAGGGGTGCGTTGAGTGTGTGTAAGAGATGCATTGTGTTTCTGTGTGTGTAAGAGAAGCAGTGTGTGTTTGCATGTGTGTGTAAGGGATGCATTGTGTGTTTCTGTGTATATGTGCAAAGGATGCATTGTGTGTTTCTCTGTGTGTAAGGTAAGCATGTTGTGTTTCTGTGTGTATAGGGATGCATTATGTGTGTGTGTGTGCGCGTGGTGTGAAAGAGCTCCCTGTCCTGCCCCCTGTCCTATAGAGCTATTCCTTCCATTCCTTAGAGATCTCCCCTGCCCCTTAGTGGTCTCTCCTCTCCCCCCCACCTCCCTTAGTGGTCTCCTTTTCTCCCTGACTTTCCATTAGTGGTCCCTCCTCTCCCCTCACCCTCCCCCAGTGGTCTATCCTCCACCCCCTTCCCTTAGCGGTCTCTCCTCACACCCCTCCCCTAGTGGTTTCTCCACCGCCCCCTCCCTCCTTTAGTGGTCTCTCCCTCCCCTACGTTCTCATCTCCCACCCCCTGTGTTCTCCTCTTCTTCTTCTGAAGATATTCATTGCTTGTATTTAAAAGAGCAAAGGGGGGCACAATTGACCAGGGTGCATAGGTGCACAGAGTATCTTGTGCCTGGTCCCAGGCTGTTATACTAAATTTCTGCCATACAAATCTAAGAAACATGGATTGTAGGTATTGGAGTTTTGGTAAAAGGATTATATTAATTGCTGCTATAAATCCCATCCAAGAAATGAATTTTATTTCAACTCTGAAGCATTTTCTCCTGTTCCAAATGCAACCTAAAATAATTTTCAGCAGATTGCTTTCATGTTTTCTAATTTTTAGCTCCAAGAAAGTGAGATAATCTATTCAAAGTGGAATGATGCCCCCAGTCTCATCATACAACATTCAGGAACCCCTCTCCCAGGGCTTGTAATTTGAGCACATTTCACTTATAGTATGACTTGTTGCTGAAACATTGTTAATAGGTCATCAACCACAAAGAGATTACATTTGTATTCTCTATCTCCCACTGTTAAGCTATGAACACTTGAATCTGCTCTGATTGCTTGTACTAATTTTACAACAAAACATACGGCAATGGACATAGGGGCATCCCTGTCAGGTGCCATTTGTAACAGCAAAAGGATTGGACCGACATCTGGCATTAATAATGTAAGCATTGAGGATACTGTATAGCACCCTGGTAGCTTAAAAAAAAGTCAAATCTACTTCTACTTCGATCAGAACAGCAAATTCAGCTGATTTTGCATCTAGGGAAAGTAAAACCCCCGTTTTATTGTGTTGCTTCAGGGATTGTATTATATCTATCACTTTGCTCATCTTGTCGTTGCACTGTCTGTTCTTACTAAACCCTACCTGTTCATCATGGTTACCATGAAGGAGAATGGAGCTCAGTATGTCAGCGAAACATTGAGTAAGCAATTTCGCATTTGTATATAGTAGGGTGATTGGTCTGTGATTTTCCCAACTTCAGAAGAATAACCACATTAGCGGATAGGAACTCTTTTGGAAAGCTTCCCTTTTCCAAAGCAGAATTAAATAGTTTTACTAACTATGGAGACAATTTCTTCTTATTGTGCTTGTAATAAGGAATGGAAAATGAATCTGGCCCAGTGCTTTGTTCAGAGGGAAAGTCTGAATAAGATATTGTACTTCTTCCCCTGAGATTGGAGCAACTAACAACTTTTTAGGTTCTAGGGTAAGGACCTGCAAGGTTGTGGTCTCTAAGTACGGCTAGAGAGCAGTGGGGTCTAAACCTAAATTCTACAATTTGCAATATTGTGCAAATGTATCTGGAGGTTGCAAATCATCACCTTGTGACCTGACTGCATTAAAATATAGGAGATTTTTAATTGTGCCTAGTGGTCTCTCAGTCTATGGCTGAACATAGATAGTTCCCTGAACATAGATAGTAGCTTTGAAAGTGGTACCCCACCTTATGTAGATTGCTTCATTCATTTTTGTTGTAGACCTGCTACTTGATCTGACAATTGTAGTGATGGGGATTGTTGATTTTTATGATTTAAATCATAAAGCTGTTTGTGCCAAGTGAATAATTGAGCATTTGACTGTTTCTTAAGTGTAAAAGTCCATTAAAAAATTCCCCTCTTATGGTACAGGGGAGCATGGTCAGACCAGGCCATCAAGCCAATTTGTCATTCCAACACCTGATTTTGGTGGGAACAATAGATAAAGAACCTGCCAGTGTGGGACTATGAGTTATGAATTTTGGGAAAGTAGGAATATTCTCTGGTTTGGGGATGCAAGACACGCCATGCATCGTACAGGTTATGCTCATCCAGTAATTTATTAAATGCCTTACATTTACACTTAAAGGGTTTACATCTAGGTGTTTGTGAATCAAGCAATGTATCTAAGTTTGCAATATATCAGACCCTTAAGTGGGTCTTATATGTATTTAAAATCTACATAGACAGCCACAATGCCCTCCTAAATCATGAGTAGTTTGCTAAGAATGTGATGTAGAGAATTTCCATTGGTCAGTGTTGGGGAAGTATATTTTCACAATTGTATATACAACATTGTTGATTAAAAAAGTTAAGAACAGGAATCTGCCATCTGAATCAATCACAGTATTAATTGAGATGTTATCGTCAATTAAAATCACTGTCTTAAATTCCTCTTGTAATGGTACACAATGAAAAACCTCTGAAGAAGTAAAACAATCTTTATGAAATGCGTAAGGTGGATATTTCGATTCCTGCAGCAAGGTCAAAAGAGTTACAGTTACAGAGTTACATTTTGGAACCTGCATTCACCACTGAACACACCCCAATTACTTGCTAACTCCAGCTACTATCAGGCAGTGTCGAATGAAGGTGCGAAAGGACATTGTGGAAAACTGCAGCTTTCAATATGGGGATTTATCTCCTGAAAGGCAACCTCTATTTTGGATAGTGTGTTTTAAATATTTTTCAATAATAAATTGATGATTGTGGTGGACCAGGTATCATTCCCTGAGGTTGCCCTGAAGTTATGTTTAGTTTTCCCGAACAGACACGTATCCCTCTGTTTGTGAACTGAACAGAACTGGTGTGTCACTCCTCCTTTATTGACTCAGAACACCGACCATCCCCCGGCTGTTAACCACAATTAAAGGATTAACTTGAGTGCTTTCCCTGGGTGGCCGTCATTCATTTAACCGAATGCCATTTTGTCTCCCCAACACATGCAGCAGTACTTAGTCGTCAAGCGCGTGGTAATCATTTCAGCTGCACGTTCTCGCAAATGCCAGCAGAGATGGTATCGCTGCCCGTACACTTTCCTGACTGGCTACACGAACCATGTTCGGGAGATAAGAACTACTGACTGTGGGGAGCATTTTTCATACAGGAACCCCCAAAAGGAGACCGGCCGCTGCCATGGATTTTCTGGAACTTGTTTGGGGCATCCCCTTGTTGCTGGCCGGTCAAAACTTCACCCGAATGGCGATTCCGTTTCACCAAACAGATCTGAGCACTTTTTGGATAATATTTTCTTATGTTTCTGGGGTGATTTATAATATTTTATGATACTTCCTGTGCCTGAGACTTAATTGAGTTCGCTTTCCATGGACTCATTTATCTCCCAGACACAGAGACGACGGGGAGGAGTTTGTACTGTACTCTTTGGAGACCCCATGCTGGGGGTCTGTGCATAAAAAGCCAAGTGTGGCACAATAAACCTTAGTTGACTCCCAGAATTGGGTGTCATCGACTGTAAAAGTTACTGGGGGAATGGGCTATAATCACTGAACAGCACTTTCTTCCAGCTCCACTGGATTTCAGCTGAGATATCCTATTTTAGGATTGCAGCTCTGCTACAATGATAATACAGTAAAGCACTATGGATCATTTTATTTTTATTTAAGTAAGCATATGTGATTCATTCTAACTTACAAGTGGATAATTTGTGGATAATCGGAACCTACTTGTACTTTGGTTATTGTTCTATGATACTGAGTACTAAATTTAGTAAGAAATTAAAGGAACACTATAGTCATCAAAACAACTTTATCTTAATAAAGCAGTTTTGGTGTATAAATTATGCCAATCCAGTCTCACTGCTCAATTCTTTGCCATCTAGGACTTAAATCACCTTGTTTATACAGCCCCAGCCACACCTCCTTGCATGTGACTTGCACAGCCTTCCTGAACACTTCCTCTAAAGAGACTTCATAGTTTACACTTCTTTTATTGTGAATTCTGTTTAATTTAGAACAGGCTTCCCCAAAATCCAGCCCTCCAGTTGTTGCTGAACTACAACTCCCATGATTTTATGAAGGAAATAGATGGGCTGAGAATCATGGGAGTTGTAGTTCAGCAACATCTGGAGGGCTGGAGTTTGGGGAAGCCTGATTTAGAATGTCCTATCTCTTACACTGTTAATAGCTTGCTGTTACATTTGTATCCCATTATTACTATCCCTTATTTTTACATATAGAGATTTTGGACTGTGATGGACTTATATATTATTTGTGGACTCCTATTTTCTTAGGCTACATTTGTTTTTAAATATAATTTCTAGGTTAGATTTATTTTTCCTTTATTAACTTCTGACTTATGCCACTGCTTCTAGTCACCTTTCCATGTTGGGGTAAAATTGGCTTTGCATTGTTCATAAGGCATTGCAAATCTTATACTACTGACTCTACTAGGATATTTAGGAGATCAACCTCTACTACCACTTCCTTACTAGGACAATATATTTTTACTTAAACTTAGACATATATTAATTTTATTTTTTCCTTTTTTATATATTTAATCTATGTAAGTATTCAAAGACATAATTTTATCTATGCAAATTGTATTCTCATTCTACCAATACAGCCTTCCCTATAAAACATTGAATAGGCTTCTTTAGAAAATGCTTTAGTGCTTTAGAATACGCTTTATTTGTTTTATAGGAGATTACTTGAAAAAAATAGATATTATGTATAACAATTTTTTAGGTAATCTCCTACATAACAAATAAAGTGTATTCTAAACCACTAAAGCATATTCTAATGAAGCTTATTAGACAATATGGCACCCCTGGTTATATTGCTGGACTGAACGGTTGAATACATAGAGGGAAGGGACTTCAGCATGACAGATGTTTTTCTACATCAGAGTTTTTTTACTTAGTTTCTTGTTTTAGATTATTATTATTATTATTATTATTATTATTATTATGCATTATTTGATTTGAATCCCTTAAGGACACAGCTTCAAAAGCTTGTCTTACCCTTAAGGACACAAGCCATTTTTTTTAATTTTTGCTGTTTGAGTTCAACTGCAATTTGCATCTCTTTCATTTATTGCACCTACACATATAATATACAGTTTTTTTAGAGGGCAAAAGGGGTTTTAATTCAATGTCAGATATAGATATATAAATTCTTACTAATTATTAAAAATGCCAAAAAATGGGAAAAACAAAACATTTTTTTCACAGTTTCGGCAATAATAGCTTGTGCATAATATGTCCAGCTTTGGAAAAGTAATTCAAATTAAAGTCATTTATGTGTCTTGATCTGTTGTTTTTTTTTAACCCCTGAGGGTTAACTTTTATTTATTTTTTAACCTATAGAGGTTCCATTTATTTAATTAATTAATTTAAGTATTTTAAAATTATATATTTTTCTAGCTGGGATGGGTGGAAGTTATGGAAAATTGGGGAATTTACTGTTAGTGCTGCTTACTGGTGGTTAGGTGTTAACGGTAAAAAAAGTTTATAAAAATTTTAAAAGCTTAAAAAAAATTTTAAGAAAGTTTAAAAAGTTTTAAAAATTTAATAAGTAAATTGCAGCAATATGGGGTTAACTTTAGTAAATTATGTAAATTTTCCATTACGCGTCCTAAACGGTAGGACAAGCATGACAGAAAATGTACGTCTTGCAATGGGAAGGGGTTAATGACCAAGTTACAGCTATACATTCCCATTTAATGTAGGGTGTTATTAGGCATTCAGAATAACAGATCAGTTATTATGTTGCCATTGCCTGACTATATTTAATTTAATTTAATTTGATTAGGCGGAATCCCATATATTATTTTATTAAAATAGGAGGAATGGGAGAAAAAATAGGGGACTGCACTGCTAAGTATTACTATGTTTTTTTTAATTAAGTAGAGACCACTTATCACTATTTATTACTATTAGACAATTTGTGATATTCGGTTATTTGTTGATTTTTTGTTTTATTTTTCTTTCTTTTCCTGTTTCTTTTCTGCTTTCACGATATGAATTTGTTTAAGAGACAACAGTTCCCACAATACAGCAAGTGATGTGAGGGCATGCAGGGACATCACAGCATTATTCCCTGATCCTCATTTCCTCCCCCATAAATATAAATCAGAAAGCAAGTCCTGCCTGAGGTTGAGCATACATTAATATGGCTGCTCCTTTTATGGTGTGGCATGTCTCTGGAGCTCTGTTGGTGATAAGTGCTGATACCTGCTGCAGCTCCCACACATATAGGAACCTCTTCCTCCTCGCCACAGCATTCAGAAGGGGATCGGTGGGAGGTAGACCAGGTATGTGTGAAGCCTAAGACAAGAAGCGCGACAGGAACCATCTTGGCTTAGGCCCCGCGCACAAGTGGTTTTTGTTTAACCCTTGCAGTGACATTTCGTGTATAAGACATCCCCCAATTTTAGACTAAAACAATTTAGAAAAAAAACAGTCTTATACACAGAAAAAGGTATATTAATCTGATTTGGGATAGCATATGTTTTGTGATTTTATGTTGATTAATAGTGTTTTAGGAGTGTATCATATAACTGTATGTGAACATGAAATATTTCAAATAATAAAACAATATATATTATTTACAACAAAATAGTATTTTAGATTGATATATTATTAGTTTTTCATTGTTTTTGCATTTGGTAAACTGTTCATGGAATGGAAAGTGATAAATAATACAATGACATGGAATTGCATCAACAGTTTTATTGTATATCATGGTTAAGATTAAGCTTAAACACAAATTGTTGATGTTTAATACTGAACTCTCCTGAATGAACCAACTCTAGAGTTCATTGCTCCCCAATCAGTAAATCGCCTATACTCTCCAGGTCTCAGGTAATACTGACGCCCCCTGTAGTTGGGCTCCTCGTAGAACACCCAGTGACCATCAAGAACATGGCAAGAGTGGATGTCATGGTAACGGAATTGCTCATAGACATGAGGACAATCTTCAGTGAACTCCATCATCTGACCTCGGAAATCTTCCCTTTCATAGATCCTTAACTGGAATGGACCACGGTGCTGAGATGAAATAAAATACAAAATAATGTTAGTGAAAAAATTATAAAATACAAAATATTAAATATTTTGGGAAAATACATTGTTATATGTGTTAAAATGACAGCCTAAAGAACTCCATCCAACTTATTGTAGTTATGGTGCTAATAGGCTATGGATGGAATCCCTCCAGTGTTTTTTGTCATACCATTTTCAGGTGATTTAATAATCAATGGATTACCTGGCACTCAAAATTCAGCATACAGCAGGATAATAATAAGGAAATCCAAAATAACCTGTAGTGGTTATGGTGCTTCCCTAATTCTTTTATTTTTTAATAAATTGCACTTAGCTTGCAATTAACACACTAGGAGAAAATATGTTCCAAGTTAAATGCACTGTTCAATAATGGACGTTCAAAAAAAATTTTTTTTTAGGAGTTAAAGAAATTAATTGCAACATTTAGGCTAAAATAACCTCAAGTTGTGACTAATTTGGAGAATTTTTTTTTTTTTAAGCCAGCTATTATTGCCTCAATACATGTCTAGTTCACATCAGTTCTGACTTTAGTAATAAAAGACCTTTAATAATTTGAATAAAAGCCGATATTTAAATGAAATAACATGATGGCCCTTTTATAGAGAAGACATATTGAACAACTAAATGACTTTTGAGCTTCTTACCTGGGGAGTAAGACGACAGGACCTGATAGAGTCATTGAATCCCATCCATTGCTGGAAATTTGGATATTCTCCTTTTCTTAGGAAGTACTGGTGTCCTCTGTAATTGGGATGTTCATAAAGGATCCAGTTTCCATTTTCAACTCTGATGGAATTGCAGCGATTTAGATATGAGGTGATGTCTGGACTATCAGAGTTGATTTCATAGGAACGACCCTGGAAGTTTGGTTCCTCATAGAAAGTGATCTAAATAGAAAATAGGAAATGTAAATTCATGCTTTGACATAATTAAAGCATTAAATGAACACTGTAGGAACTGTAACTACTTCATCTCATTAAAGTGGTAATAGTGGCTGTAGTCCCATGGTGCCTTTTTTCCATTCAGTGTTAAACAGTTTGAAATGTGTTAATGCTAAATGACAGCACTTAGTAGGCCATCCCTTCTGTGCTTCTTGGGCTACTGAGGAAGCATTGGCACAAGCTGCAATTCAACTGACTACTTTTAGCCTATCGTAGCTCTCATTGCTGAAATGAATTGGTATGGCTAGAACAAAGTCTACAATATCTGGCTTACCTATGATAGAGTTGTGGCTGTGGCTGGCCAAAGCTCATTCTTACAATTATTTTAACTCCATAATTAATCAGTGCCCATCCTCCATCCACTATAGAGCAATCAATGCCCCATATGTCATTACTCTAAAGAAAAGGTATGCAAGCAGGATGGGAGCTCATATAATGTAATATACATTTATATAACTGCAATTAGAATTTGGATGGAACAGAGAATAAGACAGATATTATGAGTGAGGTTTATAAAGACATACATAAAAAGCATTCAGAACAAGTTAAAGAGATGGAAGGAGACAGGGTTTTAGGTCAGGCTAAGAGTAGATGACTGACATGAATTAGGGAGTGAGACAGGTATAGGGGGAGGCTTGTGTTATAGAAAATGAGGGAGCAGAAAAATATACAGAAAATGAGACAGGAGGAGAACTAAAATGGATAAAGTGGGAGACAGAAAAACAGTGGGAGTAAAAGGATTTAGAGGCAGAAAAGGAAAAGCTTATTTTTTTGATAAAACAAATTCATTTTGGATGCACTTAGTTTAAATAGTTATAGATATTTTTTAAAGTATAATAACTTGAACAAGTTATTCTAACAATACAATAAGCATCAGAAAATATTACCTTAACCATTTTGATAAATCCTGTGGGAGCTCAGTACTGGTCATAGATAACTAGTGAGTCCTTTTTATACTCTAGCAACTGCTGATGTGTGCAAGTACATATACTGAAAAGACATTGAGTTTTTTTCTGTTGACTATAGAAAACATATAGTTCTTTTGTTCTTCATTGTTGCTGTGGTTGTTATTTTCTTTATTTTAAATGCACTTGCTGAAAACCTTATTGTCTGTTGTGGGTGGACTGCAAGTTTATTTATGGTATTTTGGAAATTAAAATTGAGTCACAAATGGACAGGTATATGCTAATGTGTGTACAATTTGTGGAGAAATTATTAAGCAGCATATGTGGGTGTAAAAATATAAAAATACATCATATCAAACATAAGTACAGGATGTATGGGGTAAATAAAAAAGTATGGGCCCAGGGTGTATAAAGCCTCTGTGAGGTAGTAACCTCAGAGAGGATTTCCCGGAGGGGGGTATAGATGCATGCTCGGGCATCTTCGATGGTAGCCCCTAACCAAAGGGGCAGCGGGGGGGGGAGGGAGATGATATATGTGCCACCAGGATTTCTGTCTTCCTTACGATATTGACTGAAGGTCAATGAGCCAATTGTGGTGTTTATCTAGGGGTCGGTTAAAACCTTATGCCCTGGTGTGAGTGTAAACTGTATAGGAATACTGGGCAGCCCTTAGGTGAATCCTGTGGGCAGGTGATCAAGTAATACATAGCTAACAGACATGCAAGTATATGAGGTGCGGTGCCAAGACCGCGCATGTAATAAGTTCAAACCTTTTTTATTTTTAAAAGGGTTAAAACAGTGAACTATGCAGAAGTAACTGTGTGAAATGTAGATGGTAAACAATGGGTATTTGATGCCTGTCTTAGCAGGCCGACATAGAGGGTTCAGGTTGTGACGGCTGCATACATGTCTGACGGAGGCATTTGGGGTACAAATAGGCTGATATTTGTCGGATCCCATCTGGGAAGTTCAGTGGCTGTGTTCAGCCTAGCTTTGTCCAGAGAGTACCGCGGGAGGCCCAGAGTCCCTAAGAGTGTTGTTGCCCCCTGAAGATATTGGATTGGATACGAGGCCTCCCCCTGTAGTACCAGCAATGTGTGGGATGGTCGCCACCGATAGCTGATGTTGTGTGCACAGAGGAGGATGGTGAAGGGCTGGAGTGATCTGCACCATGTCAGTGTGCTTCTCGAAAAAAAAAAACACATAGAAGGTAAGAGAGAAATTTTTGAATGTGTAGGGAAAGTGACCCCTGATTGCATTCATGAGAGCCGCCTTTTTCTGTCCGTTCCTGAATCTCACCCTGGCCAGTTTGGAAATTCTGAACATGCCATCAAAACTCACAGCCTTCGCCTATCTTCAATTGTCAATTCTCAGGAAGTCAAAATGTCAAGAAAAATGATTAAAAATAACTAAAATTTATTATGGAATGATCCTAGTATTAAGATTTTACACACAAATCTTAATATTGTACATAGAGGATTACGCAATCTAGAAAGAGTTTTAACTAATAATTTGATTATGGGACAAAACCGTTGGTCCAAGCGGCTCATGGGATATCGTTGGCCCTCGTGGTCCTCCTGTTCCGATGCTGTAGAGAATTGCAAATTAGGTTCTCCACACCTATCTGCATAGCTTTTAGTAGATTTGCTTATTTTCACATTTGAATAGTTACCTCCCTCCTGGTCACTCGGCTTCTTCTGCTTTTCGTGCCTCCATTTGTTATTGCTGTCTGTATGGCCATTACATATTACCAAGCCTGTGGTGCCTTTATTTGGGTGAGCCCCAACTTACAGTGACTATTACTGCTCTGCCATGGAAACTTGCAAATCCTTACCACGGATAAGTGATGATTAATGTGCTGTGGCTGCATCATTTGAGAAGGCACTTTCTAAAGAATTCCCAGCTGGCCAAGTCTGTCTCTAAATACAGCAACTATAGGGCCGACTAAGATGAGTCTAACTCCTTTTCCAACAAGTGTTCCTGCCCAATGAAATGCCACTGGAAAGGCAAAGGGGCTAAACTCAAGTTTGCCAAGTACAAAGCACCCCTCAGGTGCATCAAAAACCCAGCGCACATGACCTTTTGTAGGACAATGAACAAGTGATGTCACAATCGCACTTGATTCTCGATGAGTGGTAGGCCCATGCCTCTGGATGCAACCCATGTTTGATCCATGGAATTGGCAAAGATTTGCTTCTGCTTCCTGGGGAATATTAATGTGACACTCTTTTCAGAAAATCTTTGTGCAGCACTGTATCACATAAATTAGAAATTGTATTATCTAAAAGCCAAAGAGCTTGGCTTTCAGCAACAAAGCAAATTATGCACAGAGGCCTTCATAAAATAATTAAATAAACATGTGAATGTATTCATGTGTTTATATCATTACACAAGGGGTCGTCAATGGAGCCATGCCACTAGCTGTTTTGGGCACTTATAATACACGACTGGAACCTATCTTCCTGAAGGGAAGGAAGCAGGCAAGGCTTCCAGTATTCCAGAGGCTTAGACAGGGGCTGTGGTGGCCAAGGATGAACTCGGGAGAGATTCTCAAAAGGAACCTCTTGCAACTGTAATGCCCACCGTTCCAACTGCAGACCAGCTTTCTCAAGGCAAATGGACAGAGACTTTCTGATTTGGCCAGCAATGTGGAACTAACCAAAGATGAAGAATGGCACAGAGGCTAGGACGAAATGGCAGAATGCCCTTACATAATCACCATTGGTTGAAAGTGAACCACATGGTCGTGCCCTTAATAGGGCGTGACCTTTAAATAATGGAAAATTGGAAGCTGCATACAATATGGCTGACTGAAGAAGCTTTTAAAGTGAAGAGCATTTTCACATTTTATTAAGCTGGACTTTTATATTAAGTGCAATCTTATTGGATTTATATTGTTTTTTTTCAATGCTAATACATTTCAAAGCTATAGCACTGTTGCCAGCATTTTATATTTTATAATCCTTGTCTGTATTTGGAGAAGTTTAACTCCAGAATCTAATACCAAACTAATAACCTCAGAGCCACTAAAGCTCTAAATAAGGTAATTTTATTCCTCTTTGTATCAATTTGGATTTTATTGAATATGCTGGCCTATGATTGTGTCAATTTGGAACTTCTACATAATAAGAAAGGTGGGATAAAAGCTTGAAAGGCACCTCTGCGCACCTGAAAGATCCTATTCTTATTGGCTCTATCAAATGTGGGCATATTTAATACCACATTACTTTAATTTATATTTTTGGGTTGCTACCATCCTCACTATATGGTTTTATGAGTGTATCTTTTCATGTATTGCTGCTTTAACCTCTTATTGGCAAGAGGGTAGGAAGTCTTTATTTGCACAGTGCTCCACTTCTGTGTTATAAGTCTTGCATTTATACTTTTTTATTTATTTGTGATTTATTTATACTTTTATTAGATATTGTTGTTTGGTAAGGGAAGTGAGGTACCGTTCATGAGTGTTTTTGAGCAGCTCCTATTTATATCTATACGACTGCTAGTGCTACACACTACTTATGTGTATCACTGTTTTGCACCTTTCTCATTTTTTCCAAAATTGTGAAGGCTTATCCATAGACGCTTGGATTCTTCATGATGGTTAACCTGCCTGGACCCGAAAGACGCCTACCTCTTGGTCCCCACCCATGAAAATAGTCATCCTTTTCTCCAGTTTCTGTGGCAGAGGAAACCATAACAGTTCACCTGCCTTCCACCTGCCTTCATTTGAACTCAGTTCGGCCCTGTGCTGCTTCACAAAGATTCTGAAGCCAGTGGTTGGTTTTGGGGGGTAATCCAATGAATAATTTATCTGAATGACATTCTTATCTTCTGTTGGAACAAGGCAACATTACATGGCCAATACAAATGCACAAAAATAAGTTCAGCACTCCCACTACTCACGGGCGTCAGCAATGACTATAGATACATACAATAAAAACCAAAGAAAAAACATACTTGTGCACTATTCCAAATCCCTATGCATATTTATATAAATGGAGGTATTTAGTTCCCCTCTATTGGCCACCAGGTGTACACCCACCTGCCATGGCAAACCTATGAGATGGGTCCTACTCTAATAATTTACCATGCTTGCTTCAGCATCAGGCAAAAAAAATCTCTAATGAGACAAGAGGGGTATTTAAACCTCTACATACTTATTAACCATTAATAGGGAACACATGGGATGAGTGGCAGCACTGTAACATGGCTGTGTGATACAAAAGCAAATACAACGTTGCGTGGCCACACCGGTTATATGGTAAGATTAATAGAATATCTGGGTTTCATTGTCAATCGATGCATGTCTGCCCTGGTCCCCTTACAGGTGGCTCAGTTCCTGGGCTTCGAAACAGGTTTGATGTCTTGTGCTCTTTGACTTCCTGTTTGAAGGTTTACGCTATTCATAAGGAGATTGGAGAGGGTGCTCCATCGCGACTCCATAGCGCTCTGACTGCTTGTACGCATAGTGGATCCTCCTTCATCCAGGCAATATTCCAGAGCCCGATACATTACCAGCCTATGCAATGTGTGAAGGCTCATTTTCTGTAATGTATGATCAACCTGTCCCGGTGATAGACGAGGTTCGAACGGAACACCAGTACCAGTGGTGACTCGACAGCATGCAGGCATGGAACAGTTTCAGTCATTTTCATTAATCATAAGGATTTTGTTCTGGAGTCGGATGCCAGCCTCTGGGGCTGGGGGGTGGGTAGGATCAATGTCAGTTAAAACACAGGAGGGGTGTGGACAGCTCAGGAACTTTCCATGCACATCAATTATCTGAAGCTCCTAGCAGGCTTGCTCACTATTTCTGCTTCAGATAGACAATGTGTCGGCAGTGCGTCACATCAATCTTCTCGAAGGCATTCACTCCCATGCACTGTCAGACCTCATGAAGGAAGTCTTTGACTACTGCCTTCCTCTCAACATAGTGCTCATGATGGAATATCTACCAGGGAAACCAACCTCATGGTGGATTAGTTCTCTCACCATTGGGACATCAGCGACTGACAATTAGACACTAAAATTTTTGCTGTCCTGGATTTACAAAGGTGTCTGTTCCATATGGATCTGTTTGCCTTTCACAACAATCATCAGATCCTGGCCTTCTACAGTTGGCTACTGGACGCGTTCCTGCTTGTCTGACCAGTCCATTGGGCTTATGCCTTTCCCCATTATAAAAATTGTAAGTGTCCTCCATGAGATCTGATGATAACAAGTGACGATAACCCTACTTGCTCCACTGTGGCCAAGTCAGCTGTGGCTCCTGGACTTCCTGGACCTGTCTTGCATTGATCTCCTCCTCCTGCCATATGGTACAATGATCCTCAGGGTCCCAAAAGGAAACCCACATCTAATGCTCATGGATGGACACCTCTAGCTGATGGCTTGTACTCTTTCAGGGCTTCATGACAAGTTGGCAAACTATTGCAGGCAGCTAGGAATCTTCTATGGTATTCCTGTGCCCCAGGGATGAGGCGATGTTATCTCCCCTGACACTTTTCGACCAGTTCATGTGTGGGACGGGGTCTCAATTCCTTCACTGCCCCTGTCTCCTTTGATAACATGTGGAACCTGCTATTGCTTTGCTGTCAGCCATTTCGCTACTATTAGCTATTTTCTGAAATATAATCAATGGAGTACAAACTGTATTCTCTTTTCTTCTTTTTAAAAATACTTATTTTTCCTTTTTCTGAACTATGCTGAACTATTGAAGATGAACCATTGAACTATTGAACTATTGTGTAGCAGCAGTTTTACCTTAACGCAGGGTTAGCCAGAGAGAGGAAGTATCAGCAGAACCAAGGACGGGTGTAGGAAGTTTGTTTTTTTGTGTATGTTGAGTCTGTAGTAGTAGCCTCAGGAGGAGGTGGTAATGAAGAATAAGTAGACCATGTTTGTCACGAACGCACCCTACTCCAAGAGTGTGCGTGATGTAGTTGTGGTGGTGAAAGGGTTAACATTCACTATTTGTCTGCACTAGACCGGAAATAATGACAAAATCCCCCTTGGTAACACCACCCACACTTAAACATAATAATATAACTATTACTATTTTAACGCTGCCACCACACAAGACAATTTATAAATGGGGTGCCTTGGTTCCCCAGGTAAAGCAATAATAAAACCCCACCAAATATTACTTATCACAATATCTATGTAATTGCAAAATACTCATTAGTCTCTTCAGGTAACGTGATTCTTAACCAGACAAAGGCAGAACTTAATAAATGAATGTTTATTATGAGCAAAAATAGTCACAGTGCATATAAAAATATATGATAAACAAATTATTTACACCAACAACAGATAAAAACAAAAAGGATAAAATACAGAAGTCCTAATTACTGTACTCACTTAGGTTTTCAAAGTACAACTTCTGTCCAGGGGGTCTCTGGCAAGGAAAGATGGTGACTCACTTAGAATTAGATTCTGACCCCCAAGAAAGTACACTAGCACCCTTCAGGATCATTAGAGATATGCCCTGTGGATTACCACGCCTCACCCAGAGGTGGAGTTAAGGCGTATCTATAGAGATACTAAGTGACCACCCCCTTGTGCCCAGACCCACATCAATCCAAATGGAAACATTTGGTTCTATCTTCTCTTATGTACCTGCCACAAAAATAATAATTGCATATACAAATTTGTTATTATTTTCCCATTCCATAGACATGTTGCATGCCCCACCCGCGATCCAATAGGACAGACATCACAATTCCTGCCACATGGTTTAAGTTATGCAACTCATGTTTAGGCGTAATTAAAAGATTGGGCTTGTCTCATACCAAATATAATAAAAATGAGGCTTAATTATTAAGCTGTGGGTAAGTATTAATGTTTCTCTTGGATATGATACTGGAACACAAGGGTCTTCATGAAACTAATTTAATTAATGAAATTTTTTTAATATCATTACCAAGGTAAGACCTTCAGACTTTTTCCAAGTGTAGAACCTCACACCTTGCAGAGCCTTGATTACTTCACATCCATATGGTAAAATCCTTTTCACATTGCTATGCCATTCATACCACCCCTTCTGTCATCTGACCTCTGTGGGGGTCCCAGCTTCAAAAGATGTAGCCCCTTTTGACATCATCAATGCCAACTCTGCCATTTACTACACAACTTACATTAAAGGGCAATATTCCATAATGTAATAATAAATTATGCACCCTTACCATGACAATGTTAACCTGGGCATTGCTTAGTTTGAAGGTCCAGAACAGACCTAAATGGGTTAAATCTCTAAATGTATTTGTTCAGTTTTAGTTTCATGTTCAAAGGCACATGTCCAGGAGAGATTTATATATTTTAATGGTAACATAAACTTGAACTTAAAGTGTAAGAACATTGATCATATTGGGAGATGGCTCATGTTCTGTTTCTCCATTTTCTACTCTATAAAAATCATTGTTTTTATTTCCATGTTAGACTTTTGCTTGCTAAGGTCTCACTGTGATCACAGTTGCTTTGCAGGATCAATAAAATTCTTTGCTGAACCTGGTGGTCATTCGATTATCTTGCTAACACCTTACTACTGAATTTTCCTTTTATCTATTTTTTTCATCAGGACAGCCTTGTTGTTCTATTAATGTGATTTGGTTAGCTATCTCAGAGGCTCACTTGCAGGGGACGCCGGTTGGTCAGAATCCTCTTATTTGCTGGTTGCTTCAGAGCATTAAACGTAAGCGTCCACCAGCCCCTCAAATATGCATATTTGTGGGATGTTGATAATGTTCTTAGGTTTTAATGAGATTTACCAGCTAACAACAGACTTTCTCTGCATCAACTGATGGCCAACTTTACTTTCCTCCTTTGCTTGGTCTCTTTCCATCTGGTTTCAAACACATGCATTTGATGTGGGCACCTTCTCTTTTTCAGAAAAGCATTCAACTTTCAGATTTCTCACCATACAAAGTCTAAATTGTTGCCTGTTTTTTACCCATTTTTTGTATTAGATCCTCATATTTGCGTAGTGTCCGTTTTGTGTTGCTATGTGGAACTCCCACGTCCTTGAGATCTTCCCTCTCATGGCAATTTCTTATTTCTTACATACACTCTCACAGTTTAGTTTCAGTTACCACTTTGTCCAGATGGGTTCAATGGCTTCTGTGTCTGGCAAGGATTGACCTGTAATTTGTGTTCAGCAAAATCTACCGAGTAAAACAGTACTCCCCATCTACAGGTTTTAGGGTGTCTTGGAAAGTTACAGGATTAGATATAGTGCTAGCAAATATGTTTGTGACTAAGTGGCTACTAAAAAAGACTGGACATACCCCATATTGAATACCCTGGGTTATCTACTTTAAAAAATATATGTACATGTGAGGTATGATTCAGAGGTTTATGACAGATAGCAGTGTTACAATGTCACTATTGATACATTTGTAAAATATATATTTTGAAAAAACAATGTCCTACTTGTAGTTATAGCCCTATAACCTGCAAAAAAGCTAAGAACATGTTAACATTGGGTGTTTCTAAACTCAGGACAAAATTTAGAAACTATTTAGCACAGGTTTTTTTTTGGGTGGTTTTAGATGCGTGACAAGTGTTGGGATTCAAAGTTAGAAAAAGTGTGTTTTTCAAAAAAATTGTTTTATAGCAAATTATAAGATATGATGAAAACAGAAAGACCATTTAATGGCGAGAAAAACGGTATATAATATATGTGGGTACAGTAAATGAGTAAGAGGAAAATTACAGCTAAACACAAACACAGCAGAAATGTAAAAACAGCCATGGTGCTTAACAGTAAGAAAAATGAAAAACGGTCTGGTCACTAAGGGGCTATGTCTTATTACCTCGATTAACATTAATAAGTTGTTGATTTTGTATTTGACTGCACTGTTGCATTGTTTAATGCATTGTTTTACATATGACTAAACCTTTTCACATTCTCTTTTCAGTTTGAATCGGTTCTGAAGATGGGTTATAGGTGTTGTTTTAGTTGGGCTCCTCATTCTACAGAATACTTATTCGGAAGTGTTATTTGTTGATTGTTGATAGTTTTGTATGGACTTGTGATGTTGCAGGACAAAAAGGAGGTGCTTTGGTTCCATATGCCTCTTATATCCTATACTTGTTCATTGTTGGTTCTCTGTTTTTCTTCATGTTTCTTTGTTGCTATGGAATTGAGTAAAGAAAGTTAATGCAAAATATTTGCCTCCTGTCATTACTAAAATTAAGATTAATAGTACACAAAAGCTAGAATAAACTTTAATTGTGTAAGACAAACCACTAGACTTATATGGACAAGAATATATGAGCACATATATAAAATCAGTAAAAAATATGCTCAAGATCAAATGTCCTTACACTTTTGATTCCACCATGATGTAGATCCCTTATTATTAAAATTTAAAGGCATTCAAATTGTTTCCCGTGATTGGAGAGGTGAGGATTTTATTAAAATGGGACTGATGCAGATGAGGTCCTGGGGACTTAACTGTACTTTAAAAACTATAGTGTCATGAATACATGCTTGTATTCCTGATACGATAGTGTTCCTTTAATACTGGACTATAACAGCGGCAAATTTCTGCTCTTGAGATGTTGACATTTTGCTTGGATAGAGAATAATGAATAGGACTAAAGCTATCTATGAAGATTAATAATTTTGATCCTGAGACTTATTAATAAAGAATAAAGATAAAGGTCTGAGTAGCCGCGGCTTACGGGCGGCATGGGCGGTTGGGTGAAGATGAACTGGCCATGTGGGAGCGGCAGCTCCTGGCCTCTCATCACTCTCCCTCCTGCAGCCTCGTGGGTGCTCGCGGGAGGAGTCAGTATTGAGCATATGTTGCACATATATAGTGCATGTGGGTGATGTCATTCTGATCTATGTAATCTGTACATAAATGTTAAAGAGATTAAGATAACCAAATAAATCATCTTTTCATTTATTTATATTTCTTTCTTGTGCACTTCCCTATACATGTTGTTGCAACACCCTTGGTGTTTTTTAAAGCCCCTTGCCCCACTTTCTCTGTGATACCAATGGGGCAGATAGTGGAGGACACATTTAAAGGGGTACACAATCCACTACTATTTAGGCTTTCCCTGGCCTGCTTGTCTATTCCACCGCTGTAGCCTGCAATTTCTGTGGATTATTCAACAATTCAATTCCTGCATGCCTTCAGGGCTACCCTCAAGCAATATTGCCCGCACACACTGACTGGTCTGCTTTAGCTGTGCAGCACGGATTGGCCTGCCTTGTCTGTGCCCCTGTGATTGGCCTGCTTTGTCTGTGGCTCTCTGATTGGCCTGGTTTGTCTGTGCCCCATGATTGGAAGGGTGAAGGCCCTGAACCACGCTCCCGGAGCGGTAAGGCTCCGGTGCAGCATCATGGCCCGCTGCCTGTTGGACGCAGGGGAGGTGGTCTCCATACCCCCCTACCCATGGACATCCTGTATGAATGGTGGGCGGACCAGTCCCCCCCCCAGAGAATGAAGTTGTTTGGGACAAGGACTATTTAAGGCGCTTCATGGCATGTGAATGTATTCACCTTCCTGGGCAAGGGTATTTCACCTACAGACGTCACATGTTTTTGGGCAGGGCTGGGAGACAGCAGGGTCGTGTCTCCAGCCACTTCTGGCCTTCTGGTCATCAAGGATCCTGTGGACCAACTTTCTTCCCATCCTCCAATCCTCAGTTCTGCTACTCCCAGATGGGCAGTGATAGAGGAAGTCGAGCCCAAGGGCATGCAAGGCTGTATTCAGGTTCGACCACTGCAGTTTCCCGTTTTCCTCAGGGTTACAACAGTCCCTGATAGATATACAGATCCGGACCCTGTTGACCAGGGTGCAGTCCAGTGGGCTCTGGACACACAGGTTTTCTTCAGCTCGATTTTCTGGTGAGATAGGAAGTCTGGAAATTTCAGCCCGGTGATCTACCTGAGGAACCTAAACGCCTTCATGGTCTACCATCATTTCAAGATGGAGGGCATCCATTTCCTGCGGGACCTCCTCTGGCCTAGAGATTGGTGCACGAGACTGGATCTGAAGGACGCCTACCTCTCCCAGTAGTCGACGAGTGCCGCAGGTTCCCCCACTTCGTCTGGAAGGGCAGACCTTGCCAGTTCCCCTGTCTCCTGTTCAACCTCAACTCGGCTTCGTGGTGCTTCACCATACTCTTGAAACCGGTGTTTGCAAGCCTCAGATCGGAAGGTGTCCGTTGTATCATATACCTGGATGATCTGGTGATCTTCTACGAGGAACCATCCAGACTGAGGCATCAGACGTACTCTGCGGTCCCCTTATTCGTATCCCTGGTTTTTCGTGGTCAACCAGAGGAAGTCGGCTCTCGCTCCAGCCCAGGGGGTCGAATCCTTGTTTTTTTAAATAGACGCGAGAGAATGTCCTGAGTCTCCCTCTTTGATCGCGACCATTTCGAAAGAAATAAGGAGGATCCTACGTCAAGATCATGCAGCGTCTGAAGGCCCAATTTCTACCCAGGAGACCTTCCTACAACCGACCGATTCCCTTCTCTCCAGACGTGTAGTCCGAGATACGCTGGTGACTCCCACACATGTCAGCCTGGAACGGCAAGACGGGCTTCGGTCCGACTCCGGATTTGGTGGTAGAGTTCGGACGCAAGTCTTTTGAGTCCGGGAGCCACCTGCACAACCAGTTCCACAGGAAGATTATGGTCGGAGATGGAGTCGGAGTCCCACATCAACTGTCTGGAACTGATGGCGAGATCATTCCCGATTCGAAGTCTAGCAAGCCACCTGTCGGATTGCTGCGTCCTCCTCCGCATGGACAAGGTTTCCAAGGTACATTACATCAACCGCCTGGGGGGAGTCCGCTCTCGGATTCTCTCAGAGTTGACAAAGGAGATCTTCAGGGTCTGTTTACAATGCAACATCGGCTGCCGGGGGACTCATAACCTGATGGAGGATTTGTTCTCTGGACATTGGAGTGTCACCAGCGATTGGAGGCTCTTTCGTTCCATCGTCCTCGAGATCGTGAACCAGAGGGGTCCGTTCACAGTGACCCTTTTTTCACAGTCCTAGACGAACTACCCGGTCCCGACCTACTTCAGTTGGCTCCCACATCCGGCTTGCTCGGTGGTGGACGCGTTCCTTCAGGTGTTGCCATCACGGGGAGCTTATGCGTTTCTTCCGTTTGCTATGTTACCCAGGGTCTTGCTGCAAGTTCGACGTCAACGTGTGTTTTTGGTATTGCTGACTCATCGATGGCAGAGTTAGGCAGTCCTCCTGGATTTGACCCATGAGGACCCACTGATCCTGCCGTCTCCGCTGATGCTGCCGCTTGGTGGCCTGGATGCTTTCAGGGGAGCCTGGAATGTCGAGGCGTTATCGCAGTTGGCTAAGGTACTCCTCTGGGACTTTTGGGCCCCTGGGACTAGGAGATGCTAATTTTAGCATGGAGCTCCTGGTGTTGTGGAACGGGATACCGATCCCTTTACGAGCTCTGTAACCAGCGCACTGTACTTTTCTGTCTTACCTGTTTGATCCGGGGCAATCATATCTTTCGGTTAAGGTGGCGGGATCAGCAATCTTGACATCCCACGTACCGCTTAGAGGTTTTCCAGTGGTCAGGATCTGCTGGTTTGCTTACTTCTTCATGGTAGGAGAATGTCACGAACGCCCTTACCTAGTATTTCTCCCTATGGGACGTATGCACGGTTTTGGCATTCATCCGGGTTTGGTCGCATAGTCAAGACTTCTCCCTTCATCAACTTTCGGCCTATTTGCCCTCTTACTGTGCCCTTTTTTCTTTCAGACGTGTTTAGGATGTCTGGGGTCCGATGTCAACGCTTTCTCTTTCTCTCCGGAAGGGGTTGCCTTCAGGGTGTCTAGTAGTTTTATGTCGGATTCAACTGCTATTTTTACCCACATTTCCGCGACTCGCCTAAGTTCTGTGTAGGGATGACACTGTCTCGTTATGTGGCGTTTACCGCTCCTCTTCGCTTTTCTCGTTCCGGCCATTTGGTGACTCCTTATCTCAGACTTCACAAACTGGTCTAGTCTCCTGCTCTGGTACAATGGATTATTGTGGTTGGCTCTTGCGAGGGTGAATTTGACCTTTGGAGCACATTCAGTTAGAGACAGCGGTTTTTGGAGCCTTCATGGTGGGCGCTTCTCTTCTGGACATCAGGTGTTCATCTGTCTGTTCACAAAAATATACCTTTCACTAATTTTGTTTTAGACCGTTGGATCATGCTTCCTTTGCTTTGCTGTCTGAGTGTTAAAACAGCAAATATGAAGCCTCCTGTCATGCTATAAAATTGTAGATTATACTAGCTTTAGTGTAACTATAATATTAATTTTATTAATGACAGGAGGCGAATATTTCCCTCCCAGTTTCTCCCTCCCCTTATTCTTTGTTTTGTTTAGGTTGACCTGCTTTTAGTGTTAGCCTGTTCTCCTGGGCTATGGTAGATAGGTCAGGTAATTGTGTTCCTAGGAGGAGTAGGGTGTGTTTTTCTGGGATGTTGTACTGCCCGTAATTGATGATGGGTATTCATGTTTTTCACAGTACATTTCATTCACTAATCTGAGTTTTCGACCCTTTTTATCTCGTTTCAGTTAAATGGTTCAACTACGGTTCTTAGATCCGGATTTTCTTCAGGATAAAGGTCCAGATTTCATTCACTGGATCCACGATACAAGTTTTGGATGGCGGTCATCGACTTATTTTGATAATACTGATTCAGTTAACCCTTCTCTGAAACTGCTATGTTTTCAGCTGCAGGGTTAAAACTAGAGGGACCTGGCACCCAGACCACATCATTGAGCTGAAGTGATCTGAGTGCCTATAGTGGTCATTCAAGTGTATGTGTATCTGCATGCACTGGCGTACATACCGCGGTCGCAGGTGCCCGCTGCCATGTGTTGCTTTGCATGTGCCAACTGCCATGTGTAGCCAATGGATCAATTTTCACACCGGGGACCAATGGATCGTGTGTACGCCACTGGTTCCAATATTCTCTCCTCCTGCGCTCCACTATAACTCAGTAGCCAAGCAAATCTTGCGACAGATGCTGTAAAGCATTGCATGTTTGGTGAATTCAGTGCACTTCATCAGAGGGTGGCATCTGTGTTCAGTCTCTTCATTTAAATAGCTGATAGGATTCTTGTGGCTGTGCATTATAACCATACATGATCTGTTAGCTTATTTACGAGTTGGGATATGAATTGATTATTTTTTTAAATGTAATGCGTGGGTTATTAAATAAAGGTAAAAAGACAAAAATGGAGATAACATATAAATGCTAAAATAGGATAAAAAAATTGCAAATATACAAAATAGTACTTGAAAAAGGTACATAAAATTGCATATATACATAATGATACATAAATTACAGGTATGGACCAAAATATATGATTATAGTTTATAATGTCAAATCATGTAGTGTTAAATTTTAAAATTTTAGGTTAATTAACCTCCTTAATGATGGGGTAACCCCTAGTGCAGGGGTCAGCAACCTATGGCACGTGTGAGCAATAATTGCAGTTGGTGAGGGACAATCCTCAATTTACGCGTTGCAGCACTAAGAGGACATGATCTCAGGTTACTTCTTCCAGCACTTGTGAATGAGTATCAGCACTGGAGTAGAGCAAACCGCTTCTGCCCTTCACCTGTACCTGACAACCAAGTCCCCACTGGACCACAGGGAAACCACCCATGCTATTTATAAACAGAGCTGCAAAAGAAGCCATCCCATCATGCAAACAAAAACAGCCCACACACAAACACAGTCTCCACAAACACAGTACCACTGACAATCCATATACACGCACACAACCCCACAAGCAGCCTCTTGCATACACACACCACCAGACATACAATGTGACATATCCAAAAACACAATTCCACAAGTAGCCCTCATACATGTGTATCATAGACAATACCAAAAACTACTCATGAACATATTCAATATAAGAGCCAACTTACGCACAAATACAACACTACAAAGCAACTGCAGCACCCATGATTAACACAAGCAGAATACAGCAACATACACACCTCAATAAAAAAAAAAAAATAGGACATGCACGCCAAGGGACTTCAAGATCTTGTTTTGGTACAGTAAATGTTGCCTACCCCTGCCCTAGTGCATATATTCACTAATAATGAACAAACAATAGACAGTTAGAGCCCTAAGTGGGCTTAAAAAGAGAAAGACTAGATAGTAATACCTCAAAAAGTGAGACTCCACCCTAGGGTGGAGTCCATTAAAACTTAACATTGTTTAATACATTTAATACAGTAACTAAAACCTACCACCCAAAACTATGTGTACTATATACAATTAAAACAAAACAGCATAGGACATAGGAAGATCTGGAGTGAGGGGATTATCTTCTAAACAGTGCCATATGGGACGATCTGGAGTGAGGGGATTATCTTATAAACTGTTTACCCCATTTACCCCACACTTTGGTTGGTGTAATTGTATGACCTTATTCTTCTTATTCTCCTTCCCCAATTTAGCCAACATTGCCTTAGTCTTGCATAATAAACAAGAAGTGATAAACAGTATAAATGCATGCAAATGTGGCACCAAAATTATTATAAGCCCTGACCCCTCAACAGGTAGCTGCCACTGTTGCTGTGGTAACAAGCACAGGTACAAGTAATACTCTTAGCACATTTAACACTGAACTGTAATATTCAAATTGAACCACAATGTGCAAAGAAATTGATAGATCAGAAGGACTGTGATGGGTATGAATATAGCTCCATCATACGCCAGTACATACATGAGCCAATTTGAGGAGTAATTTGTCTACCATGCCAACTGTTCAAATTATGGACAAAACCTGTAGGTGATTCATTGACCACATCTCTCATATATTGAATGGTTCTGTTGATACCCTTGAAAAGTTCCTTCAAGACCTAAATGAATGTGACCCTGACATCAAATTCACCATAAATTAAGATAAGATCAGGTGATCTATAAAGATGGAGACATATTGGGGTCTGACATCTACTCAAGGCATACAGACTGCAAAAGCCTGCTACATTTCATCAGCTTTCCACCCAGACAGAACCCTAAGTTCAATGGAGCCAATTAATGCAGATGAGATGAAATGTATCCGATGAAATAAGAACTTGTGAGAGACTCATCAAAATGATTACCAAATTCCAACAGAGGGGGTACCCCAATGATCTTCCATGTGAGGAAGAGAAACAAGTACTCAGCCTGAAATGGCAAGATATAAAAATATTGTAAGATGATGAGAGGCACATGTCCATCAAATCCAGAATTTCAGCGACCACCATTGTGTGTAACAAATAATATATGAGATAAATCAAACATGTAACAAAGTGACCAAAGGGGACAACTTCAACCACCCAGGAACAAAATCAAGAATTACTATACATGTGATTCCAGATTTGTTATATAACTTCTCAAATGTCCATGGAGACTTATTTACATTGGTGGAAGGACCTTTTATTCTGCCACAAATCCACTATACGTATCAAAAAGATGGACCAACCAGTCCCATATCATTTTGTCACCCATGGACACACAATATCTCAATTGAGATCATTGACCATGTGGAACCTCCAAGGAGGGGTGGCAACAGAGAAAAAACATTACTGAAAAAGGAGAAGTTAGATAGTTAGTTAAATAGTTACATAGGCTGAAAAGAGACATGTGTTTATCAAGTTAAGCCTTCCTCACATCAGTTTTTTTGCTGTTGATTCAAAAGAAGGCAAAATAAAACCATTTGAAGCAGTTCCAATTTTGAAACAAACTAGTAAAACATTCATTCTTGACCAAGAATGGCAGTGAGATTTATTTTTGGATCAAGAAGCTATTAGCCTACAGTTGAAAAATTATATAACTGAATATTATGTTTTTGCAAGTATGCATCTAGGTGTAGTGGAACTCCCTGTACCCCAGCTGGTTTTACCCAGATTTCCAGCTTTCTTAATTTGCTCAAACAGCTGTTGTTTCTCATCAATATTAACATTAGGTGGTTTGTAACATATCCCAACCATTAACCGATTTCCCTTCTTTTTCCATAAGCAGATATTTATCCATAAAACTTCCACATTTTCTTCTGGATCTTTTAGGTATTCCTGATTGTAACACAGCTATGGTGTATTCCATTGTTAGTTGTACTCATTATGAGCAGCTTGTTTATGTCTATACATTTATTCCATTTCCTCTATTTTTCTCTCTCTTTTTAAATTTCCTCTTCTCTTTTCCTCCTCATTATTTGTAATCTACTCCCACACTTTCGAGTATTTTTGCCTGGGATATACAAACTCATTACGCCTTTGAGGCCAGCCAACATACAATCAGCATATAGCCAACACCCCCAATACTTTCCTAGATAGTGACAGCCTTTAGATTAGCTATAAACAGTCCTTATTGTGGATGGTTAGTCTTTTTATATCCCTCATAGTGGAATCATCTTTGATGATTTCTACCAGCATATAAATGCCTATTCACATTAGGGGTGTTCCAGTACCCCCAGATTATTACTCTTATGCTATAGTACCACTGTTTTCATTCTACTGTCACATCACCCATCTGTCTATGCTATAATTTATAGTGCATTTTGTTTTTTGGTCGTATGCATGATTATTTAATTTTTCCCTTTTATTTTAATTTTTAGCTAGATATTTGCCATTTTTCAGTTTTTATTTTTCAATTTTCTTTAATTTTTATCTTTATTTTTCTTAGATGGCATATAACATTTAGTCTTTTGATAGTGATTGTTCCTTGACCATGTCACCTCTGTTTGGGGGCTTGACACAATACAGATATAGAGCATTTGTAAGATCTTATTATTAAAGCGACACTATTGTCACCAGAACAACTACAGTTCCTGCAGGCTTTTTACAGTAAACACAGTTTTTTCAGAGAAAAGGCAGTGTTTAAATTACAGCCTAGGGATAACTTCACTGGCCACTCTTCAGATGGAGACACTGAACTTTCCTCATAGAGATGCATTGATTTAATGCATCTCTTTTAGGAGATGCTGATTAGCCAGGACTGTGTTTGGCTTGTGGTGGCTCTGCCCCTGATGGTCTCCTTGGCAATCCAATGGGAAAGCATTGTGATTGGCTCAGATCATCACTTCTGATGATGCCAGCCAAGCAGGCAGATCAGGGGCAGAGCTAGCAGCAGCAAACTGGAATAAAGGTAACATTTTACTATACTTAGGGGGGCAAGAGAGGCAATTGGGGCTAGATGGTGTTTTTAACACTATCGGGCCAGGAATATATGTTTGTATTACTAGCCAGAGAGCTGGAATTCACCTATTCAACATTATTTTCTCTCTGTTGCCTGGTTATCAGAAACCATGGGGGATTGTGAGCTTGCTGGTTTTCCATAGCAATGATGCAATTGAGAGTGAGGTCAAGCCACTCACCATGTTTCCATGACAATGGTCAAGCAAAACTTCGCAATCACTAGCAGGAACAAAGTAAGACTTCCTGGCCACTAACTCTGCCATTCTGCCATCTAATCAGCACTCTGTTATCTAATCCCAGACACTTAACTACAGTGAGTATACTTTTATTTCATTTCATTTCTTCCTTGGGTCATGATGTGATCCCACCAATGATCCGAGGCATTCAGTGCAAGGTTAGTATACATCTGTCCACATCCCTCCTGTTTCTACAATAACAAATTACATGTCATATGCTGAGTTTAATCCCACCCTTGTGTACCTGATCATACATTGACTACACACACTATGTATTTTAACAGTAACTTATGCCACGCCACCTCTTTACACAAATAGAATTTTTTTTTTGTTTAACTCTACTGCCACCTGGTGGTTCCATTTGAGCATTACAATTCTATGTCAAATGTACTGGGACTGCTTGTACTTCTGATCTGTATACTTTTATTGTTATGGGAGAAGCTACCAGTGTGTGTGGGGAGGGGGGGAGGGGGCTAACATTTGCCATAGCTGTACTGTACAGATTGATATTAATATTTTCTATCTATTTTAATACATGGGTCAAGATATTACCAGGTTGGACTATTCTACAACTGTTTTGGGATTAGACCACATTTTTGTTTATCTCTTGTGTTAACAATTACTAGATAAAGCTCTTAGACAGCCCCATGGTCTGTCTCTCTGGTACTTTTGCGCTGCGTCCTTTTAGTCTTGTTGCATATCCCTTTCCCCCCCCCTCTCCAGTTGAATTATCTGATTCCCTTTTGTCAATGAGACAAAATTGCTGTATACTAAAATTATTTATTTATCAGCAATAATTTGACCTTCAAATTAAAAGGACAGAGATGGTGACAAGTTTTGCCTCTTTCTATGCTTGCTAGTTCAAGCTTTTAGGAAAAACAATGAATTTGGTCCTCTATTGCCATTTTACAGACATAATATCATTATGGATGCGTAGGGAAATTAGAAGACATTCATACATTTTTTTAAAATATGTAAATAAAACATGTATAGACATGAAAGATTATAAAGAAAAATATTGGAAACTAAATAACAATGTCTTGCTAAAGCATGTGATCCAGAAACTAATATATCAATATGCAAAGTTTACACTGATCAGCCATATCATTAAAGCCACTGAGAGGTGAAGTGAATAACATTGATTATATAGTTAAAATGGCACCTGCCAGGAGGTGGGATATATTAGGCAACAAGGAATTTCAAGTGTTAGAAGCAGGAAATCGGCAATTAAAAAAAAATTAGTGACTTTCATAAGGGAACTTTAAGACTTCCATGGTATTGTCCTTTTGGAGCATCTTGGAAATGGCAAGTCTTGTGGGGTGTTCCTGGCATGCAGTTGTTAGTACCTACCAAAATTGGTTCAAGGAACCGGCGTCATGGTCACCTTCGGATTATTGATGCACATGGGTGAAGGTTAGTCCATCTGTTCCAATCACAGATTGTAGATCAAATTGCTTAAAAAAACTTAACTTGATAGAAAGGCATCAGAACACACAGTGCATGGCAGTTTGCTGCGTTTGGGGCTGCATAGCCAGAGACCAGCCAGGGTGCCAATGATGACCATTGTCCATCGCTCAAAGTGCCTTCAATAGGGACATGAGCATCAGCACTGGAACAATAGTTGAAGGTTGCTTGGTCTGATTAATCACATTTTCTTTTAGATCAGGTGGATGGCTGGGTTTGTATTCGCTGTTTACCTTGGAAAGAGATAGCAGCAGGATATGGGATGAAGGCAGGCCGGTCAAGGCAGTGTTATTTTCTGGTAAATGTTCTGCTGTGTAGCCTTAGGACCTGGCATTCATAGGGATGTTACTTTGACACCTACCACCTATCTAGAGATTGTTGCAAACCACATACACCTTTTCAAGGCAGTGGTGTTCCCTGATGGCAATGTCCTCTTTAAACAGAGTAATGCACCCTGCCACACTGCAAAACCTGTTCAGGAATGTTTTGAAGAACATGACAAAGAGTTTAAGGTGTTGCTTTGGCTTCCAAATTCCCAATATCTCTATCAGATTGAGCATCTGTGGAATGCGCTGGAACAACAAATCCTATACGGGCGAAGTATGCGCTACTAATGTCTTTGTGCCAGATATCACAGGACACATTCAGAGGTCTTGTGGAGTCTATGCCTCAATACATCAAAGCTGTTTGGCAGGGTGTTGGGGACCTACACAATATTAGTTTGTTTTAATGCTGTGGCTGATCAGTATATATAAATTCATGACCAAGATATTTGATATTGTTATATAGTTTTTAAAAATGTGCCTTGCTTTTTTTTTTTTACACTGATAAGGTTAAAACCAAGGTCCCTTTAAGGTATTTGACGAAGGAGGTTTTGCCAATTACACAGTGGCATATAATAAGAACCTATGTGAACAACAATATGTTTTGCCAGTAGAAGCTTTGGTGTCTGACATCACTGTGAATGGCTGAAAAGTACAAACTGATAAACTGATAAACTGGCAACGTATACCTTTAGCAGCTCTTTATACCTGCAGCCATTGCTATTGTTGCAGGTGCTCTTGGTGTCAGGATACACAGACTCACTCCGGACACAGATAGTAGGAAAAAAATCAACAGTTTATTCATAGCTGGCTACGGTCTCATCACCACAGACTCAAGTCTGCAAAAAAGCATGAGAACCCCCCCTTTTTGGGTTAACAGTGCTTATATATGACAGATGATGCAGCTTATATGCAATATGGGTTACTCCCATACTGCGGCAATTAATAACCAATTAGCAAGCGTTTATCTATTACTTTATTCATGTATTACTTTACTGCGTATGAACATTCTTAGCATTCCTGTACATAAGTCCTGGCCCTGATCATGTACAGATCTTGTCCCATATATGGTCATATGGCTCTGAGGCATTTCCGAGATCATCTACCACACTATGGTATTAGTTTTATAAACTTCCAATACTTCCTATTAAGTCCTGAACAGAAATCTACTATATAAAATTTAATCTTTAAGTCACCAAGCATGGGTTTATTTTCTGCAAAACAACTATTGCAAATGTGTATACAGATAGTTTAATCAATGTATACAGAAATCGGCTTGGTGATTAGCAAACTAGTCTCATAATCCACAGTGATAATTACCTGTTATCACCTGCCATTTAATTCTAGAGCCTGTATAGACCTGCATACTGACAATTGAGTGACAAGCTAAAGCAGGAAAACCTCCCTACTGGTCATTCTCATGCATTTCATTGTATGAAATACAACACAGGTGCTGTAGTTGCTGTGATTAATAATCTGTTATATATATATGGTATGTAGAAATTGAATTGCAGATATTATTTGTGCTGATATGCATGTAATAAAGCCATAATATAGCTCTCATTATGTGAGAATGCTACAAAGATTAATATTTAGAGTCGTTGTACAGTTGCAGTAAACACATGCTCTATCACCCACTCCCTTGGCTTTGGTAATATGGTAAATAATTAAAATATAGATAAGGCATGCCGAACTAGAGACAACAAAATACGCTTAACAAATGTGAGCAAAATATTTACTTATCATACTTTTTTTTTAATCTATGGACCATATTTCATATGCTTTCATTAAACTGTGAGTTTTGAGAATTTCCCAGAGGTTTCCAATTTTAGGACACTGTTGTGTTTCCACCAGAGCAATTCTGGTCTTAAATTTTGCAATTTCTTGCTGAATTCCCACCATGTCACAGTGTAGTGATTAACCCTGTTAGTATCTTTCAATTTTATAAATTACTTACCGGTATATAAAGTTAAAATGGTTTCACCTCAAATGTTGAATACGTTGTTATACAAAATGAAATCTAGTAGGGTTATATGTTAACTTTAATATCATCTCACATGTCTTCACTCTGCTGGTAAATTAACCTTTCACCGAGGGGTTTATTCACTAAAAAGGGAATGTGACGAAACCAATCTCGCCACATTGCATTGGAGAAGCCTGCTGCCTTTGGACTATGGCCCCATGTTAAAAGACATATTTTTCCCTGCAGAAAAGACTTATTCGTGATTTTCTGCCTAGTGTTCGGTAGATTCAATCTACCGAACAACCTCATGAATCACTAAACCACCTGGGAGCTGGAGTGTGCCAGCAATTAGCCTCCCAGAAGCTGCGGTTAACCGCAGCTTAATTGACGAATACTGGGTGGCCGCCATTCGTATCACGAACACGAGGTCGTGGCCATTTTAAACCCGCGAACGCACAGCGGTGTTCGACGCTCAATTCATGGAATTAAAATCGGACACAGTTTTGCGCGAACACCGCTGAAGCCGCCGACCTCCCTTCTTGTTCGGTGAAAGTGCACCGTGTTCGGTAGTTTTATTTGAATATATTATACCCCAGATAGGAATCCCATGGAGCCCATTCGCATGAGAACTGACTGTGTAAAGACTTTGGCTCCATGGCGATTACACTGTATTCGTGTGGTCTGAGCGCCATTCGCTTAATAATGTGCGCTCAGACCTGAGCTATCTGGGGACATGTTAAATGTATAGTTTTATTGTAACTTGTGTCATACTGTGTATTTTAATAGTAATTCATGTTTTAGTATCCCCACGTGCATAATGGCGATTTGCCTTTGTCTTGGGAGATAATTGAATTACTTCTCAATTATCTCCAAGGCAGAGGGGAGGAAGCCAGGATGCATTGTGGGAATATAATGTGACTGTGTGTCCTATTTGTCTACTTGTCTGTCTTTTGTCACAGTCTCCCATTTGGTCCCCTAGGGGAGTGTCCACCAGGTGGGAGACCTGCATAAATACTGGGCAGGTAGCCCTCATTAAACAGACCACTGCTTGACCCTCAACACGGAGCCTTGTCTCGTCTTTGGGGGGATTAACTGAACGCTGATAGAGACTGATTGCTAGGAGTGTAAGCCGCTTAGATGCTTTTCCTATTCGTCTGCTAGCAGCGATTCGTATGGTTCCAGTTCGTGTGTTTGGAGTGCTATATTGTATGCCGTTCAGGAGTTTGGAGTATTCCCTTATTGGCGGTTCGTGAGTTTGGTGTTCTACAGTAGCTGTGCCGGCATCTCTGGAAAGGAGGACGATCGCCTAAACGGTTTTACCCCTTGTGTGCAAAACGGTCCGTTACAGGGAAGAAACAAGGAAATTAGGTGGTCTGCCAGATGGCAAATAATTGTGCCAGATTGTGTTGCTATAGGATTATTTGGGTGCATGAACATGTCTTTGCTTGTATGTGTGTCATTGTGTGTTTCTATATCAGTGTGTGATTGTTTTGCCTGTATTTATGTCAATGTGTACAGGCTACTGTGCAGGGCTAGATGAACAAAACTCCATTCCCTATACAATTGAATAGGCCAACTGATGAAAAAAACTAAAATTTTTTTCTTACTTGGCCTGCTCATGCTCTATAATGCAGAGGGAATAAGGATGGGGAACAAAATGTGTGTGGATTGGCTGACTATAAAATAGTTTAAATAAATCTGACTTTGCACATTATGCAAATAGGCCTGCAGTTTGTGCATCTCTAACATTGTAGCATGTATCCTTTCTGCACTCACCACATCGATCTTTCATTCTGTCTCATGCTTCTGCCTACTAGCAAAAAGGAACAGAAAGGGATGGACAAGTGAGTGCTGAGGAGAGATGATTCAGTTTGTGATGAGCTAAAGAGAATAATTGAGATTTGTTTGGCTTGTAAGATTGACAAGTAGACTTAGTTGACAAATAAAAGTGCCAGTGGATCTATGCCAGATTATATGTTTGTGTCAGCATATATGTCATTACGTAGTTGAGCCTGTGTTAGATTGTTGCTGTATTTGTGTGATGGTCCATGTACCACTGTGAGTGTCATTTTTTTATTCTTTATTTAAATTTTTTGTGCATAAAGAATAATCGTTACATATATTGCCAGAAAGAACAAATGGTTATATAAATAACCAGGTAATAGACATACATGGCATTTGCGTCTGTTGTACTTCTTGAATGGCTAGGCAGTTGTAAAGGTTTGTCCAGCTTTAGGTACTGAATTTCTGTTATGGGTTAGGTACCGTGAGGCGTGGTGTATGGTCACTTGACCTTGTTAGTCTTGGTGTGCCCCCCTCAACTGTAAATTTGCTTAAGATAGCGGCCTAGTTGGTAAGTGTAGTTGGGAGTTCTCTTGGGCGATACGTAGTGCATGAGGTCACATTTATTCATATCTTAGTCAACTCATGAGGTTCTCGGCATGTATGCTTGTTGGGCTTATGTAGTCGTGGTTTGGTTTTGGGCAAGCAAGTTTGAGGGGTGATGGTAGTGGCCAGTGCCTAGTGGCATCTAGTAGACCAGGGTTATATTAGTCGTGCAAGCTGCTCATATTCGAGCTGACTTTCACAGTTCCATATGGGCACTTGGGGAGGGAGTGATGTATGTCATACGTCATTGGGGTTTGCTGTTCAAGTCTTGTCTGAGTAGGCTCGGACAATTTTGTCATTAGGTATGGTCCCTTTAACAATAAACTTTAGAAACAGTAAAAACAGTATAAACAAAGAGAAATGTAAACAGTTGTCAGCTTGTGTGGGAGGCGTATCATTGAGGTCACTGGGCCTCCGCTGGTTGAGGGTGGCGAAATTGCCAGAGTCCATGGTTGGGTGCGAGGTTGGCCTGCGGCACTGGCTAGGAGTCCTAATGTAGCAAGCAAGGCTGGATCCTCTTCCAGCTCCGATATCTTGTAGGCTTTATCTTCTTTGATGATCCATAATGCTCTAGGGGTTGCCCATCTGTACATGAGTCCAGCGGTTTGTAGTGTGGTGGTAATGGGCAGCATTCTTTTACGCCATACAAGTGTGACCCTGCTTAAGTCCTGAAAAAAGGCAATGCGGCATTGTTCAAATTAATATGGCATTTTCCCCTTGATGGTGGCGATTAGGGTGATTTTGTCAGTTAGCGTCTGGCCCCTTAAGATGAGCAGCTTGCGTGGTCTGCGGCAGCTTGCGTGTGAGCAGCTTTCGTGGTCTGCGGCAATTTGGCAATCTGGTACACGCCATCGAAAGAGAAGTTTTTGACTTGTTTTGTGGGTAACAGTGATGATACAAGACGCCTTATAAAATGAGGCAGTTCTTCCAGGGGTATTGATTCCAGGACCCCTTGGATTTTCACATGCATCTGTTGTACTGTTTCCCTCAGGTCGTTCAGGCCTTGTTGTAGGGTCTGCACCTCTTTCTCTGTGACCTGCGTATGAGCTGTGACCGTTTGCACTTCAGCTGTGAGCCCCTTCAGGTCTGCATACCACTGCCAGCATATCTTGAATGTCCTGTTTGGAAGCTGGTGTACCTGTTCCCCTGGTCTCAGGGGCCTCCCTTTCCATTCTGGCTGTAGCCAAGCTGTGTGGCCTATCCCTACCCCTAACCCTACCCCTAATCCTAGGGGTCAGGTTGGGGGAAGGGGTAGGGTTAGGGGTAAGGTAAGGGTTAGGTTAGGGTTCAGTGTAGGGTTAGGGTTAGGGGTAGGAGTAAGGTCAGGGTTAGGGGTAGGGGTAGGGTTAAGGATAGGGGAAGTGGTAGGGTTGGGGGTAGGGTTAGGGTTAGGGGAAGAGTTAGGGGAAGGGTTAGGAGTAGGGTTAGGGAATTGCCGAATTCCTGAAGTGTATAATTGCTGAAGTCCCGAATTTCGGAAGTGCTGAAGCGAAGTGCCAAATTGCCGAAGTCCTAAATTTCGGAAGTTCTGAACTGAATCAAATTTTTTTCCCATGCTCATCCCTTAGTTGATGTCAATGGATGGTGTTCTTTGGCTTTTGTTTATGTGTTTCATGGTCAGCAGCAATTGTATGTCATACAATGACCAGTCATACTGCACGTACGGTACACTCAAGACTGTTTGCGATAGCACTTTGTGTACCTGGGTCATTGAGACCATGACACTGTTAAATTGTTAAAGCAGCAGTTTTGATCCATGTTTTATGTCATTATATGGCATTTTCTTGTTTCTGTTTTATCCTGACATCTGCAAAAAATAAAATGCTAAAACCGAGCTGTAAGTGAACAATACAGGGATTTAAATTTAGCAATAAAATACAGTGAAAAGCATTGTCTGAAGCAACCACTGATATATATTGCACTCAATACTAATGTCAACAAATAAGTAATACACCATTTCAGATGAGGCTGCAGACTTTCTCAAGCAGCTGTAACATTGCATTCTGAAGGCAAAAGGTTGCATTTGTAATCTTCAACAAAATAGCTAAGATATTGGACTTGAGGTACCCAGTCCTTCTTTTTACTTGATTATTGCTAGGAGTATGGCTGCTCCAAACCTTAAAACATCCTGCTCCAGTATGGTTGGTGTGCACATTCTTTACCAAAACATGGTGTGCAGTACATGAGACACCAAAGTCAACGATAATACTTATGTCATCATGAAGTTGTTAAAATCATAACATTAATACCCTTTAAATTATACCATCAGAGGATCACAATGTTATTCACCTTTTCTTGTGTTATAGTGTATAGTGTACTCTGTCTTAATCAATATTGGTGAAGCTGCTATGGATATTTTTTTGCTTGGATTATTTCTTATCATTTTTTTCTCTTACTCATTTTATTATACACGTTGGTACATTCATGTATTCAGGGGAAAGGAATAATGCTTACAGAGTGACTATGTATTTTTAAGTGTGATGTAAGGGATTTTCTTAATCTCATAAATAGTTCTCCACTGGAAATATTCTTTCCCTTACTAATATTTGGATTTTTGACAGATACCATAACTGGTGATCCAATTTTAATAAGGTGATACATTAATGAGTTGGAAATATGAACTGGGTGTACAATACACTATAATGTACTTGTAATTCTTGATTTAGTATCTTTTGTATTTAGTACAATCTAGGCAGCAACACAACTCTCCCTGTCTTGAGCAATATGGTTGTTCATATACTGAAGCAACGAGAAGTCTGCAGTTGATTATTAAATCTGATTAGAACTAGAAAACATAATTCATGTACATAAAAGAGAAGCTATAATGCAAAAAAAAAAAACAAATCAAAAAAATTATAACTCTTTTGTGCTTTATTCAAGATATAACATTAGATTATTTAGTTTAGTAAGGAAACTGGAGTCTCCTGAATGAACCAATTTTTGAATTCAAAGCACCCCAATCATTGTATCTTCTGTACTCTCCAGGTCTCAGATAATACTGGCGTCCCTTGTAGTTTGGTTCCTCATAGAACATCCAGTATCCATCTTGAACATTGCAGGAGTTGATGTCATGGTAACGAAATCTCTCATACACATGAGGGCAATCTTCAGAGAACTCCATCATTTGACCTTTAAAGTCTTCTCTCTCGTAGATCTTAATTTTGAATGATCCACTGTGCTATTAAGTGATCAAATCATACAATATTTAATGAACATACTGCAGGACAAATTCTTTTGTATTTTATAATAAATATTTTTTTAATCTTTCTATACTCCACATAAAAAGTTTAAATATTTGTTTATGATTATGTTCACTATTTCTTTTTTATGTTTAAACCTCTCTTAAATAAAATATTCATGCTACATTTTATCTAATAAACAAAAATGAAAAACATACATTATCATTCATTATCCATAATTATTATTCATTATTGTACATTATCAAATATCTACTTTTCAATATTATATATATATATATATATATATATATTTTTTTTTTTTTATTGTTGCTATCAGACATTAAAATGTATGCTTACTTGTGGGGTGAAACGACATGATTTGATGGAATCATTGAAACCCAGCCAATGCTGAAAATCAGGATACTCTCCTTTCTTCAAGTAATATTGATATCCCTTGTAGTTGGGGTACTCATAGAGTATCCAATTCCCATTTTCTACACGGATAGAGTTGCAGCGACTGAAATAAGAGGACAGGTCAGGACATTCTGAGGTGCACTCATAGCAGCGACCCTGGAAGTTTCTGTCCTCGTAGAAAATGATCTTCAGAAAAATAAATAAAAAATAAAATATTAATTTATTCAGTGATTATTAGATTTCTCTCAATTATCCATCTTATATGTAATATATTGTTTATTAAAGAAGTAGTCACAGTATTACATGTTCTCACTATATCCCCTACATTTAAAGAAAATATTAAAATATCAAAACCAAGTTTCATGGTAGCAAAGTGAACTGTAACATTTACTATAAGCTTTCTATGAATAATAGGCATATAAAATAAGTTTAAAAAAAAGGCTGCACTATTACCAAACTTTCCACTTTCTTACATACATCACAATGTTGGGGTCTGCCCACACATGTGGCGGGTTTGGGCACTTAAAGGTCAGAGGGGGGTGCAGGGAGTGGAGCAGGATGGGCAGCGTGGGAATGGGGTAGGACGGGTAGGTGAGGGGGAGACAGACATTGAGATGGCACAGGTACAGTTAGCTTCTAAGTATGAGCTGGAAGTTGGACATGAGGCAGGTATGGGAAAGGATAGAGGCAATGCTGATAAATGCAACATGTTACAATGCACAGATGCCTCCATTCACAGGCAGCAAACATGAGCTATCGCCTTTGCTCTCAAGCAACACAGAATCTCTCCCCGACGGTTCAAGAAGTTACGTGAAAATAACACTAGACTGGCAGTAGGGGAAGTGCCAGTCATGATTAAACATTATGTGCATTAGGTATGCTTCCTTGGATCTCACAAAGACACTGATGATATTGCAAGATCTTTCAATTGTGCTTGAGTATCACATTTTAAAGGCATAAGACACTGATTGGCTGAATCAGTATACCCTCTAAGGTAGGCATGAAAAACCCAGAGAACAAAAAAAGATAAAATATTGAAAAAAAACACACATTTACCTGCTTTTTCTGCCCACAGAATGACTTAACTGTCACAATCAAAGGCAACACCTTTGACTGAGACAGTTGTCCCTAAAGTTTGTTTGACCCTTTAAATAAATATGGAAGTTTTAAATACTGCTAATATCAAAATTGCAAAGGAAGCTAAAGAAGTGTCTTACCTTAACCATGTTGTAATGAGAGCTAATATGACAATCCAGTAATGCCAAACTAAGAGAGAAAACCTTCTTTATATACTCTCTTGGTTGTGCTGATATCGGCATACATTTAAGGTTACGTTAAGCTTGATTTTCTGTCTAGTATGGACAATGTATAGGTCTTTTGTTTGTTATTGTAGCTGAGCTAGTCCTGTATTTCTATGGTGCTATTGTGCATGTATGCTTAGAGAGGGAAAGGGTCAGTCAGCATTACAAATACAGTAGTTTTAGAAAGCTGGAGCTGAAAGAACTTAAAGAGACAGTACTGCTTTAAACTTTAACCCCTTAAGGACACATGACATATGTGACATGTCATGATTCCCTTTTATTCCAGAAGTTTGGTCCTTCCGGGGTTAAACAAGATCACATTTAAACATTTATATATCTACATTTATAAATATATAAATAGTTGCAGTTTGAATGGAAAAAGAATGTTAGATTAATTAACAACTTTTATTACATTACCTGAAACAAATTAAGCAATACATGGAAAACAGTAGCTTGATACTCCAAACAAATGAGCTACTTATTCTGTGACTCAATCTATGTAAGACTCTTATTATATTTCACGGCAAACCAGAAAACCAAACAAAATTATTTTTTTTATACCATATACCATTGGCAAAGAATGAATGAAGCTAGCATTTTGACAGGGTCTGTCCTTTCTGTGGGAATTGAGTGATGAAGTGATGAAGTGATGAAGACATCTAACAGGTTTTAAAGCTGATTTTTAAAAACAGATTTGTATCTGTTTTTATCTACTTGAAAAAGCCTTGCAAGGCGAAACACGTTGTAGATTATTTTATATATTTTTGTACCAATAAAATATATTTTTAATACCTTTTATACCTGGCATCCTGAATTCATCACTCCAACCGAGAACCAAAGAATCCTAGATGGGGATTATACCACCAGCGCTCAATTCATCGAGCAGTTAGCCTGCTCTAAAAAGTGTGAGTACATCTCCTCTACAATAATTTATTGTGATTTTATACAATGAGCACTATATTTGCTACTTTCTCTCTCTTTCCGGTGTGAAACTGCCAATATTGGGAATATCTGGAAGCAACACCTACCATACATATACATACCATAGAAGTAGGGATCATTCCACTTCACGCTATACATACCAGAGCAGGATATAGCTCTGGTAAATGTGAGTAATATACTATCCAGAATTATTTTTATACACTATATTTTTTACTTTATACTGTGCCATTGGAGTTCCCTTCTCTTTATGTTTTGCATATACCTCTGGAATTACAAGAACTATTATATCAAGAATGTCTAATACAACCAAGCTTTCTTTTTATTTTTTATTCATTTTTTATAGCACCAGCAAGTTTTATAGCACTGTACAATGGGTGGACTAATAGACACGTAGTTGTAACAAGACAAGTTGGACACATAGAAACAGAGGGGTTGCGGGCCCTGCTCAATGAGCTTGCATGCTACAGAGAGTGGGGTATAGTGACACAAGGGGTAAAAGTAGGGGTATCAATGTAGATTGCTAGAAAAGTATCCAATGAGGGCTTAGTAGGTTATGTTTGTCAGTTGCAGGAGAGGAGTCAGGGTGTGGGGATGAAAAAAGCTGTTAACAGTTTACTTGAAACGCTTTCCTGAAGAAGTGAGTTTTCAATGTTTTTTTTGAAGGAATGGAGACTGGGTGAAAGTCTAATGGATAAGGTAAGGGTGTTCCACAGAAAAGATGTAGCCCTGGAGAAGTCTTGAAGTCAAGCATAAGAGGTGGGAGTACAGACAGAGGATAGATGTAGGTCTTCGGCAGAGCTCAGAAGCCTAGATGGGACATACTTGTGTATTAGTGAGGATAGGTAAGTTGGAGCAGCATTTTGTGAAGACTTGTAAGCAAGCACCAGAATCTTACATTGAGCCCTATATCTTATGGGAAGCCATTGTAGGGACTGAGGGAGGAGTCGTGGTAGGTGCGGGCATAAAGGAAGATGAGCCTCCCCGCTGCATTCACGATAGATTGCAACAGTGCAAGCTGGGAACATGTAAGACCACTGAGAAGGGGATTGCAGTAGTCAAGGCAAGAGAAAACAATGGCATGGCTCAGCACCTTAGCCGCGCCCGGCGTTAAATATGGGCAGATGTGCTCTATGTTTTTGAGATGGAAGTGGCAAAATTTGGTGATTGGCTGAACATGAGGGGTGAAGGAGAGGTTGGAGCCAAAGAGAACACCTAGGCAGTGAGTCAGCAAGGTAGAGGTGATGGTAACGCCATTGACTTGGAGGGAGATAGACACAGGAGTATCAACACTTGAGGGAGGAAATATCAGGAGTTATGTTTTGGATAGCTTGAGTTTGAGGAAGTGAGCAGCCATCCAGTTGGAAATAGCAGAGAGGCAGTCAGAAACATGAGTCAAGATGGGTGAAGAGAGTTCAACAGACAACAGGTAGATTTGCGTGTCATCCACATCTAAATGATAATGGAAGCCAAAGGAGCTTATGAGTTTACCAAGGGAGGCAGTATAGATAGAGAACAGTAGGTGACCAAGGACAGAACCTTGGGAAATGCCAAAAGAGTGGGGTTGTTGAGAAGGCAGGGCCAGAGAATGAAACACTGAACAAGCCCTGGGCGAGGTAGGAGGAGCAACAGGAGAGAGCAGTATCCAGTAGACCAAGATAATGGAGAATGAGAAGAAGCTGTTAATGAACAACAGTGACAGAGACAGCATAATGATCAAGGAGAATTAGGATAGAGTAATGGCCGAGAGATTTAGCAGAAATTAAATAGTTGGATACTTTGGTCACAGCCGTTTCAACAGAATGACGAGCGCGGAATCCAGACTGATGCATGGCTTTTAATGCCTATTTCGAGGTCATTTATAAATATGTTAAATAGAAGCTATCCCAGAACAGAACCCAGAGTAACACCACTTACCACATCTGTCCAGCTTGAAAATTTACCATTAGTGACAACTCTCTCTGCTCTATTTTTAAGCCAATGTTCTACCTATGAACAAACTTTTTCATCTAGGCCAATTTCTTTTAGTTGGAACATTAACCTATTGTGAGGAACCGTATCAAATCCTTTGGCAAAATCCAAGTAGATCACGTCCACTGCAACACCCTGATTTATACTTCTAGTTACTTCTTCATAGAATGCAATTAGGTAAGTTTGACATGACCTATGTTTCATATAACCATGCTGATTATTGCTAATAACACTGCTCCTCCCAATTAATTCAAGAATACTATCCCTTAATAACCCTTCAAATACTTTCCCAGCCACAGAAGTTAAGCTCACAGGTCTATAATTTCCAGGCAAAGATTTTCAACACTTTTTTAATATAGTAACAACATCTGCCTTCCTCCAATTCTCCAGTACATTTCCTGAAAGAAAATAATCTTGAAGCATTTAATACAGAGGTTCACTTATTTCCACACTTAGCTCCTTAAGTACTTGTGGTTGAATACTGTTAAGCCCCAGAACCCAGAGCTTTGTTTACATTAACTTTCTTTAGCTGCTGTAGCACCTTTTCTTGAGTCATTCAATCAAAGTTTTTTTGCTGCAACCATATGCATTTCTCTTATCATATGATCCTCTTTAATATATACTGATAAAAAATAGCTATTTAACATTTCTGCCTTTTCCTGGTCTTCAGTAACTTACATGATTACAACAGTGTTGTATGGTTAAATAAATTGATACAGTAATGATCAGTTACAGGAGAGGTAGAAACCAATAACACAAATAGATATTAATAGGCAAAGGCAAAAAAAATCATATCATACAGATTAGTTAAAAAACAAAATATCAGTATGAATCACAGAATTTGTGGAACTACTAAATTATAAGTAGGCAATGTAGGCCAACCATGTCAGTACCTACATTCAAAGATATACAGATTATAAATAGTGCAGATTATGCCAAACACTGTTGTGCAATATAAGTAGGAGATATGTAATAGACAGGATACAATGAGAAGGTGGTAACCAGAGGCACATGATCCATTGTGGCAACAGACACATAATAAGCAGGATAGCAGAAGATATTCAGTTATCCTTATGAGAACAAACAACCGAATACTTACTCTGAACTCATCTTCATATAGTAATGAAGTACTTATGTCAGAACATATGGTGATAATAAGATCTTTCTGCAGCTTGTTTTATCTGCAAAGATTTCAACACAAATCCAAGCATATAATCCACAAGTATTAGATCAATGCAATGTTAGGAGTGACCATCACTTACACAGATCTAGGTACATAGACCATGTAAAACATATCAGCCAAATGTTTGGAGAATTAAACAGCTTAAAGCCACACATTTGTTGCATTTTCCAAAAATTAGGACACCTTGAAGAATCCCCATGAATGAATATCAGAACAGAGGTCCGTAATGGAACGTTATGTTCAGGGATTTCTATTGTTTTGGTAGCAGGTGAATTTTACTTGAAATAGTAAACTTGGTAGAATCATCTGGGGACAGGAAAGACCTTTAATTGACCAAAGTCAATTAAAATACTTGCAATACCCAGCATCAAAGTTACATGGAGCATATGAGCCTAAAATAATAATTTTTATTGCAGAAAGGAAATTATAAAGTTCCCCTCACAACAGGGGAATCTATGGGAAATTCTGATCCTTAACCCCTTAAAAACCAAAAGCATGCTGCCCCTGACATATATTAAAGGGATTACCAAACTCCAGGTTCCCAAGGGATGAAATAGCAGAATACTGAATATAACAAATAGCACATTCCCCCACTTTTAAAGATTATGTTTTAAGGAAATTTACTCAGTTCTAATGAATATTTTGAACCAATTCCAGAGTATTGAGATAAAATCTGAATAAAAATTACAAACCAGGGGCATGTCCTGGACTCCGATCATGGCGGCTGCTTAATCCCTCGGCTCCACACCACCCAGCAGCAATCAGCGTGCTGAAGCCTAAAACCCGCACATAAATGGGAAGGACAAAGAGGCAAGACCTCCAGGAACAAGAAGCCGCACTCACAAACAGGTCAGATGGACAAATTCCTAGGCACACAGACCTCCAGGAACAAGAAGCCGCACGCACAAACGGGTCCGAATTCCTAGGCACACCGGCTGGTAACTCACAAGAGGCCTTCGCGCCCAATAGGGCGCCGACATCCCCCGCTTCCACGTGTTCAGGCAGGGAACAGGTTACTCTGGCAGACTTCGGGGCAGAATTGAGCCCTTTTGGTCACAAAAGAAGTCCTTAATCGGGCTTCCGACACCCTGCACACAGCGTTGAAAACTGAAATGGCGGGCATCAAAGCAGACATCACACTCCACGACACATGCATAACCGATGTGGAGCAACGCGCAGACAATGCTGAGAAACAACTCAAGGCCACAGACACCACCATTCACTGACAGGGAGACCTACTGCTGGCGATGCGGTGGCACCTGGAAGTTCCCGACAACAGGGACCGCCGCAACAACATAAGGGTGCGCAGAGTACTGGAGGCAGACAGCTCAGGGGAAAATGTGGCAGAAACCCTCACCCAGCTCTTCCGCATCTTCCTCCGTGAAGATGCACCAGACCACTTCAGAATCGACAGGGCGCACAGAGCCCTCAGACCGCGTATGGCAGACGGCGCACCACGTGATATAGTATGCTGCATCTACTCCTTCCCACTTAAGGAACAGATAATGCAGAAGGTTCTCTCCCGCACCCACTGGGCATACAGAGACGCAGAGGTCACCCTCTACAACGACCTGTCACCACTAACCCTTGACGCCAGATGCGCCTTGAGACCAGTGACAACAGCATTGCGGCACAGAAACATCACATACAGGTGGGAATACCCCTTCAGCATCAATGTTCGCCATCAAAACGAACTGGTGTCAGCCCGAAGCCCAGCCGGAGCGCAACTGGAGGCTGGATTTTGCCCAACCTGAAGAGTAACTACACACTGCATCGCCGTAAAGCCAGGCCCAGCACAGACCACACAACTCCCCGACATCACACCGAGCGAGAAAAACCTCACCACGGTCCTGATTTCAAACAGCATGCCGCACCAACCAACACCCTCCACCGAGAACTCTGAATCTCGGTAAGCTACATGAACACCACCCTGCCCCGGATAATCCCAAAAGAAAGGGGCACTATGCCAATTTACCATTTGGGAGAGGGGACCCGGGGGTGGGGGGACACCGGCCACACGGGTGCCAGGGCCCTAATAGCCTACCTGCTCAGACACGGGCAACCAGAACCAAGCCGCAAAAGGGGACAAGGACAAAAGGAAGGGGACATTCACGGATGGGACTGCATGATGGGAGGGATATAACACATGATTGGGGTACCCGGGGACAGAATACGCCCGATAAATATAGACATCACACCTAAGGCCTCGGAATAGGGTCCCCCCGGGGAGCACTAGGCCCCTGACGAACAGCCACCATCCACAACCCCCATGACATAGTACTTCAAAATGAGAACAAGGCAACACAATCCTTGGTAAAGGCTGACCCTCTGCCTGCTTATTAGGGAAGTATCATATACGTTAGGCTTCTGTGGTATGTTAGATGGTTCCTGAGGACTAAAAAGCCTCAGTACTTTGTTAATGCTGTCATAGTTTGGATCTGTAATTCTTATTTCCTATATCATATAACGGGGAATAGTTTCGACAGCTACATTCCTGCTTACATATATCAGAAATAAGCGCAGATCAGGATACACTCCTTAAACGCACATTGTTACCATTCTATCGTTGTGTTTCCCTGACACAGACAAGAGATTAGAAGCAGACAGGGATGATAATCCTGTTGTAGCCACGAAGAAGCAATCCTGAGTTGCAAGGTCTAACTACTTTTAAATCTAATGCTGAAGCTAGCAGTTTGCACACTTACAAACAGTAAGAAAAATCCCAGGAAATCACTTAAAGCTCCCCATAGATAGTACTTGGAAGTAGAATTCATAGACTCAAACATGTTGAACACTGACAACGTACTATATAATTACGCTCTAATTCCTGGTTATACGCAAGATCATTGTCTGCATGGCACACCTCAGGGCCACTCTCAAGTGGATCACTTGCTCTCTATCGCATACTGTGTCCCTTTCTGCACCATGCACCTAGAAAAAGCATTCTGCCCCTAATGACTTACTAGGCATGGGTAGTCAAAAGCCCACAGACGACAGATAAGTAGCAAGCAGCCAATACCCACAGACTCAACCCGCACATACACCACCCCCCCCCACCGGACCACCTGCAGAGGGGTAGACACATTCATGGCAGGGAGACGAGACAAGAGATGAGGAGCACACACAGGGGATCAGAGAGGAAATGTGAGGTAGATAACGCTCATACATTAGGGGGGCTGGAAAGGAAAAAAAAAAAGTGCCACTACCACCACACTAGTAATTTACATTGATCACGATACGAAGGGGAGGAAGTGAGGCAGTTAGCTGAAGGCCCGGCCGTGCACGAACACTGGATAATACTCACAAACCCATAGATTAGATTAGATCGCGTCAATGAGCAGGCTACAACACATGTATAACTTCACATGGTGGAAGAACCATCCTCAAGGTAGAAACTCACACTACCCACAGGTACACGCCTCCACTGGGCAACAATACACCCAACACAACTCAAACTAGCACTACCTACCGCCCGCACAGTGAAAGACACACACCCCAGACCGCCTGTTTGAACAATTGTTACGGCTGTGAGCCGGCACGTCTCGGTTTCGGACGACCCTGAGCCTGGAACCGCACCCGCTGCACCCGTGGTCACACAGACCACCTTGCAAGACCAAGGTTGCCAACCCAGACACTTACGACTGATATCATAACACAAGAGACACAGGGCGCCCACGAAACTACCCTTGCCCCCCGTCCCCGTGCTCTGCCAGGCTGTGCCCGCAACAAGGCGTACATGGCAGGGTGCTGTTCCCTCAGGCTGCCCCCATGGTGTGGGCCCACCGCGCCCCCCCAGCATATCGCTCTTGCCCACTCCGCATACTCACCCATAACTGCAGGGGGCTGAACATCCCAGAACGAAGGTCACACCTCCTCAGGGAACTCCGACGAAAGCAAATCTCGATAGCCCTCCTCCAGGAAACTCACTTCCCAGGGGACTCCGCCCTGACCCTCAGGGACAGAACATACTTACAAATGTACCTTAGCAACCACCAATCCTCCAAGAAGGTGGGAGTAGTAATAATCCTCGCCACGAGGCTGGGTTTTACGGAAATGGATAAAATATTAGACCCGGTTACTCATGTGTGAGAACCCTATCACTCGTCGATGCATTATACTTTATCGTTGGTTTACCTTGCTAGCCTGGTGGTTGAGTCCAGGAGGATACCTAAAGGTTAGCTGGGTGGAAGGCCCTATTATTTATCGCCAGGTAGGAAAGACTCCTGACGAGGTGTATACTGCCACGGTGTTGATGTTTTGAAGGGAACTGTTGGGAACCTCGACCTGGAGGAAATCATTGGGGTAGTGTATTGCTACTGGGCTGTGATTCACGTATTTGGAAGTGCTCGCGTAGTGTTTCCGTGGACTTGTCTAATGTTCGGGGCTAATCTTGGCCCCAAATGTCCGACGCCTGATGAGACGGTACATACTTTCCTTTTGGAACTCCGTGACTGCCACGGAGATGATGTATAGGCAGCAACGTTCCGTCTTCGAGAATTCTCCCATGCGTTAGTCTGTGGTGGCATATTGGAATAGGAACTGATGGCCCAGTGAGGTCGTGTGAAGAGGCATTTCCGAAGGACCCGAACTTGTGTTAAGTGAATCCTCTGTTTTGCTGCCAAGGAAAGGATCTAAGATACAAAAAGTGCCTGCGATTAGACCCAACGATGCGGAGAGAGGGTCGCACGTGGAATTGAGTAGACCCACTGAGGCCGTGGTTGTATCGTGGGGGGTCGGAATCATGTCTGGGGTGAATCGCCCCTGGAGGACCCTATGTAACGTGGGTAGTGGTGGCCCGTGAGGGCCGCGTATAGAGGTATGTCTGAAGGACCTGAGCTATTTAGTTGAACAACGTCTCTGGTTTACTAAAGGAATATATGTCAGAGATTTGTTGAGAGCCTGTGACTGGACTCCTACGTGTGAATAGAGAGAGGCTCATGGGTAACAGAGAGCCAAACAAAGCGACAGTAGTATGTAATGGCCCAAGTGAGGGGCCGGAACTGATTCATTGTGGATTGCCCGCGGAGGGCCGTATGTAACGTAGGAAGTGCCAACCAAGTGAGGGACGCGTATAAGGCTTTGTGGAGGACCTGACGTCTGTTTGTAACGACGACTCTAAGTGAAAGACAGAGATTCCTTAAACCTGCGACTGAACTTAGAAATGCCGAGAGAGAGGGACGTGCAAAGAATTTAGTGGTTCCAAGGGGGCCCTGGATGTATGTGATAGCCCGGATAAGGGGCCGTTCTATTGTAGAAGAGAAAAGCCCACCGCGGGCCGTATGTTACGTAGGCCATGATTACCTATTGAGGGCTGCGTGTAGAGGTATTCCCGAAGGAGCTGAAGCCAGTATTCGACCCATGTCTTAACTTTAATGTTGGGAAGCAAGATAAGATATGAAAGAATTGCCTGTGACTGTACACATAATTGTAGTGTGGAGAGGGTCGTACGAGGACTTGAGTGGGTCTAATGATGCCGATGTCGTATGTTACTGCCCAAGTGAGGGGCCGTAATAGCATCATAATGATAGCCCGCAGAGGGCCGTATGTAACGTATGTAGTGAAGGCCTGACGAAGTTGCGCATGGTGGTATTACTGAAAGCTAAGTGCCAAAATGTAGAGATTATGCCATGTGTGATTGCCCCTACAAGGATTTGTAAAGTGGGTGTGTTGGATAGCATGCAGAGGTTGATTGGAACATGTGGTGGGAGGTCGTGAGTAATGGTTGCCGCAATATAGTAGAGTGGTATGTGATACTCATGGCTGAAACTGACGTAGGAGTTGACTGGCTGTGTGACGTGCCGTAATTTATTTATATTTTTGTGCGTGGCTAGGGTCAGTTGAGCATCCAAGATTGTGGGAGCCGTAAAAAGGCCTGGGAACAGTGGGTGGACAGTATAAGAACCCTGGTATATGTGCTGGACTCTCAGGGGCAGTGGGTGTAGCCAAAATGGAATTGTATGCTGTAATGCCGGCCACCTGTGTGCTAAGAGCAGGCTACTTCATAAATTGAAACGACTCGCGACAAATTGGTACGTGGATTGATTGCCCGTGACATAATGTAACAGCTTAATGGGGGGGATGGACAGACGCACGAAATCAGAGGATTTGCCCCAGGCGTAGTCCACAGGGTAGGAGCGGCCGTGTGACTGGTTGGCGTATCCTGAACATGGTATGCTAGAGCCATGTATAATGCCTGATGGCCATATGAAGAGTAAGTCGTGAAGGCCTAGGGAGGGCAAGCCCTTAGTAATACTTGGGAGGTAAGGTGGCCGCGTATTGGTAGTATCTGTCTTATTGGATGTATATTAAAATAGAGAGTTGGTTCAGTGTTGACTGTACGGATGTGTGGCTCCAGCCGCATATGCCCGACCAAGTAAGCAGAATAGTATATGAACATGATGCACCAAGGAGGGGCTGAAGTATGTGTTAGTAGGCTACCATCTGGGTATCGTGTGGATAGTGTAAGCGTGAATACAGGACGATCGAATATTAGGTGAGATATTAAGGGGGTCGAGAGATTGCAGAGTAACCAGTTGAGTTGCTCCATAATCACCTAGTGTACTATCCGGCGAGCATGAAAGAATGCACTTGTTAATGTAGGACTGTATATTGTATGCACCCATGTGCAACCAGAATCACACAAAGTCGAGGCTCCAAAGCCAGACGTGCAAATAGTGGTCGAACGTGAGTGTGAACCCAACGGCCCCACTGTGCGTATTCAGAGAGCACTAACCTAGTAACGTTGCAATAACCAAGCGATACGCATTTGTGGGAGGATAGTTAGTGCGATGTGTAGGAAAGGGGGTTAACATATACCTATGTGAGGCCACAGAATATGCTAATGAGGTAACAAAGTGAATTAAGGAACTTGCTGTGTGGATAAAAGGTCACTGTAGGTTTGACTGAACCCGACTAATTAAATAGCAACCAAATAGCAAACCAAGGGACAGGATCGTGCGATGTACGACAAACGACAAGGCTGTCATACCCGGCTGACCTGCATTACCAAATGACAAAATACAATGATCCTGCCCTGGAACTTGATTTTCATACTACCCGAATTGCTAACAGTTTGTTAAGACGTATGTAAAGATATAGCAAAGGAATACAGATTTGTGGATAGAGTGACTGTTTAACAGAGGCTAAGAGTGACCATGCCCCAAGGTGGCGTGTGCTGCCCTTAATTTGACCATCCGTTGTATATTTATATGGCAGCGTTGCAACGAAGACTATGAACCACTTTAACACAGGATTAAACGAATATCTGACGTAATGTGCTTTGCCATAATGTGCTTAGATAAAGAACGATTTCATTAAGTACAGACGTTGTGTGTGTCTATTATCTGCCCCAGCAGAGTATCACCCGCTCAATGAGGCCTGGGATGGCTGAGAGTAGTGAGCCTGGTGGTGCCTGCTTGCTCCTGCCCCTCTGCCATTGCAAAGAGGCAGGCGGAGCTGGAGCTGTAGACCGTGCATAGCCGGCAGCATGGACTGGCGTTGTCTATGGAGGGGGCGTGCTCCGTGAAACGCCTCCCCCTGTGAGTCATTGGTGTGTTGGCTGAAGCTTGCCGGTGAGGGATTACCACAGAAAAACTTGTTGGGTTGTGTGGGTTTACTTCATGGCACAGACGGAGTCCCGGAGCAATCGTCTGAATACCCGGTACGTGTGGCTGGCGGTGATGAGGAGCCGAAGCAGCCCCTCTAGCAGGGGATATCGCAGACCTCCGTGGTGAGTTTGTGGGAGGTCTGAGCTACGTGCGGCAATTATGCAACAGGCTGCGTGGGACCACGGTAGTCGGGTTAAATCACCGGTATGCTACAGACTGTGTACTATTGCACACCGTCTGTGGACTCACTGTTTGAGTGGGTAACCACCGTTTCTTGGCCGGTGTCTAGGCTGCTGGGCTGTCGGGCTGACTTGCTGTGAAGATGCTGCACGCTGGAACCCAGGAGTTTATCTGGAACCAATTATTCTGGATCGGTGTTAACCCTGAGTGGAGGTAAGTCTGAGTATAAATAGGTAAAACCTCTCCCACAACTGCAGGCTCCGCCTTAACATATATATATATATATATATATATATATATATATATAATACACAAGATCCAGCGCAAAAAAAACCTAAAACAAATAAAATCTTTCAACATTGAAGTTGCTGTTTAGTGGATAGGTGAGTGCGCTGGATCTTGTGTATTGTATAATTTGGCACCCAGCAGCACCCCATTTATGCATGTTCAGGTGAGTGCAGCCACACCCCCTTGTTTCATATATATATATATATTTGGGAGTATGGCCAACTCCTTGGTTTTGCACCCCTCCCTGTCACAGGTGCCTCATCCCTATTTAGACTTGTACTGCAGAGAGCCCTAGATGGAATTTTTTCCCCAAGTAAGTGGGTTAATCTCATAAGAGCAGACATTAGGCTGTTAGAGTAGGACCTGCCAAAGATGGGATACATTGACGTTGTGGCAGGCTTATGCAATGTATGATCATATAATGTAACTTAACCCCCATTATTTTTGCCTAGATTAGGTGTTTTTAAAAAAAAAAAAAAACTTTCAAAATTGAAGTTGCTGGGCTGCACTCATGGTCTTCCAATAAAAAAGCTCTTTATTTCAAAAAATCAGCAAATCGACGTTTCGGTCTGCACAGGGACCTTCCTTAGGAAAAAGTGACAATTACAAAATAAAACAAACTCATATATATACCCCTACAAATCATAGAAATGTGCCTTACCCCAGGTGTGTAACTCTCAACCCAGCGTTCTCACCGTGTGACTGCGCATGTGCACCTACACCACGCCCCCACGTAGACCCGCAACACCCACGTGATGACGTGAACAAACGCCGTTGCCACGGCAACTCAGTCACCATCACCTGGGAAACCGTCTGAATACAAATAAACAGACGGAGTCTCTTAGTGACTAGCCTCTAATTACATGTAATAGGGATAAAGCCACACAACTAAAGAAGAATGAAAGTAATAATAAAAATAATATTAAAAACATGCATTGATCTTGGGAGTAAGTACAAGATCCACCTTGTATACATATGTAATTTACAGTAACCCCATTGCCCAATTGTCTTAACTAGGGAAAAACATATATATTATGCATTTTCAAGAGCTGTACTTAATCCAAATAGGTCTTCCACATAGTGAACTGTACTTTATGATCCTGAAAGGATTACAGTGCATGGACAATCCAAAGATTAAATGATTCATGTGTATTAACAATATGAATATACTTATAAACATATGTTACCTCAATATATATATTTAAAGTGCATATAGTTAAATATAAAGTTATAATTATATCAATAGTGTATCTGTGCTAGTGTATATTAAAGATTAAATAAACTATAATAACTAATCAATTAGAAAGCGTATTAAAAAAGTGAATAAACTAGAAAGACCTATATCATTAACCCATATTTATTATGTATATAGTGGCATCTGTACTATATTCTCCACATCATTGCGCATGCATTGTAATTAGAGCTGTAAGTAAGTAACTCCTTGAATGCCCATTTTTAAAGTATTATTATATATCTATTTAAAGAAGCCACTATTATATATTTTTGGCTGAACCTGCATCCATTTGCTATGTTATCAACTAATTGGGCTATATGTGCCCCTGAAATTTAAATATCCTTATGGCTGCAAAGTATTGGATGATCAAGGAAACTTAGTTATCAGCTCCATACTTTAAAAAAAAAAACAATTGACGTTGAGGCCCTGGGGAGATAGCGCAGCTAAGCGGACAAGGGCACATGTAGGAGTGTGGGAATAGATGCATGGGATTGGTTGGGAAAGAGTGTGTGGGTGGGATTATGTTCTGTGTAAGTTAGTGTGGGGGAGGTCTTACCTCAGTGCCACTTGGGATTCAGGCCAGCAAACAGCTTCCCTCCCGCCCGCCCTATTAGTATATTTGTCACAGCTAACCGGGGGTATGTCCTTGTCAATTGAGTTTGAGGGTTTACGTTTAAGTATATGGAATGAGATGAACAAGTTTTTAAGGTCTCAACCTCCTCTGCTTCAAACGGTTAACATTAGGTTGCCCATCGAGCGTGGATAAGGTCGGCTGATGGCGGGCATTGGAAAGATATGATTTTTATGACGAGGGGGGAGGTGAGAGGAAGTGGTGATTAGGAACCACTGTATGCTTATTGGCAAGGACGGTTGGGTCACTGTATAACACTATGTGTGGAGTTATATATGTATATATGTTAATTTATGCTTATTTATGTCTAACGTTTTTGGTTATAGAAAAAGAAGAGGTTTAATAAATAAAGTTATGGATGTGTTATGCAGTAATTTAGTTTGTGATAATAAATGCTGTGGCCTGTTCATCCATACTAAGTCGTCTGTCGTTATTGGGCGGTTGAATGGGGTTAGATTTTGTCCTAGGCTGCATCGCGATTCCCCACTACGTACATACATGGCAGGCTTATGCAATGTATGATCATATAATGTAACTTAAAGGACCATTATAGTGCCAGGAAAACATACTCGTTAGGGTCCCACTCCCGCCGGGTTGGATGGCGAGGAAAGGGGTTAAACTTACCTTTTTTCCAGTGCCGGGCGGGGAGCTCTCCTCCTCCTCTCCGCCTCCGAACCTCCTCTTCGGCTGAATGTGCATGCGCGGCAGGAGCTGCGCGCATTCAGCCAGTCTCATAGGAAAGCATTTACAATGAAGTGGTCTGGGTGCCTAGAGTGGTCCATTAACCCCCATTATTTTTGCCTAGATTAGGTGTTTTTTTTAAAAAACAAAACAAATAAAATCTTTCAACATTGAAGTTGCTGTTTAGTGGATAGGTGAGTGCGCTGGATCTTGTGTATTGTATAATTTGGCCCCCAGCAGCACCCCATTTATGCATGTTCAGGTGAGTGCAGCCACACCCCCTTGTTTATATATATATATATATATATATGTGTGTGAGTGGGTATGTATATATATCTATACATATATACACACACTTGTACTACTCTACTCTGTAACATACTGGCATTTTTTATTCTTCTATACTCTGAACATACCATAATAATCTATACTACTATACTACACAACAAGCTGCAACACTCCTATGCTCTGTGACATACTTCTTACAAAATACTGTATACTACTTTAATCCGCATCACACTGCATACAGCAACACTCTACACTATTATACTCCGCAAACACACGACTTATGCAATGCTCTATACTACTATTTTCTGCAACATTCTGAGTTACTCTGTACGGCTTCGTGCTGCAACATACAGCATACTGTGGTACTCTTTACTACTGTACTCTGCAACATACTGCATACTGTGATACTCCATATTGTCATACTTTCCATCATACATCATACTGCGATTCTTTATACTACTATTCTCTCAATCTTACAGCATCTTGCGATTCTCTGTACACGGGGTTCCCAACCCAGTCCTCAAGTACCCCTACCAGTCCAGGATTTAGGGATTACCCTGTTGTGTCTAAAAGGTTTTTCTTCTCCTAATAACACATTAAACACAACTAGGTAATCCCTAAATCCCTAAATCCTGGACTGTTAGGGGGTACTTAATGACTGGGTTGGGAACCACTGCTCAATACTATTGTACGCTGCAACATAATGCATACTGTGATACTCTATACTACTATTGTGGGGATATTTATGGGATGAAAATATTAAAATAATAAAATAAAATAATAGAAATTATCAAAAATTTATTAAATTTTTATTATATCAAAATATATATTGAGAATTACACAGTATATTTAATTCTCTTAGATCCTAGAGAACATTCATTATAAGGATTTTTACTGCACACAGTAATCACAATTTCATTATAAAAATATAATTTATTTATTTATTTATTTAATAAAATAATAATAATATGTAACATGCATGATAATAATCAGTCAATATTTGGGTATAACATAGGGATACAAATGTCAATGGCTAAACACAATACGGCAGCTACAGCACCAAGTGTCAAGACGTAACAAAATTTATGATAGGGTACTCCACAAACACAGAAAGCTCACAGCACAGCGAGACGCAATAAACCTTGGTTAACAGTTAGATAACACTGAGTAACCCTTTCAATGCTGGCTAGAATCCTCCTAGGCATATAATATCCTGTTCTGCTGCAATTTTCAAAGCAATGTTCATACCAGATCATTATCCATTCATGGAACCATCCAATAAGAATAATCTACCAGATTTTACATTAGCCAAATTTTTATTTCCCTACATAAGAGGCACTATCTTATTTCAGAGCAAATCAATACATCTGGATAAATGCAGCATGCTAACATATGACACATTTATCATTAATATATCGTTATCATTTATTCCACATGCAGAATGGAATTTTTATAACCATATATTCTTTAGTTAACTAAGATTTCTAATTATTGAACTCTGACCAATTTATCCGGACATTTATTCCTGCTATTAGTAAATTTTTGATTAATTTAAATTAATTAAATAAAACCAGCATAATTATCAGTTATGTTGTAGAAGTTCTTATCAGATGAATTCAAAGATCTGTTCCAGGAATTGAATGCAAGTATGATTAATGTATAGAGGCGTGCATGTAATAGAGAAAGTGGTGTTGGTTTGGAAAGTTGAGTCAAAGAGAGTTTGAGAGCTGAGTGTTAGATTTTGAATCTTGAATGTCCGAATTGAGTGTCAGTCCCAGAGTGTGTGTCCTGAATCTCCCCCTCTTCCCTTTGTCCTTACTTTTTAAAGAGCCAAAGTCTCTGCACATCAGTAGTTGATCAAACAAATAGGAAACTGTAGGTGTGCCTAATTGTATCTAGTATTATCTAGTTTTTGGTCAGTAGATGGCGCAATTACATCACCAAAATTTCTTGTCCTGGAAAGGGTTAACTTCATTTGATGATGATTTCGACTTCATTTGGCTTATCTATAATGGCCACTATAACTCAAATTCACTGCCAGCTTCAAAGGTTTTCCCTAGACTTTGTGTCGGGAATTTACCTTGAAATCTACTTTTTGACATGTCTAAACTTTCCTTTACCTCTTGCTTACAATGAAAGTAAAAGTAATTACTAGGTGTTATCTATCACTGGCGTCTGGCTTTCTGGTCTTCTTGTGTGAAGCTGTGTCGAAGATTATTCTATTCCACTAACATTAAGAAGAGTATTCCATTCCCCTTCTCTGTTAGACTCATTGCCTTGTTTACAAAACACATTCCTTAGCTCAGACTTGAATGAATAGAGTTACAGATAGACAGAAATTTTGTGTCTTTCTTAGCCTGAAAATCCAAAATGGAGTCAGCTCTGTTTTGAGTGTGACTGGCAATATACACTAGTAATTTCTGTCTTAGCATAAAATGTCTGCCGATGCAAATATATACTCTGCAACATACAGCATACTGCAATTCTCTGTACTACTATACTCTGCAATATACTGCATACTGTGATACTCTGTATTGTGATACTCTCCATCATACATCATACTACAATTCCATTTACTATTGTACTCTCCATCTTACAGCATACTGCAATTCTCTATACTACTATACTCTGCAACATATTGCATACTGAATTTCTTTATCCCATCCTACTTCACAACATACAGCGATACTTTATACTCCTATGCTCTGATACACACCGCATGCTGCAATACTCTATACTGCTATGCTCTGCATAACACCAGGGCCAGCCTTAGGCCATTAGGTGCCCTGTGCGAAAAGTAAGACAGTCACACAAACAGTTACAAGCAGACAGTCAGACATGCTCAGTTACAGGCAGACAGTCACACACACACACACACACACACACACAGTTACAGGCAGACAGTCACAGAGCCAAAACACAGCAATACAAAGAAGTGTGCAGCGCATGTAATAAATTCACAAAGATATATATCAGTGGTGCTTCCACCTTAGGTGAATGTGTAAATAAAAATAAAAATAAGGATAAATACCCCAATATAATAGATGTCAGTAGGTATAAACCCTGTCACACAGCCAAACACATTTAAAGGCAGACAGTCAAACAGGCACACAATCACAAACAGTTACAGGTACACACACAGTTACAGGCATACAGTCACACACACAGTCACAAGCATACACACTCGGATACAGGCATGCAGACACTCACACGCTGATAGACACACACACACTCAGTTAAAGGCAGATAGTCATGCACAAAGGCACAAACACACACACAGGCAGGGAAAAATAGCAAATAAGGGCTGCACCAGAGAAACTTAAAGGACCACTATAGTGCCAGGAAAACATACTCGTTTTCTGGGCACTATAGTGCCCTGAGGGTGCCCCCACCCTCAGGGACCCCCTCCCGCCCGGCTCTGGAAGGGGGAAAGGGGTAAAAACTTACCTTTTTCCAGCACTGGGTGGGGAGCTCTCCTCCTCCGATCCTCCTCCTCTCCTCCCCGTCGGCTGAATGCGCACGCGCGGCAAGAGCTGCGCGCACATTCAGCCAGTCGCATAGGAAAGCATTATCAATGCTTTCCTATGGACGCTTGCGTGCTCTCACTGTCAATGAGACCGCCGCTAGAGGCTTTGGGGGAAGGCTTAACCCATTCATAAGCATAGCAGTTTCTCTGAAGCTGAAGTGGTCTGGGTGCCTAGATTGGTCCTTTAATATGAAATAAAAATAACAAATAGTCCGAAAAAAGAAAAAGTCTTATCTAAAATGCTCTTATTGAAGTCACAGAGTCTATAGGTGCTTGGTCCAGAACAAATGTCCTTGCTGTTCTCTTCCATATAGGTCCACTCATATGTAAGAGATAAAATAGATAGAGAACCAAATAGTGCAATAGGTTTAATGATAAAAGGATAAAAGGAATAAAATATAAAAGGCTGGTATAAAACTCACATTTGTAAGAGCTATAACTCGCTCTAGTATGAAAGGCATACAGCAGTACAATCCCCGCTTATGGGATATAGGGTGGACTTCCTCCGTCAGTGGTATGTTCAACACTCGGATAGAAAGAGACAACCAATAGTGCTCAATGGGTAAAATACTGGAAATAAAATATATAAAATGGTACTCACAAGACAGGAGCAGGCCGACTGCTTCTTGAAGATAGTGCTGGTGGTATGATCCCCACCTAGGATTACTTGGAGTCCAGGATGATAAAAAGATGATAAAAAGATGCCAGGTAAAAAACAATCTAAGTTGTATATAAAGATAAATGGCACAAATAAAGAGTAACCGAATAATCTTTAATATATAAAAATACACAAAATAATATCCATAAACGCGTTTCGCCAATACGGCTTTATCAATATGGAATAAGAACCTGATACCTGGCAAGAAAGAGTTTAAATAGCAAATTCAGACCTTTGAAATTGGCGCCAAAATTGTGAACAGCCAATAAAAATTTGGGTTAGAAACAATCAAGTTAAAACAATGTAAAAACAAGATTTTTATAATAGCCATACAATATAATAAACTTTAAAAACCTTATTGTACATGAAGATGTTAAAAATGAGGGTTATTTTTATATTTAAATTACTTTTTGATGCGGTCATGTGACCGGCATCAAACCGCAAGGTGCACTGCGCAGCCGGCGGCGTCTGAATTGGTAGGTGGGAATAGGACGTGTCTGAACAGGCATCATAAAGTTAAACCTTGTTTATTTTACCAGTGTTAGACTTTGAGTTTGACATGCTTGGTATAGAGCAACACAATTTTGCAGTCTGTCGCAGAGACTCATTCACACACACACAAGAAGGCAGGCACAGATAATCACACACACACACACACACACACACACACACACACAGAGACAGCCACACACACACACACACACAAGAAGGCAGGCACAGATAATCACACACACACACACAGAGACAGCCACACACACAGGCAGTCACATAGACAGACAGACACACACACACACACACACACACAGGCAGTCACACAGACAGACAGACAACCACACAAAGACAGTCAGTTTTTTTGTTTTTATAGACCTGGGTGGAGAATAATTAATCCTCCACCCGGGTATCAATTTTAGCTCCCCTGACATTGGCCATGTGTGAGCTGTGGTGGCCCCTGGTCCTCGGCACCTTGTGCGGCCGCACAGCTCACACATTCCTAAGGCTGGCCCTGCATAACACTATAATCTACTACATGCTGCATAATTTTATACTCCGTACTTCTGTACATGCAACATACAGCATACTGCAATACTCAATACTACTATACTCTGCATCACACTGTGCAATTCGATCCTCTACACCATTAGTACTCTAAGATACTCTAAAATATTATACCCTGCATCCACACTGCATACTGCTGGTACTCTATATCACTATACTCTGCGACAGACTGCAAAATTGTGTTGCTCTATACCAAGCATGTCAAACTCAAAGGCTAACACTGGTAAAATAAACAAGGTTTAACTTTACGATGACCGCAAAAAAACATATACTTCAGTTTTCATAGAAACGTAGGTTTATTTATAAAAGTACAATATAAAAAAAGTTGCCTAACTGACAATGGATGTCCTCACGCTTGTAGGGTGCCAAAGTAAACAAAAGAGCACATTTCTTTTCAGGAGACGTGTATTTGCATATAACCAATGTTCCAGTTAATCTGACTGAAATGGTGAATGTATGCTGTTGCACAGCTGTAAAAAAACAAATGGTGTTATCTTGTAGATTTTAAAGTCCTATGAGTGTGTTCATCACTTTGGCTGAAATCATCAAACTTGATGATCTCAGCCAATCCAATGCTTTGGGAGGCTATTGTGTATGTGTGGCAAAATGCTGCGCAGCCAATCAGCATCTCCATGAGGAGATTAGTGCATCCATGCAGACCCAGTCTAATACTCTTATGCACTGCCCTGTTCCCCCACTCTAATAAACTGCCCTCCCAAATTAATACACTGCCCCCCAAACTAATACACTGCCTCCCCAAACTAATACACTACCCCCAAACTAATACACTACCCGCCAAATTAATTCCCTTCCTCCCTCCCTCCTCCAAATTAATATACTGTCCCTTCGTCCCCCAATTTAATACATTGCATCCCTGTCCACAATGCAAAACAGTACACAGGAAAAGTCCCCCAAGCCCCTCTTCCCCTACCCTAAGATGAGCTGCCCGTTCTCCAGTTCCAGCCCGGCTCTTCTCTGCTCAAGCAGGCCTGACACTCCTCTGGCACTGCGAGTAGGAGGCAAGGGGGAGTGGCTGGTCTCTGTGCACTATAGCCGCTGGAAATGACTTCACACTCTATATGTGCATATCCGGGGGCCGGAGTGAATGCTTGGCACTCTTGCGGCTGCCTTAGCACCCGATTGGCTGTGGCAGGGCAGAGAAGAAATATCTTTCCTGTGTAGCGGCTAGTCGCAGCCACAGCACAAAGCGGCCACAGGGCAGGCAGGCCTCAATTATATTCACTGTGGGCCACAAGTTTGACATGCTTGCTCTACCACTTTATCTGGAAGGCTATTCAATGCATCCACTACTTTATCAGTAAAGTCATACTTCCTGATATTAGTTTTAAACCTTTGCCCCTCTAATGTAGGACTATGTCCTCTTGTTGTGGTAGTTTTTTTTCTTTGAAATATAGTGAAATATAGTCTTCTTTTTTTTATTATAATTTATTTATTTCAATTTTTCTTATACAAGACGTACAAGACATTAACATCATCCATACTAATTTAAAAAACATAAGAAAATGTAAACATTTAGCGCTGATTAGATAGGACATGTGGTATTACATATATACATAGAGATTAAATATTGCTCATTATCATGTATTTACAATATTATTGCTTGTTCCCCATTTCTTTACTCAATTATATTATTTCTTTAAACAAATCCAAATACCAAAATAACAAGAACAATGGGCATGACAAAAATTTTCATCTAACCGTCCTTCTAAGATTAAAGTTTCGTCTCCCATAATAGTCATCCTTCTTCACTATCTATTGTTACTTTTATTAAATAATTAGCTTTACTGGATTCATTAGTATGATGTACTTAACAAACATACAAAAACAAACTTGCATTGCAGACTCTACTTGGGGTATTACAGTGGCACCACTATTTCACTACCTTAAAAGAAATGAAAAGGAAAAGATGGAAAAAAAAAGAACACACACTATTCTATTAATTTTGTCCAGGGTTTTATCTAGTCAGACTCTCCATTTTTTCTTTCCAGAAATTGCTAACATCTCTGATTTTTATTGACTGATGTCCCAAGGCTTCCATGGTTAATTGGTATTGGACTTGTGAATACAACTGGGCTTGCGTAAAATTTGCGCTACTCTTCCAATTCCTTGCGATTATTATTTTTGTTGCTGCTACAAAATGGACATATATAAATTTGTTCTTAAAGAGGAGTGATTGCAAATTTAAGTGAAATAGACCATTATGGTGACCTCTAGGGATTTTTGTTTCTGTAATATACTCCAATGATTCAAAAGCCATAAACCACAGAGTTTTCACCTTACTGCAGTCCCACCATATATGTCCAAAAGTCCCCTCTTTGTCATTGCATCTCCAACACAGTGGGGAATTAGAAGTGTACATTTTGGACAATCTGGTGGGAACTAAATACCAGCGGTTCATTAATTTAAATAATACCTCAAGAAGGTTCAAACAATGGATTATTTTACTTGTTTAGTATAATACTTGGTCCCATTCAGACTTAAGAATCTGTACATTTAACTCTTTACTCCATTTTTGAATATTTACGTTTAAATTTGGTGCTTCAAGTTGAAGAAGAGCAGTCCTTGCCTTTGAAACTATTTGCGATACCTTCTCATTTCTTAGTAGAACTATCAGATTTTCTATACCCGCTGTAGGTCGATGTAACAAAAACTGTTTAATAAAGCTTCTGATTTTTAGATAATTATACCACTCTTTCCTAGATAGTGAAAATTCTTGTATCAAATTTTCAAAAGATTTAATTTTATCTCCCGCTATTATTTGATTTATATAAACAATGCCTCTCCTTGTCCATTCACTAATATTTAAATCTTTCATCCTTAGTTGTATAATACTGAGGTTAAAGTTTCCCAATATTTTATTGCGGATTCCGCTATTAATCCTCAGCTTTTCCCACTCCATTAAAATGGATTTCAAGCAATTATTAAGAGTACAGGCCTTTTTAATTCTTTCGTCTTGATTAGTTAGCCATATCAATTGATGTAAATTTTCCATTTCTACCATCTCCATTTCTAATTGATACCATCCAGTTTCCTCTGAACTTAATAATTGCGTCTTATATATATGAAACATCATATTAGCTAAATAAATTATGTTGACGTTTGGGAAATTTATCCCTCCTTTCCTGCTCTTCTGCATCAAAAGATGCTTATTCATCCTCGGCCTTTTTCCTTTCCATATAAAATTATTTATATCTCGTTGTATCATAGATAACCATGGTTGTGGCATTCTCAGAGGGATCATGCGAAATAAATAAGACCATTTAGGGAGTAAGTACGAGTTAACCAAATTGATTCTACCCCACCAAGATAATTCAATTTGTCTCCATCTTTTTAATGACTCATGTGTCGATCTAAATATTTTCAAGAAATTTGTTTGCAACGTATCTTTTAAATCATCAGAAATCACTATACCTAGATAAGATAACCTGTTTTTATCACAGTTAAATTTATATTTATCTTTAATCTGTTGGATAGAGTCTCTAGAAATATTTATAGCTAAAAAAGTAGATTTCGTTGCATTTATTTTATAATTTGAAATCAAACTGTATTTATCTATCTCTTCCATTAAGGCACTAAGCGATTCGACAGGGTCGGTTAGGGTCAAAATCAAGTCATCCGCATATAGATTCAATTTAAATTCTTTCTCTCTGTATCTAAATCCTTTAATTCGAGGCTTATCTCTTATATTGATAGCTAAAATCTCCATTGTCATAATATATAAGATAGGCGACAGAGGACAACCCTGTCTCGTGCCATTTTTTAATGTAAACCACTCTGAACATATATTTGGAGCCACTGTTCTTGCTTTTGGGCCTTCGTATAGAGCTAAAATAGCATTAAGCATCCTGCCCTGGATTCCAAATTTTTCCATAGTTTTCCTTAAAAAGTCCCAACCGACCCTGTCAAAAGCTTTCTCGGCATCTACAGCCAATACAAATAAAGATTTATTATTTCTTCTAGATGCATCTATCAAATCCAATAATCTTCTGGAATTATCTACCGGATCTCTACCTTGTACAAAACCAATTTGATCATTTTTGATTATATACTCCATTAATCCCCTTAGTCTGTTAGCCAAAACTGATGAAAAGATTTTAACATCTGTGTTAATTAAAGAGATGGGTCTATAATTCTCCACCTTTACAGGGTCTTTATTATCTTTTAAAATTGGAAGAATATTTGCACTCAGCATTTCGGTAGGAAATTTGCCAACTGATACAATTTCGTTAAACATATTTGTTAAATGGGGAACTATAATATTTTTAAAGGATTTGTAAAATATATTTGCAAAACCATCTGGACCTGGCGTCTTATCTGATTTTAATTTGTTTATTGCTGCCTCTACTTCTTGGACTGTAATTAAAGTATTTAAGTTATTACTTTGTTCTAATGTTAGTTTAGGTGTATTGGTTTTACTCAAATAATCCTCTTCATTTATTATCGGGGGAGTTAGATTGTACAAAGCCTCATAGTACTTATTAAATCTCTCACCTATTTTTTTTGGGTCTAAATATGCCCCCTCTTCATCCACTATCTTTATTATTTTGCTGGATCCAATTTTATCTCTTAATTTTTTTGTCATGTTTCTATCTGCTCGGTTCCCCCTATAATAATAATTTGCTTTAAGTTTATTCATTAGTTTTGCATTCTTTGCTATCAAAAAATTATTAATTCTGTTCTGAATACTTTTCAGTTCATCTGCATTTTCTTTAGAAGGAGACTGCTTATTCTTACTTGCGATCTTTTTTAATTCTGCTTGTAGTCCTAGAAAAATTCTATTATTTTCTACTTTATATCTTGTTTGTATACTTATTATATTGCCTCTCATTGTGGATTTAAAGGCACACCAATTGTTTATATATGAGGTGTCATTAGGGTCGTTTTCAAGAAAAAAGGTTACTATTTGTTTTTCTAGTATATCAAGATTAATCTTAGATTTTAACAAATTATCCTCCATACGCCAGGTATCACGACCAATCCTGGTCCATTGATTCTTCATCTCCCACATATTAATACTGTGGTCTGACCAAGTATTATCCAGTATCTTAAAATATTTAATATTCGTCAATGCTGTCATATTGCCCCACACCATATCTATTCGGGAATACGAAAGATGTACACGTGAAAAAAACGTATATTCCAATGAGTCAGGATTGGTCGTTCTCCAAAGATCAAAAAAATCAAAATTAATCATAATTCTATTAGTAGATCTTGCAAGTTTATCTGTTCTTTTTTGATGTAACAATGTTGAGATTGTCTTCTTATCTAATATCGGATCCAGTACACTGTTAAAATCCCCAGCCATCAAACATGTGCCTATTTTAATAGATTCTATTAAACTTAAAACCCTTTTTAAGGTTGGAGCAGGAAAATCATTGGGAAGATATATATTAGTCAATGTATATGGTATCTCATTTAATTTACAGCAGACTATTACATATCTGCCTTCCTTATCTTTAATTTGATGTATTATATCCACTTTTAGTGTGTGGGAAAAAACTATTGCTACTCCTCTTTTTTTTTTCCACTTAATGAAGCATATATCACTGTGGGAAATTTTAAACCACCCCAGCTTTGATTATCTATATCTGACCAGTGGGTTTCTTGAAAGAAGCCCACTTCCACTTTATTTCTCAACATATAGTCATATATTAGAGATTTCTTAATTGGAGAATAAAGGCCCTGAACATTAACCGAAATCATCTTTACCATTTTAACTCAAAAAAAACCATTGTTACCACTGACCCCAAGAGAGCTGCAATGCATTCACACAAAACACAAATGGTCCATTGGACATAGACCCACAAAAGCCTTATGGGAAAAACACCCAGTCTGGCCCAACACAGCCTGGCTCCCGAGTGGTTGTCTCTCAACTCACCACTCAGGAGCCATCTGTGTCCTCGTGAGATGGTATTATAAATTCCCATATCACGGTATTTGTGTCAACACAGAAAGATGACACTTGGTGGGGCAATATAGAAGGGAGGGAGCACCCGAAAATCATACTCCTTATTTTAAAAAAACTCTCTACTATCTCATATGAATACCTTAAGAAAAGAGGGAGGAAGAAAAAAAAAAACAAAAAAAAAAACACACTTATGTTACAACCTGCGACCCTTAACAATCTAGATATCTGGTCTTTAAGAATTTATAAACATTCCTTATTTTGTGAAATCCGTGCACTTATTTATAAAGTGCATTCCATACGTCTTATTCAAATTGTTGTTACCACCAAACCAGTTATGTATTTTCAAAGAATATATACAGTCTCTATCTCTTAACTGTATTAAATCCAACCATATATCCCAAATCCAACCATGAATATATATATAATCATTAACAGTTTATACTGTGTATATGAATCGATCTATCTTTTATATTAATTCTTTCCGTGTCTTGTTCAAATTACCAGTATTTCCATAACCTTTATAAATTTCTAATTCTGTGTGTAAATATTACATCTTTTTACAGTGTTAAGCTACCAATTTTATAAATTTACGCACTCTATGTGATTATTTTGTCCTTTAAAGTACTAACTCTTACCATCCTTCTCAAACGTGTACTAATAATAAACCCACCATTCACTTATCATTAACACTTATTCTTTAGCTTTATCTTTCTCCATGCTTTCATAGTATCTATTAATTCTTAAAGACCCAGCCTCTCCCTAACAAAAAAAAATAAAATTTTAATTATCCTTTTTCATCCAGACAACTGCAAATCCTCTTCGGTTTTTAGTTATTGTCCCGCATTATATGACGTCCACTATTGATTGCTCTTCCATCCATTTTCTCAAGGCATCCGGAGTGGTGAATTTTTCATTTTTTCCTCTCCAAAAAATCCTAAGGCATTTAGGGAATCCCCATATGTATTTCACTTCTTTAGATCTTAATATGGCTAGTTCCTGAATAAAACTTTTCCGCCATGCTCTTGTTTGGAAAGATAGATCCGGGAAAACCTTCAAGTTCTTAAATCTCTCTTCTGTAACTGGCTTACTTCTCAGAAAACTCATTATTTGATTTTTAGTAAAGAAAGATTGAAATTTAACAATTACATCTCTCGGTAATGATTCAGCCACATTTCTGGGTCTGGGTAACCTGTGATATCTTTCTAATTCTGAGTCTTGTAAACCAGCTTGAGATAATACTGTTTCAAAGTATTCCATTAAAAATTTTTTCAATGTTGATTCATTAATATGTTCCGGAATATTACGGATTCTTATGTTAGTTCTCCTGGAACGATCTTCCAAGTCGTTTATTTTATCCTCTAAAAGTTCTACCTTGGATTGCAGGTCTATCATTAATAACTCTATATGTGCATTTTTAAGATCTGTTTGGATCATCTTAGACTCTATAGATTCCAATTGTACTTTCATATTTCTTATCTCATGTTTTAAGTCTAATGATCCTTTTTGAATGTCTTCTTTAATGTTTTCCTGTAGTTTATCCAGGTAATTAATTAGAGTCTCTTCAGTTAGAGGTTTACCAGCCTGTGCACCATGAGAGGGATTAGAGTTAGATTTGGGGGGAGGGGAATTATCCTGATTTTCAAGATTCAATTGAGATTTGTTTGGAGGAGGGGAGAAATAACCTGACAACCTTTTGTCAGTGATGTTATCTTTTTTTTCTCTTTTTTTTCTTTCCTCCTGTGGCTTTCTAGCTGCCATTTTGTTTCTCAAAAAAAAAAAAAAAAATTTCTTTTCTTTTGTTATTCTCCTTTTCCTTCTTTCTTTCCCTTTTCCTTCCTTCTTTCTCTTTTCTTTACTCTTTCTCTTTTCAGGCAGCAAAACTTTAAGTCAAAATTCTCAGTATTTATAAACCTGTTGCACTTATTTATTTTTTTTCCCTTTCTTTCTCTCTGGGGAAAATCACCCCTCCATTTCCTCCAATTCCTCCTCTCCTGGTATTTTATAAAACAATATTCTTCTAATTTCTGTTTTCTATCCTCCTCACCCCCCTTCTCTCTTTCACTCTCTCAATGCCATTATTTCTTGGTCTTTAATAATATCGATAAAGCATGTAGCAGACTTATCTTTGTAGCCACTGTTTTCTCTCCTCGCCAGATCTCCCCTGCGTCTCTGCTCGAGGGCTCCGGATGCCACTCAGTTTTTGCCGGGCTGAAGAGAGAAGAGAGAACCCGGTAGTCTCGCCTACGGTGTCGGATGTGTCGGCTAAATCACCCCCTCGGACCGCCAAAAAAAAAACACCGCCGGGCGCCCTTCCACTACATTGCCCCTCCTCTCACGTAGACACGCACCCGCCTACGTCATCACCACTCGCATCCAAAAAACAAAATATAGTCTTCTTTACTGTGTTGATTGCCTTTATGTATTTAAATGTTTCTATCATATCCACCCTGTCTCATCTTTCCTCCAAGCAATACATGTAAAGATTCATTTAATTTTCCTTGTAAGTTTTATCCTGTAATCAATGGACTAATTTTGTTGCCCTTCTCTGAACTCTCTCCAAAGTATTAATATCCTTCTAAAGAAACAGTCTCCAGTACTGCGTACACTACTCCAAGTGAGGTCTCACCAGCGCTCTGTACCATGGCATGAGCTCTTCACTCTTTCTACTGCTATTTCATCTTCCTATGCAAGCAAGCATTCTGTTAGCATTTCCATATATTTTTTATTTTTTTATTTTTTTATTGTGCAGATGGGTGCGTTTTCCGTTGCCACAACAGTGTATACACATATAATTACAAGCTGAACAGTGGCATGTTAAAATTGCTAATTTTTTGTTTTATGGACATGCTTAACATTGCTAGTTTGTCTCCATGAATAGTATAATTGTTTACCGAGTTAAGTAAGCCTACATATGACGCATTTGTGTAGGAAAGTAGATAGTACATCGCTTTTTCGTATTAAAATAGATTAGGTTAGACATTACAACTTACATCGGGACATGCAGGTCAGTGTGTGCAGCTTTCTTTACACTAGGTAGCTGTGATGTCTGTTAGTGAGTACTCGCTTGTACTTAGCTGTTTGGGCCTTCGATGAAGGTGTTAATTAGCTTTGCGTTGCTAAGGTTTTACATTTGGACCAGACGTTTGGATAACCACGGGTGTCAGGTCATGCTATGTGTGGGCTTGTGGTACCAGTCAGCTGTTACTCCCCCTGGTAAGTATGCATTGGAACTTGGGTATGTCTGCCGGTGCCAGCGTGTGTTGTTGCCTGTGTGTGCATGGTGTGTGCCTGCTCTGTGCTGTGTTGTGTCAGTGAATCTGTGTGTGCAGACTGGTATATGCGAGATCGGAGGGGTAGACCAGCAGATCGTGCTTGAGGGCAGTTCTCAGGCCATCCGATACCCCGGGTTGGCAGCAGACGTCAAGGGTTTTTGTCCGTGGGAGGCAGAGTACAGTTAGGTCATCGCCATGGCCCTGGGCTGTTGTGGAGACTCGCCCCTTGTTATCACACGCTTGTATTCTCGCGTCGGAGGCAGAGTTCACCCTTGGCTTGGGGCTGCAAAGGGTCTGGATGGATTGGCGCCGCCTGTGGTGACGGAACTTCCATGTCGGAGATCTCTGCTCCAGGTATTCCTGCCTGGTGGACGGCCGCCTGGGTGGGCCCCTCGTTTATGGCTGTGTGGCTGCTTTATAAGGAGTGGGGGGGACGCGCTCTTTTTCCACCCCCATTTTTTCTGCCCACAGTTGGTAGCCTGTACCTCTAGCTTCTCGGGGTCATCTGATTGCTTATCCCGGGGGTGTCCAGTTATGGTGTTCCTGCGATCTGTGCTCTGCTTGATTCCGCAGGTAGGTTGCGCACGTGGCTGGCTCCGCCCCACCCTATTACATTTTTGCCTACCTTTTAGTCATCTGAAATAATTAGCCCTAAATCCTTTTGCTCAGATGTTGAGGTTAGGACTCTATCAAGTATTCTATACTTTGCCCTGGATTTTTACATCCAAGATACATTATCTTGCACATATCCACAGTAAATGTCAGTTGCCACAGCTCTGACTATTTTTCTACTTTACCTAAATCATTTGTCATTTGGCTTATCCTTCCTAGAACATCAACTCTGTAACATATCTTGGGATCATCAGAAAAAAACATACCTTACCATCAAGACCTTGTAATATCACTAATAAAAATATTAAAGAGAATGGGTCCAAGTAGAGATCCCTAAGGTGCCCCACTGGTAACATGACCATGCTTTGAATATACTCCTTTGACTACAACACTCTGTTCCCTGTCACTCAGCCACTGCCTAACCCATTTAACTATATTGGAATCCAAACTTAAATATTGCAGTTTATTGATAAGCCTTTTAAAGCGGCACTGTCATGCCGAACTTACCTTTCCTCAATCTCTTCCTCTTCTACCCCTCTCTCAGGATCTGTTCTTCTTTTCTTCCTGTCTTCTTTAGTTTTCTTTAAAATCATAAGACAAAGTAGGGACTCTTTGCCTTATGGAGGATTCCTCCGCTTGACCAGCTCTGACCAGCGGAGGAGCAAAGTGTGCTTCATTTCCGTTGGTCAGAGCAATTTTCCCATGATCCCTAGCTTTCCTCAGTGTTCCCACAATGCTTCCTGTCACTTTCCACAAAACTGCCGAATTGCGTTCTAACTGAATGAGAACAGTCTGTTCGTTTCTTTTAGAACGCAATTCGGCACTTTATTCGGATCGGAATTTCATTCTAATGAATGAAACTCTGATCCTATTCATTGCTGTGGCTGCATCTTGCAGCCGTTTAGTAGATAACTCCCTAATTCCCACGGTATCAGGGAGTTATCTACTAAAAGGCTGAAAGACCTAAATTGGTCTTTCAGCCAACTTTACTAATACCAAGTAAAAATTACTTAGTATTAGTAAATAATATGCCCCCTACTCGCTATACCGCGAGTAGGGGCATGTGTAGTAAGCAGTGAGCAGCGTATAGTTGCTCACTGTAAAAAAACAAACAAAAAACTAATAACCCCCCCCACTCCCCCCATGCCCGTGGGGGCCCTAAATAAAGATGGGGGGGAACCTGGCCCCTGGCCCCCACCCCTGCGCGGTGGGTGGGGGCCCTAAATAAAGATATGGGGGGGACCTACTGTCCTCCCCCCCTGGCCCTCACCCCTGAACGGTGGGTGGGGGCCCCAGTAAAAAAATAAGGGGGGAGGACCTACTGTCCTCCCCCCCTGGCCCCCACCCCTGAGCGGTGGGTGGGGCCCTAATAAAACAAAAGGGGG
>OW240918.1:70124591-70166955 GCA_933207985.1 Pelobates cultripes | reverse complement strand
TCTTCATGGCCCCCACCCACCGCTCAGGATGGGGGAGGGGGGGAGGACAATAGGTCCGCCCCCCCTTATTGTAATGTATGTCTTTTTTTTTCAACAGTGAGCAGCCTATGGCTGCTCACTGTTTAGTAGACATGCCCCTACTCGCGGTATAGCGAGTAGGGGCATTTGGGAGATTTTAATCTCCCTTGTGCTATTATGGGGGTGAGAGGGTGTACTGGGGGGCTTATGAAGTGGTGGGGAGCACTGCTCCCTGCCGCTTCAATAGTTACATATTACAAGGAGGGAGCTGCGTGCCGGTAGCTCCCTCCTTGTAATAAACTAAACGAACAAACAAACACTGATACATAGTGTTTGTTTGTTTGTTCGGCTGATCTTTCTATTCACTCATTCGTCTGTCTGATGAATGAATGAATAGCTGAAATTCCCGTTCGCATGTCCAGGTGTTTCACTGGGCATGTGCGGGAATCTCACAGTCTGCCTAGTGTGGGCTGATGACGTGTCCCACAGGGACTTCACCTACCCACACAAAGATGGCGGCGCCCTGAATATAGATCGGGGCAGAAAATAAGGATTTAAAAATAGGTAATGTGGGGGCTTAGGGGCATTTGGGGGTGACTAGTGGGTCAATTGGATGTAGTGGAGGCGGGAGGGGGGTTAAAAAAAAAACGGGATTCGGCATGACAGTGCAGCTTTAAGTGTGACAGTGTCAAAAGCCTTACTGAAATCTAGGTAAGCAATGTCTACTGCACCACCCTGACCTGTTATTTTAGTTACCCAATCCAAAAAATCAATAAGATTAGTTTGGCATGACCTCCCTGAAATAAACCAATTTTCTCTTGAAATCCATGGGATTTTAGATGTTCAACAATCCTATCCTTTAAAATGATTTCCATTACTTTCCCCATTACTAAAGTAAGGCTTACTGGCCTATAGTTGCCCGAATTCCTCCCTACTACCTTTCTTGTGAATGGGCACATTCTCTAATTTCCAGTCTTCTGTACTATTCCCGTTAACAATGATTGGTTATTATTATTATTATGATATTTATATATAGCGCCATAAAATTCCGCGGCGCTTTACAATGGGTGGACGAACAGACATGTAGTTGTAACCAGACAAGTTGGACACACAGGAACAGAGGGGTTGCGGGCCCTGCTCAATGAGCTTACATGCTAGAGGGAGTGGGGTAAAATGACACAAAAAGGCAAGGATAGTATTAGACTAGTGACAGTTGCAGAAGAGGAATCAGTCAGGAGCTATTAACAGTTTAATTGATACGCTTTTATGAAGATGTGGGTTTTTAACGATTTTTTGAAGGAGTGGAGACTGGGTGAGTGACTGGTTACTGGATAAATAAATCCGCTAATGGTTTTGATAGTACACCACTAGGCAAGTTTAATAAGGCCAAAATGGAGTAGCCATGTTTGAACTAAGTACATTTTATAATTCAATAGCTTGTAGAACCACTTTTAGCAGTAATAACTTGAACTAATCATTTTTTGTATGACTTTATCAGTCACTCACATCGTTGAGGAAGACTTTTGAACCACTATTCTTTACGATATTGCTTCAGGTTTGTTGCCATTTGCTCATGCACAGCTCTCTTATGGACCCGCCACATCATTTCAATTGGGTTAAATTATGGACCTTGACTGGGACATTGCAACACCTTGATTGTTTTGTTTTTCAGCCATTCTGTTGTATATTTGTTGGTGTACTTGAGATCATGGTCCTGTTGAATGCCCCAATTATGGCTAAACTTTAGCTGTCAGACAGATGGTCTCACATTTGACTCTAGAATACCTTGGTATACAGAAGAGTTCATGGTCAACTTAATGACTGCAAGGTTCCCAGGTCATTTGGCTGCAAAACAAGCCCAACTCCATCATCAGGCTTCACAGTTGATATGAGTTGTTTGTGCATGTATGCTGTGTTTGGTTTTCACCAAATGTGTTGCTTTGTATTATGGTCAATCTCTACTTTGGTCTTGTCTGTCCAAAGAATATTGTTCCAGAAGTCATGCAGTTTGTTCAGATGCAGCTTTGCCAACCTAAGCTATGCTGCGATGTTCTTTTTAGATAGAAGAGATTTTTCTCCTGACAACCCTTCCAAACAGACCATATTTGTTCATTCTTTTTCTAAATGTACTGTCATGAACTTTAACATTTAACATGCTAACTGAGGCCTGTAGAGTCTGAGATGTAACTCATATTTTCAATTTCGATGATCATTTCACAGTCTGACCTTGGGCTCAATTTGCTGAAATGTCCACTCCTGGGTGTGGTAAATTACCAAACTAATATGGTCACCATATTAGTTTGATGACAGAATGTCACCACACTGGGAACATTGGCAACTGTCTTGAATTTTTCAACTTTTTTATAATTATATAGTTATAAAAGAATAATCGTTCTCATTGTAAAAGATGGATTTTAAATTGTTTAAATGGCCTTATAACCCTTCCCAGTTTGATGGCCAGAAAAAAATGATTCTTTAAGATCATTGCTGATATCTTTTCTCTTTGACATTGTGTTAACACACACCTGGTTGCTCCAGACCAGCTTTTATAGAGGGGGCCATACTTGCTGATGATCAATTAATCAAGGGCATTTGATTACCAGCGTCTGTCTGTTACTTAGCCTCGTACTTCATATCAAAGCAGTAAGGGTGCACTTAGTTTTTGACAATGGTTTCTCCATTTTGGCTTTATTTTTGTTAAATAAATCATGACACCATATAATATATCATGTGTTGTTGTTTATCTTAAGTTGTATTTGGCTAATTAGCTAAGACCTGCTATGGAACAGATGATTGTTATTATGACCTGATATGTTAAACCATAGAATTCAAAGAGGGTGAACTGTTTTTCCCATGACTACATATTTTCATTATACTGGTTTTGTTATAGGTATATTCTACCGAATCAGATCAGTCATGTTATAACATTGTGTTTTCTATTCAAATAAGATGGATAACCCACAATTATTATTATTATTATTATGATGATGATATTATTATTTATATAGCTCAATCAAATTCTGCAGCGCTTTACAATGGGTGGACGATCAGACATGTAGTTGTAACCAGACAAGTTGGACACACAGAAAAAGAGGGGTTGAGGGCCCTGCTCAATGAGCTTACATGCTAGAGGGAGTGGGGTAAAATGACACAAAAAAGTAAGGATAGTAATAGACTAGTGAAAGTTGCAAAAGAGGAATCAGTCGGGAGCTATTAACAGTTTAATTGATACGCTTTTATGAAGAAGTGTGTTTTTAATGATTTTTTGAAGGAGTGGAGACTGGGTGAGCATGTAATGGAGGAGGGAAAAGCGTTCCACAGGAACGATGCACCCCTCAAAAAATCTTGAAGGCGAGCATCAAAGGTGGGAGTACGGACAGAAGATAGACGTAAGTCTTCAGCAGATCGTAAGGGCCTAGACGGGACATACTTGTGTATAAGGGAGGATAGATAGGTGGGAGCAGCATTATGTAGAGATTTGAAAGCAAGAAACAGAATTTTAAATTGAGCCCTATATCTTACAGGAAGCCAATGTAGGGACTGACAGAAGGGTGAGGCGTGGGAGGTGCGGGCGGACAGGAAGATGAGTCTCGCCGCCGCATTCATTATGGACTGTAATGGCGCAAGTTGGGAACATGTTAGACCACTGAGAAGTGGATTACAGTAGTCAAGGTGAGAAAGGACAGTGGAATGGACCAGTACATTAGTCCCATCTGGCTTTAAGTAGGGTCGAATGCGCGCAATGTTTTTGAGATGGAAACTACAGGATTTGGTGATAGACTGGACATGAGGCTTGAAGGAGAGGTCGGAGTCAAAGAGAACACATAGGCAGCGAGCCTGCATGGTGGAGCTGATGGTAGCACTGTTGACTTGGAGACAGACAGACACAGGAGTAACAACACGTGAGGGCGGAAAGACCAGAATTTCAGTTTTGGTCAAGTTGAGTTTAAGAAAATGGGCAGCCATCCAGTTAGAAATAGCAGAGAGGCAGTCAGGGACAATAGTCAAGAGGGACGGGGAGAGATCAAGAGAGGACAGGTAGATTTGTGTGTCATCTGCATAGAAATTATATTGGAAGCCAAAGGAGCTAATGAGTTTACCAAGGTAGGCAGTATAGATGGAAAACAGTAGTAAATACATGTAAAGCCATTAGTAATGTTATTAATTGTGTTTCAAGAAGCTGGATAAAAAGTCATGTGCTGTTACAGTGCTTACTGCTGTGCTGTTAAATAAAACCACCTTTGTTGGCAATTCTCAGTGTAATAGGTAACTCTGGAAAAAGCTGATCTCCTTCGTGGTTGAAATGGATTTACATAATTAAACAAATAAGAATGTAAAATTGACCAGGTAGAGGATTAAATAAAACAAAAGGCAGTTATAATGTAGCTGATAAAAAAACAAACCACACTGCCAGTGATGTGACTTGGGCTGGTGTCACCCAGTGTGCCAACTTATGGTGCCATACCCGTATTGATTTCCTCCTGTACCTAACCATACAAAATCCTTAGTAACATTTTGAGATTTGTTTATTTTTTCCAGTGTTGCTCTCAAATCTTATTCCTGTAAATCATTGGATACAATGGCAATGGTAAAGCGTGTGTGTATTTGGGGATATAGTGTGTTTGTCTGTGTGGAGGATGTAGTATGTATGAGTGTAGGGAATTTAGTGTTTTAGTGCAGAGATGTAGTGTGTTTACATGGATTCAGTGTGTGTGCACTGTTCACAAGGGATTTAGTGTGTGTGCATATGGGATGTTCTATGTGTGTCAATATTAACTGTCAGAGGAAACAAGGAATTAAGCTACTATAAAAGCTAAAGCTAAACATGTCATTGTTAACATCTAAAGCAACATTGTCATATTTAAACATGCTGCATTACACAACACAGTTTTACTTAATTATGTATCGTAATTCTCAGAAGAAATGATGCATTGTCATGAATTGAAAAACTCGGAACAGCAGAAGATGGTAATAATGATAAAATAAAACACAAATTACATAGTTACATAGTTACATAGCTAAAAAGAGACTTGCGTCCATCAAGTTCAGTCTTCCTCACATTTGTTTTTTGCTGTTGATCCAAAAGAAGGCCAAAAATCCAGTTTGAAGCACTTCCAATTTTGCAACAAGCTAGGAAAAAAATTCCTTGTTGACCCCAGAATGGCAGTCAGATTTATCCTTGGATCAAGCAGTTATTACCCTACATTGAAAGATTATATGCTTGAATATTCTGTTTTTGCAAGTATGCATCTAGTAGCTGTTTGAACATCTGTATGGACTCTGATAAAACCACTTCTTCAGGCAGAGTATTCCACATCCTTATTGTTCTTACAGTAAAAAAACCTTTACTTTGCCTTAGACTAAATCTTCTTTCTTCCAGTCTAAACGCATGACCTCGTGTCCTATGAAAAGTCTGGTTTGTGAATAGATTTCCACACAATGGTTTGTATTGGCCCCGAATATATTTGTATAATGTTATCATATCCCCTCTCAGGCGACGTTTTTCTAAACTAAATAGGTTTAAATTTGTTAACTTTTCTTCATAGCTGATATGTTCCATTCCTTTTATTAATTTTGTAGGCCGCCTCTGCACTTTTTCTGGTGCCATAATATCCTTCTTTAGAACAGGTGCCCAAAATTGCGCAGCATATTCAATATGTGGTCTTATCAGTGATTTATAAAGAGGCAAAATTATATTCTCGTCCCGAGAATGATTGCCCTTTTTCATGCAAAACAATACCTTGCTGGCATTGGCCACTGCTGACTGACATTGCACATTGTTGCATAGTTTGTTGTCTATAACAATTCCCAAGTCCTTTTTTCATGTGTTGTTATCCCTAATTCGCTTCCATTAAGGGTATACGTTGCTTGTATATTCTTTATGCCGAAGTGCATAACTTTGTATTTTTCAACATTAAATTTAATCTGCCATTTGAGTGCCCAGTCCCCCAGTCTATCTAAATCCCTCTGCAGCAAAGTAATATTTTGCTCACATTGTATTATTTTACAGAGTTTTGTGTCATCTGCAAACACTGAAACATGACTTTCAATGCTGTCTTCAAGAGCATTTATAAACATGTTAAATAGAAGGGTTTCCAGAACAGACCCCTGAGGGACACCACTTGCCACCTCTGTCCAGCTTGAAAATTTACCATTAATGACAACTTGAGTTTGAACACTAATCTATTGTTTGCAACTGTATCAAATGCCTTGGCAAAATCCAAATAGATCACATCCACTGCAACACCCTGATCTATACTTCTACTTACTTCTTCGTAGAACGCAATCAAGTTAGTTTGACATGACCTGTGCTTCATAAAACTGTGCTGATTTTTGCTGATAACCATGTTCTTCTCAAGGAATTCTTGAATATTATCCTTTAATAATCTTTCAAATATTTTCCCAGCCACAGAAGTTAAGCTCACAAGTCTATAATTTCCAGGCAAGGAGTTTGAACCCTTTTTGAATATAGGAACCACATCTGCCTTCCTCCAGTCCTCCGGAACACTTCCTGAAAGAAAAGAATCTTAAAAGATTAAAAACAGAGGTTCACTTATTTCTACACTTAGTTCCTTAAGTACTCATGGATGGATACCGTCAGGCCCTGGAGCTTTGTTTATATTAACTTTAGTTGCTGCAGCACCTTGTCTTGATAATTACAATTATTCTGCAAGTTTTTAGTAGCAATCATTTGCACATCTATTGGGTTCTTCCTTAATATATTCGGAGGAGAAATAGTTATTTAAAATTCTTGCCTTTTCCTGGTCTTCATTAACTAACATCCCCGTTTCAGTTTTTAGTGTACCTACACTTTCATTTTAGTTTTTTTTAGAATTTATGTACTTAAAAAATGCTTTGGGGTTGGTTTTGCTCTCTTTAGCTATCATTTTTTCATTCTGAAGTTTAGCAAATTTAATTGCCTTTTTGCACGCATTATTTGATTCCTTATATCTTTTATAAGATGCATCTGATTTGTCCGATTTAAACGCGCTTTTCTTATTTTTAATCTCTTGTTTTACTTCTCTACTGACCCACATTGGTTTTAATTTGTTTCTTTTATATTTATTACCCAATGGTACATACTGAGAAATGTACCTTTCTAATATTTGTTGGAAGATGATACATTTATCCTCAGTGTTCTTTTCACTAAAGAGTTTATGCCAGTCAATATATTGGAAAGCTGCCCTTAACTTATTGAAATTGGCCTTTTTAAAAACCCTATGTGCTTTTGTTTTTTTTTAGTTTATTTCAAAGGACACTATTCACTATTGTGATCACTATTTCCCAAGTGCTCACCTACTCGAATGTTGGTCAAAAGATCAACGTTGTTTGTTAAAACCAGGTCCAGACAAGTGTCCATTCTAGTTGGTGCTTGTACAAGTTTGACATGAAGGTGTCATTTAACAAGTTTAAAAACCTAATCCCCTTTGCTGAGCTACTAGTCCCTCTGTCCCAATTTATGCCCGGGTAATTAAAATCTCCACTAATGAAAGTGTTAATTTTTCAATTTGCTCAAACAGCTGTTGTTCCTCATCAATATTAACATTAGGTGGTTTATAACATATCTCAACCAATTGTTGGTTTCCCTTCTTTTTCCCCTAGCAGATATTTACCCATAAAGCTTACACGTTTTTCTCATCGCATTCCACTTGCTTAAGATTTGGCTTTAAATCATGGTTGACATCCAAACATACCCCACCACTCTTCTTGTTTTTCCTATCCTTCATAAATAACATGTACCCATTTAAGTTAACTGTCCCACCATGTTTCAGTTATGCCTATTATATCATATTGTTTAGTGTATGCTACTGCCTCTAGTTACCCCATTTTGTTATTTAGGCTCCTTGCATTAGTAAGCATACATTTAATATCATTAGTCACTTGTACTTTTTGTGAATTATCAACATTAAATACCTTCTCTGTTCTGAGCTTGCCCTCCCCCCGTATTCACCCCCCTTATACTGAGCTCAAGCCCATCTCCTTTCTGTCCTATCTTCATTTTGTAGATTGCTATGACCCTCCCCCACTACTACTAGTTTAAAATGTCCTCCAACCTTCTAGCCATCCTATCCCTCAGCATTGCAGACCCTCTCCCGTTTAGGTGCAATCCATCACTACTATAAAGGTTGTACTCAAGCGCAAAGTCGGCCCAGTGCTCTAAAAACCTAAAACCTTCCTTCCTGCACCAAGACTTAAGTAACACATTGACCTCTCTAATCTCTCGCTGCATTTCCAATGTAACGCGTGGCACAGGTAATACCACCTTGGAGGTCCTTTTCTTACGTTTGCTACCTAATTCCCTGAAATCATTCTTTAGGACCTTCCATCTTCCTCTTGCTTTGTCATTGGTACCAGCATGGACCATGACCGCTGGGTCATCCCCAGCTCCTCCCAAAAATCCATCCAATCTGTCAGCAACATGCCAGACCCGAGCACCCGGGAGACAGCAAACTGTCCGGTTGAGCCGATCAGAGCGGCAGATTGCCCTACTACTCTCCTAATGATAGAGTGCCCTACCACTACAACCTGTCTTGCCTTCCTTACATTTTGATCCCCACCCGTACTAGATGGGCTGTTACCTCGGCTGTTAGAAGTAACAACTTCCTCTAATACTTCTACTCCTGAGCTGATGCTCCTAACATCTTCACTCAAATGGGCAAATCTGCCAGGTTGCACTAAATCAGGACTAGCTAGACCTTTCCTCTTCCCCCCCCCCCGCTTTCTCACCCCACTGTCACCCAGCTACATGCCTGTTCCCCATCTGTCTTATCTCCTCCCTCTCCACTACCTGTCCCCACTAAACTCTGCTCAGTGAACAGCAGACGCCTCTCAAGATTGTCAATCTCCCTCAAAGTTGCAATTTGCTTCTCGAGATCTCCAATCTGAGCTTCCAGAAAAGCCACTCGCACACAAATGTCACAGAGGTATGGACCCTGGATGGATACATCCAGGCATGCATACATGCAACAAGATGTGCATTGATTCAAACCACCAATCTTGCTAACACTGCTTTCCCCAGATACAGAATAATAAAACAATTACCTTGTTAGTTTAAACACCTTGTTAGTTTTGACTCCTGGTTTTCTAACTCCTACTTGAAAGAGTCTATTTGATAGAGTTTGCTTTCAAGTAATGTGGGCAAGCTCACTAAGTTAGGGGTGTGCCTTTATGGGGATACAAATCCCACACAGGTGAACACTCCCCCAATCAATCAAGCAGCAGCACAAAGAGGGGGAAAAACCACAACACAGAATTTTTTTTTATAAAAGTTACCAATAGAACAGATTTAACAAAAATAAAATACAAACCACTCTCCACAGTATACAAACCACTCAAAGCAACTCCTGGTTTTCCATTAGTACTTCTGTTCCTCTACCCGGTCTGGCATAAAGTATTAACTGAGAGAACAGAACTGCTTCCTGTCAGACTGGGAGAGGGACAGAAGCTGTTCCACTGCAGTCTGCCTGCTTTGCCCTGCTACACATGAGTTAAGGGGAGTGACATGAAAAGACTGGGGAGGGGGGAAATGTGACACATGGAGGGGGGAATGAGACACATGGAGAAGGGAGTATGGGACACATGGAGGGGCAGGGCGGGGAATGAGACACATGGAGGGGCTAGGGGTAATGGTACATATGGAGGGTGGAGAATGGGACACATGGAGGGGCAAGGGGGGAAATTAGACACATCACCATGGGCTGGAGGGATGGGACACATGGAGGAGGGATAGAATGGGACACATGGAGGGGTTGGTAGAGAATGGGATACATGGGGGGGGGGAGAAGGAACACATGGAGGGGGGAGAATGGGACATATGGAGGGATTGGGGTGAATGGGAAATTGGACACATGGAGGGGGTATGGGGAAAAGGGACACATGGTGGGAGAAATGGACACATGGAGGGGGGAAATGGGACACATAGATGGACTAAAGGGGAAATGGGACACATGGAGGGGCTAGGACATATGGAGGGGCTGTGGGAGAGGGACACATGGAGAGACTGGGGGTGTAATGGGACACATGGAGAGACTGGGGGTGTAATGGGACACATGGGGGAATGGGACACTTTGTAACGAATTCATCCGCTTATGGTAATGTGTTTAATGGTATTTACCGTCCCGACAGGAATAGTTATGCCCATCTACAGCTGTGCGCCCGGATACCTGATAAACCCAGCATGTCTAGGGACGCCGGCCACTGTGGATCTATGCCACCTTATAGCCCCATGACCACCCACTTTGAGGATGATGTTGGCGTGCACGTGGCGTCACCCGCACGCACATTTTGAACTCAAAGGCTGATTATAGCCAATCGGATTAACAGGAGGGTTATTTAAACTTATTTTTACATTCTCTCATTTCTCTGTCATTGTTTCTGCCTGATGGTAATCCGAAAGTGCGTTCCTGATCTTTATTTTATTTTTTGGGTATTTGACTTTGGCTTCGTTCTGACTTCCCTGATTACTGGTATCCTTGACTTTTGGCTTTTTCTCATCGCTGTGTCTGATTCTCTATCCCTGACCTCGGCAAGTATTCTGACTATACTTGGATACGTTAAGTCTGGCCACTCTAAGGTCCGTTTAGACGTTATCCTTGGTGCTAGGTGTGATACAATTCTACGTGTGGGAACAATTAGTAATGCTGACAACATGGAGGTGCTAGAGGGGAATGGGACATGTGGAAGGGCTGGGGATGATTGAGACACAGGGAGGGGTTGAGGTGGCTGAGGGATGATACAGCTGGAAGGGCTGTGGTGATGAGACACATGGAGGGGCACAAAGAGAAACACAGAGGGGCTGGGGGAGGAAATAGATACACACAGAAGGGCTGGTATACACAAAGACACACATAGGGCCTGGGAACACAAAGAGACGGAGGGGAAAGGGAAAAAGAGACTCACAGGAGGGAGAGTAAGAAACACAAAAAAGGATAGGGGGAGAAACAGACACACAAAGGGGCTGGTGGAAATAAGAGGTCTGCCAGCCGGTCACAGCAGCCAGCCTGCCTGCCTGCCAGATGTCCTGCGAGCTGCAGCAGCCTGCCAGCCAATGCAGCCAGCCAGCAACAGTAATTAAGGTGAGAAGAGCCAACTTGGGCAGGGTATTAGAGAGCTATATTAATTTTCTATATTGTGAATGGGGGTCAGAGTGTTAGAGAGACCCATCTCCAGTGCCCATTAGAAACCTTTGTAGACTAATGGGGTCTTGAGGGGACTCTTTCTAAGATACTGTTGAAATTTATGCAATAAATATTCTTGAAAACAAAGGTTTTTTCAATTTAAACATTTAAGATTGGGGGGGTGGAGGGAGAGGCAAATACAGGATCTGTTGTACAACTATGACACATTTTAATTGTTTGGTCTTTACAAGATATTTCTAGTGCTCATTTCCATCATGTAATAAATTATTCAAACTGTAATCAAATGTCAATTAAATTTCTGCGCCTTGGTTTTCTTATATTCATTTCAATATTTTATCTATTCTTTTATGGTTTTGAGTTTTCCAGGTTTACATTTAAGCATAATAACCACAACAGTGTGCTATACAATACATGGAACTATTCATAGTTTTTTTGGAATATTAGGGATTATAAATATTAAAGGAACTCCCCAGGCTGAAATGGACTGCATATTTATGGATCATGGTGAAAATGCTTTAAAATGGCAAACAGAAAGTAAAAAAAAAAGTATAATCAGTTTTTGGTATGGTCACCAACAGGTTCCTTGTGAAATACCAGTGTAGGTCACATTAGCAATCATTTCACTGTGAGCTGTGTCTCTCCTTTCGAGATGGTTCTTGGAGGTTGTCCTCACAATCATAGAACTTGTATTATGTGCAGGCCAATTCAGTTCAGGTGCTTCTTGGTTGTTAACATAACATTGCAGATTATAAGAAGGAGACCCCTTAACCAATTCCCTAGCATCCGTTTGCTTCCATCTTTGCTTTTCTTTCTTACTGTATAAGATAATTCAGGTACAGTCTGTTTTCTCCAGAGTCTTTCTGATAATGATGTTGATGATTCATTTTCATATATTCCATATCAACTGTGAATGTATCACATCTGTCTGTTCATCCTTCTCCTTCATCTTCTGTTTTCTGTTTTTTTCTTGCCTACTTGCCTACTTTAACAGCATCCATTGTGTCAGTCAGTGGTTCTGTCAGCATCCTGGAAGTATTTAGCATCCTGGGAGTATTTAGCAGGTTTTAAAATATCAAAACTTACTTTTTTTTCTGTTGGCTCTGATAGTTCTCTGTTATAAAAGTTCTTGGAATCAACCTCTCCAGTTCTGATGCTCATGTCCCCATTGAAGGGCACTTTAATTGACACAGGCACTCTGACTGGTCTGTGGAAATGCAGCCCCATACACAGCAAACTGCAATGCGCTGTGTGTTCCCTTTCTGTCATGGCAATCTGAGCTACAGTAGCCTTTCTGCAACATCAAACCAGACAGGCTAGTCTTTGCTCCCCATGTGCATCAATGAGCCTAGCACATGTATGATCCTGATGCCAGTTCACTGGTTGTCCTTCCATGCACCACTTTAGGTAGTTATTAACCTGTACCTAACAGTTACTCCTCTGGAGGAGGATCATAGTGAAACGGATGAGAGCATTTCTCGGTGGAATGCACGTGACTGTCCTTAGTCTGCACTTGAATACCAACTTGCTGATATTTTGCTTTCAAGCCAGCGAGCGCAGATCCATCAAAGGGACTATTACTGTAACAACATCTGACAACAGGATTCCTGCAGCCACATTTCTAGGAGTCTGTAAGTGTTTTTAACCATTACTATTCCAATAAAGGTTTTACAGAGAACTCTGTTTCCTATTTTCTGTCCTATTATGACTCAAGACATTTTTCAACACAAGAGACCACTATATGGTCGGGTATTGTATATTGATGAAGAAGAATTTAGACCTGTTTTCTATTGTTTATTGTAGGTTGTATCATACCAGCTTCAGATTATTTCAGCTCCTGTTACTTAGTAACAGATGTTTGGTATCCTGATTGCTGATACATATTTGCACAAAGACATTGCTCACCACAGTTCTGTAGACTGTTACCACATGAAGTATCAATTGATGTGAACTATCACTTTCATATTTTTCGAGTGACTTACCTAGTAGTATTTTATATATTTTTATTACGATTAAGGCTGTCAAGTTTATTTGTTTTATACGTTCACTGTTTAGTTAACAGTGCCCCCACTTCAACACTGGGGGGAGCACTTTTCTTGGATATTCCTTCATCCATACCAATTCTACATTTAATGGTACTAGCTTTCTCATATGTTATTTCCTGGTACATGTTAGGACCCAGTATCTGCATTTCTTACTTTAAGGTACTAACCTCTGTATACCAGGAACACCCACAAGACTTGCCATTTTGGAGATGCTCTTACCCAGTCACCTAGCCATTACTATTTGGCCATTGTCAAAGTCATTCAGATAATTTCACTTGCCCATTTATCCTGCTTTCAACATGTGAAATTCAAGAACTGACCTTTTACTTGCTGCCTAATATAACCTACCTCTTGACAGGTACTACTGTAAATATATAATCAATGTTATTTACTTCACCTGTCTGTGGATTTAATGTTGTGGCTGATCACTGTATTTTTCTTTCAAAACAGCATATAATCTTTCTATGAATGCATTTACACACAGTGTAGCCTCTAAGCAAATTTCTGTTTTCTATAATATTGTTTTAGTTGTTTTCCATGCTACTTTTCAGAAATTATAATATATTATCAAAGTCCATTAACTAATAACATTGAAGTCAGGATAACTGTATTAATGATACAAAAACACAAGTTCATTATTTGAATGCTTTAATGCATGTAAGTAAAATGCACATTACATTTTATAAAATTTTAGTAAAAATTATGGATTCTTTGAAAAGATCCAATTCTAGGGTTCACGGCACCCCAGTTGGTATATCTTCTATACTCTCCAGGTCTCAGATAATATTGTCGTCCCCTGTAATTTGGCTCCTCATAAAACATCCAGTAGCCATCAAGAACATTACAGGAATGGATGTCATGGTAACGGAATCTGTCATAGACCTGGGGACAATCTTCAGTGAACTCCATCATTTGACCTTTAAAATCTTCCCTTTCGTAGATTCTGATTCTAAATGAGCCATGGTGCTTTAAAGAATAAGAAAAAAAAATCCCATTTACAAAGCAGAAACTCCATTATTACAATTCACCATAAATATTAAAAGGCACCTCAACTTGTAGTCCATATTTATATATTAATGCATATCAAATACAGAAAAATATATTACAATTAAACTTACCTTTAAATAACCACCATTTCCAGAAAATTTGAGATGATGCTATTTTATGATGACATTCAAAGAAATCAATAAATTGTAGGGTTTTCTTTCTCAATCCTGGGCATACTATTGCTATGAATAAGAGTGCTACATGAACCCTTAAGAGTCATACTACAGGATATACACTACCATTCTGTTGGATGTTATAGAGAAACTGCATATGTGTTTTTCAGAAATTTTTATTAAAGGGACACTATAGTCACTAAAACAACTACAGCTTACAGTATTTGTTCTGGTGAGTATAATCATTCGCTTCAGGCTTTTTGCAGTAAACACTGTCTTTTCAGAGAAAATGCAGTGTTTACATTACAGCCTAGTGATAACTCCACTGGCCACTCCTTAGATGGCTGCTAAAGCTGCTTCCTTGGGCAGTGCTGCAGTGTAAGTAGCACTAACATTCAGTGTATCCACCCTCTGCATGGAGAAACTGAACTTCCCTCAAAGAGATGCATTGATTTAATTCATCTCTATGAGGAGATGCTGATTGGCCAGGGCTCTGTTTGACTTGTGCTGGCTCTGCTCTTGATCTGCCACCTTGACAGTCTCAGCCAATCCTATGGGGAAGCATTGTGATTGGTTAAAACCATCACCTCTGATGATGTCAGCAGACAGAGGCAGTTCAGGGGCAGATCCAGAAGCTTCACACTTGAATACAAGTAAGATGTTACTATAGTTAGGTAGGCAAGGGTGACCAGGGGGGCTAGTTGGTGGTTTTAATATGTTTGTGTTCCTGACCCTATAGTGTTCGTTTAAAGGATAAAAATTGGCATATCTATACATCAATAGATGCCTGAATTCTATATTTGAATAGTTTTGTGGCTCTGTGAAAATTCAATAAAAAAATGACAATTACTTTAAGGCTGAACACTTATAGTTGTTACCTGTGGGATAATACGACAGGATTTGATGGAATCATTGAATCCCATCCATTGATTGAAATCAGGGTATTCTCCCCTGCTAAGATAATACTCGTGTCCTCTGTGGTTAGGGTGCTCATAGAGAATCCAGTTTCCATTTTCCACTCTGATTGAGTTGCACCGACGGAAATAAGAGGACAGGTCAGAGCATTCTGAGCTGCACTCATAAGAGCGTCCCTGAAAGTTCCTGTCCTCGTAGAAAATAATCTGGGGAAGAAAAGATATTTTTTAAAATAAAATATGCAACCACATTACAATTGATTTGCTTTGAAGGTCATTTATTGAAAAAAAAAAAAAAACATCATTATTATCTATCTATGGACATTAAATATAATATAACTATAAAAACAACTATATTGAAGATCTAGTCTTCAATATCAATATTTAAAACAGTTTAACATAATAAACATATAACTTCTTCAGTCTTGCCTTTCCCATGTTGCTGTGTTCCGATAGTCTTTGCTGTTAAAGGTGAGGTCAAAGCTGTCCTTATATACATCCTGACCTGGATACCTTGTGACTGAGTAATGCACATTTACTTCTGTCCAGTAAGCAAAAAAGAAAGTGGAGCTATTTTCACCCAATAGAAGAATGTTCTGTATTTATATGTTGCTATTGTGTTGTATTATTGGCTGAACCTTTTCTATTTAAACAGCTAAACTGCACTCTGAAATGTCACCTATTCTTTAATGGTATGAATGAGATCTATAGCTTAGTTGAATAGGTGCTCTATTTCCATTACTAGGACTGTTCTGTCCTAGTAATGGACATAGAGCACCTATTCATTGTTACAGTACTCACAAGGTAAATTTACAAAAATAACTAATGACAAGGAAACATAAAAAAGAGAATAATGTATCCATCAAACTCCACTAACACAAGCACACAGACAGACGTTACTAGTAATATAACAATAGCATAAATGAGACATAATCAACGAAGCAATAAATCTGAAGAAGCAAATTATTGAAGAAGAAGAAAAAAAAAGTGTTTCTTAAGTAATTTGGATGCTAAGATCTACTTAACAATTAGTCTTTGATAACCAATCATTAACAATTTCTGACTTTCCATTGGCATCTCATGACAATTATCAAATTGGTTGCAATACAAATTTTGCAAACTTTTTGTATGCTGGTAATGTGAAAGTCAAAAATCATTATTGTCTTAATATTGGGCCTATCCCACGATTTGATCATTAATCTTGCAATGTTGAGTTAAAAAGGTGAAGGATGATTTAGGGTAAGTGATTTTAAAAAATGGTATGTTAATGGTATTTTTTTTTTATTACAGCACAGATTAAAGGTTACAGGGAGTAAATCTGAGAAAGATAGTATCAAGTGGATACTGGGAACCCCATAAGACACTATACAACCACCATCCACAGAAAGCATCATCGATGTATTTTTGTCATCAACAGGAAAGAGGTCAAATAGTATAGCAAATAGCCCAAGTGCAGAATGCAAGTGAGCAAGAAGGGATAAGAATCTGGTGGAGATCATGAAGACTCCAGAAGCAGTAGTCTTGAGAGGGATTGCATGAGGGTTAGAACACTGAGTGTTAGTATAGAAAGTGAGAGGTGGAGTATAGGGTCAGAATGTGGAGTGGTAGTGTGTTATCACATCCACCTTTATCATCAGTTGTGCCTCTGTCTTTTTAAGAAGCTCTCCAGTGCTGTTCCTGTGAGCTTATCCTGTTTTAGTCAGGAAGCTGAAAGGTATACTCATTGCTCATCTTTGTGAACGAGTTGGTAATTATCTTGAACTGATGCTAGCTTCCATGTGTGATCCTCAAATTAAGAGTGATCAAACAGAGTGACATACTAGAAGGACAGATTTATTAACAAGTTCCACATTTTTAGATTGAACCTATTGTAACTAGGTACTACTATCAGCAGCAGTGGCAGCATAACCATAAAACAGAGGTTAGCATCTGTAGTTTGGGCTTAGGCTCTTGACAGTTTGGATAAAAATGAGAGTAGCTCATCTGAAATATTCAAAGCTTGCCTGTTTGGATGTGCTTTGCCTACTACCAGAGACTCCCTAAGCCCCAGGAATGAGAAGTAGAGTCTGTGGCATGCTTTGTGTCTGTACAGCAGCTGTTATCATCTCCACTGACCTTTGTCCAAAGTGAGTGAGTGTTTTCTGTTACAGGGAACATTCTGAATACCCAACATTTACAAATATCCCTGCAACTGATAGAGCAAATATCCTTCCTTAAGTTCAATTTCCACACATTACCCTGCTCTTCAGTTTAATACTTGAGGTGTCATCATTTGCTATGTGAGATATAATTGGCCACTACCTCTTCCTTCAAAGTTGTTTCAAAAATGTTGAAAGTATTCTAAAATCTGGTGGAAAATCCATAAAAAATGTAATAATTTCAATTTAAGTTAATCCTGTGGCTGCTAAGGCCCTGCCTGACTGAGCTTTTCTGTGTGGCTATGCCTACTACACCTGAAAATGCAGCTGAGAGAAGATGATAGGGTACTGTTTTGTTTTTTTTCACAGGGATGGACAGGAACTTCTTTTTCTGTATTGAGTGGCATGGCCATAGGCAATTGATGACCGACTTAACAAATTCAACTTTCCATTTTTTTGGGGGAAAAAAATTAAGTAACTCCTGCAGCTTGGAAAGCAGTGTTTTTTTCCATACTGAAGGATGGTCACTGGTCCACAGATTGGATGTGTAGGAAAGCTTTGTTCTTGGATGAGTGGGTCGTCAATTCGCACCAGCTTTTTTCAACTTAAAATGACTCCTGCTGCAAATGGAAGATTGTATAAGAAATACAAATCAATCATCATTACAAAACTCTTCTTCAATCATCGTTACAAAACTCTTCTTCAATCATTGTTACAAAAAGTTCTCCCTTTTATTTATTTTTTTAAAATATATAATAATGCAATTATGGCAAGTTGATAACTCAGAATTGGTATAGCTAAAATGGCTGATGTTGCCTAGTCATTAGGGTAGGCAATATTGTAAAAATTTGAGCATTTCAGCACACTAATAAACCCTTCAGCATGTGACATACTGAAAAAAATTCAATTTCAGGAAAGTATGTTTGGATGAACAAAACACTTTCATTGTGCAAAAGTACATGAATACAAATAATAATCTGGCACTGAGGCTTTGTTTAATTGCTTTAGCAGTTTATCCTGTGTTAACCAATAACCTGTTTGCTGTAAGATGTATTTGTCAAGGAGTTTCAAATCTACAGCCATAGAGTTTTCATCCCTAAATACTGAAGAAAAAACATATTTAGAAATTCTGCCAAGTCCTAGGTTAACACTCCTCTCTCAGGGGATCAACACTTTCAATTATAACCTTTTTTTTAGCGCTAATGCACTTTAAAAAAACAAACAAAACATGGTTGGTCTTGCTCTCTTAGGCATTCATTATCTCTTTATTATCTAGTTTAGCACATTTAATTGCCCTTTTGCAAGCTCTGCTGGCATGATTTTATTTGTTATAGGATATAATGGACCCATTTGACTTAAATGTTTTTAATGCCCTTTTCTTAACCCCTTAATACCGGAGGGCGTACTATTACGCCCTATTTTAGGCGGCTCTAAACGCCGCCGGGCGTAATAGTACGCCCTCTGGTCTTTACTTACCCGGTCGCCGGCGGTCCCACGCCGGCGATCGCGGTTGGGGGGGACTCCCAGGGAGCCCCCCGCGGCAGATCTTCCTCCTGAAGCCCCCCCGGCCATGTGAGAGTGAGATCCTTGCGAGGACCTCACAATCACATGGCCGGGATAGCTGGCTGCAGCATTGCCAGAAGGGGGGCTGCCTGTAATGACAGGTGGTCCCCCTGCTGGCTGGAAATAAAATAAATAAAAGTTAATCAGTGTAAAAAAAATAATATATACTTAGATCATATATATATACTATATGTATATGATCTAAGTATATATATATACACATATACATACACACACGTACACTGTTTAGGTGTAGTTTACGATTAATATATATATAATTATATATATATATATATATATATATATATTTATCAAATTACACGTAGACTGTTACTGATTAAATATATATATATATATAATTATTGTTTTATATATATTTATATATAATATAAAAAAATTAAATATGTAAATACGTTAAAAAATAAAATTAAAAAATAATAAAAAAGTTAATTAAAAAATATATAGATGTGTGTTATTTCGTTCTAACTGTATTGTGATATTAATATATATATATATATATATATATTTATATCAAAATACACGTAGAACGAAATATATATATCTATATACATAAATATATACGTATATATCACTATATATATATACCTATATATAAATAAAAATATTTAAAAAAAATTATATATATATATATATATACATATATATTCACATACATATATATACATATATTAATTCTACATATATATTTATGTAATATTTTTACCTAATTGGGTATCTTAATTAATTACAATTAGCGGGACCTACCTGACAACCCATGCCGAAAGTAAAGGGAATTTAGTTTGCTAGCACTATATTTAACCCTATAACTTTCCAAGACACCATAAAACCTGTACATGGGGGGTACTGTTCTACTCGGGGGACTTCATTGAACACAAATATTAGTGTTTCAAAACAGTAAAATGTATTACAACGATGATATCGCCAGTAAAAGTGACTTTTTTTGCATTTTTCATGCACAAACAGCACTTACATGGACTATATTATTGCTGCAATACTTTTTACTGTTTTGAAACACAAATATTTGTGTTCAACGAAGTCTCCCGAGTACAACAGTACCCCTCATGTACAGGTTTTATGGTGTTTTCAAAAGTTACAGCATCAAATATAAGGCTTGTGTTTCATTTTTTTCACATTAAAATTCGCCAGATTGGTTACGTTGCCTTTGAGACCCTATGGTAGCCCAAGAATGAAAATTACCCCTATGATGGCATACCATTTGCAATAGTAGACAACCCAAGGTATTGCAAAGGGGTATGTCCAGTCTTTTTTAGTAGCCACTTAGTCACAAACACTGGCCAAAATTGGCGTTTTTTTTGCATTTTTCACACAAACAAATACTAACGCTAACTTTGGCCAGTGTTTGTGACCAAATGGCTACTAAAAAAGACTGGACATACCCCATTTGCAATACCTTGGGTTGTCTACCATTGCAAATGGTACACCATTATGGGTGTAAATTTCATTCCTGGGCTACTATAAAGTCCCAAAGGCAACGTAACCAATCTGGCAAATTTCAATTTCAAATGTAACGTGCAATATTTAACCCTGTAACTTCCCAAAATGCTATAAAACCTGTACATAGGGGGTACTGTTTTACACGTGAGACATCGCTGAATACAAATATGTGTATTTTATTGCAGTAAAAGCAAACAGTATTATGACCTTGACAGTTAAAATGTCATGTAGAACTAAAAAAATAAAAAAAATCTAATTTTCTCCCGTTTTTTTCATATTAAATTATGTTTCATAGCTAAATATTTGATATTAAATTAAAGCCCTGTTTCTCCTGAATAAAATGATATATAATAAGGGTAGGTGCATTTAATATGAAAGAGGTGAATTACGGTTGGACAGACATGTAGCGCAAATGCCAGGTTTTGTTTACATTTTGTTTCGTTCACAACGTGTACATTTGGCTCAGTCATAATGGGGTTAATGTTTATGTCTGACCCTTTTACTGAACCACATTGGTTTTAATTTGCTTCTTTTATATTTGTTTCTCAATTATATGTATTGTGAAATTTACTTTGTATACATTTGTTTAAATACCTTACATTTATCCACTATATTTTTGCCAGTAAATAATTTTGCCAGTCAATTTGTTCTAAAGATGCTCTTATCCATCACTTTTTACGAAGGCAACAGCCGAAACACATAAAGTGATTGGACTTTCTAATATATGGAACTTTTATATTTATTTCTGTTTTATTTTATTTCCTGTCGATTGGAATAATAAATCTTTTGTAACCCCCTACATTCTGCATCCTGAATGAACTTGGAGGTACTATACACAGAATACTTGGAAGTTCCCAGCAGAAGTCCTATATTCAATCTATTCAAGGCATGCAGTTTGAACCAGCTTTTTAAGTGGCTCTTTATATGTGAGTGAGACCAACACCTGCAAATTAATTATTCTGTTAACACTATCTTACCCTATGTCTCTCATTTTTGGTTTATCCTTTTAGATTGACAAACTACACTGTGGGTAAAAAAAAATATTTGACTGTTCTCACCATTATTTGATTTTATTGTACACTTGTTTTATTTGTGGTAGTGTGACCCACGAAGGTTATAGTAGCACCACTATTTATTTCTAGGAATTTTTCACATCTGTATTTGTACTGCTCTTATCCTCATTCAGTTCATATATTTATATATATGTGTGTGTGTGTATGAACTGAATATGGATAAGAGCATCTTTAGAACAAATTGACTGGCAAAATTATATATATTTACATTATTTGATCTTAAATTATACACATTATAGTCAATAATTTCTAAGTGCTATCTATATTGAATATCTGATAATTCAATCAATATCAGGATAATAAAATTATCCAATTATTTAGTAATTACGCAGGTGTGCAGCATTATTATTGTGAGATAGGAGTTGCTCTTCCCCATCAGTATTAATACTTGGGGGTTTGTAATAGTTCTCTTTAAAGTTTGCAGGTTACTTTAAGAGAGCGAATTTGTGCTTTTGAGAGATAAATCTTTGGGTATGGAACATGGTTGTCATTTTATGGTTTGTTTGCTAAATATCAGCTGTATTAATGTCTGTTAATTCAGATACCAAATGCATTTTATGTGTTCACCTATTATCAATTCAAACGTAAAGCACTAAAATGCATGCTTTTTAATTTGCCGAAAAAATCAACCTAAACATGATGATAAAGGTCACACCCTATGCATGTGCAATTCATATGCCAGTGCTTAAAAATAATAATAATATTAATAATAATAATAAAATTATTAGAGTAGGTCTCATTTGATACATTCATTACTTTCAAGTTAAAGTAAATGAAGCATAAATTGTCCAAATTAAATTTAATTATGTTGTTGTCATAAACTGATCTAAATATTATTAATGCTAATAATCAATAGACATTTTTGAACTACTCCCTAACAGTTGTTGTTTCTTACTCCATTCCCAGTCTTTGAGATGTTTGCTTTTGCAACTCAGTTGGTGGACAAATATAAGGCTTTTATAGATTGCTCATTATCAGGTGTTTCTGTCCAACTATTTGCATGAATTCAGCACTGATCAAAGCTACCCCTTAATGCTTTGATTTATTTTAAAAATGTAGACAATTGAAAGTCAGCTTGAATGATTGAAGACAAGCTGAGAGTCTGATTGCGGTAAGTAGGCAATTCCATAGGAAGGGAGCCGCCCGTGAGAAGTCATGCAAGCGTGAGTTGGCCACACGAGTGTGAGCAGCAGACAAGAGAAGATCATGGGTAGAGCAGAGAGACCGAGAAGGGGCATACCTATGGACCTGTGAAGAGATATAAGAGGGGATAGAATTGCTCAATGCTTTATAGGTATGGGTTAGTACTTTGAATTGACTCCTATAGAATACAGGAAGCCAATGTAAGGACTGACAGAGGGGTGAGTTGTGAGAGGACCGACTAGAGAGGAAAATCAGTCTGACAGCAGCATTCATTACAGACTGTAGCGGGACAATACAGATTTTGGTAAGACCAATAAGGAGAGGGTTACAATAATCCATGTGGGAAATTACTAGAGCTCCTTAGTAACATCTTGCGCAAGAAAGGGGCGGACGCGGGCAATGTTTTTAAGATGGAATCTAATGGATTTGGTAACATACTGGATGTGAGACCAGAATCAAGTATGACGCCAAGACAGCGAACTTGCAAGCATTGACTGATGTGGATACCACTAACTTGAAGGGAGAGCGAAAGAGGAGGATCAGCATAAACAGGATTATTCACTAAAATTAAAATTACCAAATTTAGTTCGCAATATATCTTCCAAGAACTATACACTGAAAGTTTCTGTTATGTCAATTGGTAGTCATGTGATCAGTGCTTTCAATCACATGATCGGACCGCAGATACCGAGTGAGGGGACAATTATGAGCAAGGGGATCCATGGGATTGAAGTGGAGCCATGCCTTCAAATCACTGATTGGATAATTAGCGATATAGTCTACCAATGGGAGACTTCTGGGGGATTTATATTGAGACTTAGCTCCTTTTCTATTGCACATGGTCACCAACCCTGTGGCACACAAGAAGCCCTCAGGAAAGTTATGGGAAGTCAACCAGGATCCAATGCGTAGGTAAAGAGGATCCAGCAAATGGTTCATGTTTTATCTGGTTATTTTGTATTACATGCTGATTTGGTTTTACTGAAGTTATGTATAATAAATTGATATAAAATGTTGATATTTGTGTCCTTCACTATTACGTCTGTTTTGTTATAGCACTGTGTCACTTTGATGTCCAAAATTAAGACATTTTATTACTCTTGTGAATGCAATCAACCCCGTATCTGAACTTAATTTGTAGTAACTTTATTAGCTACACATATTGTTCTGTTCCTTTAGGCAGCTGTATCTCCATTGTTTTAAAACTTATTTTCTAAAGGAAAGCAAAGTCTGCAAGGGGACAGAAGGAAGAGGTTCAGGCTCTGAGTGAGAGCAGCAGCAACACTATGGAGAGAAAGTGCCCAAATAATTTATTGTAGGAGCTGTGGACAGGAGAGAGAAAGAACAGGGTTATTCACTGGATTTTGTTTGGATTGGCAAATTTCATTCACAATGGCAATTCTCATGTTTACTAAAGTCAAATATAGCCAGAATACGATGGGGCTAAGTGAATTTGCAGCAGTTGCCTGAAAGCAATTGATTAAATGTTGTTTTACAATTAGTGATTTTGCACTAAAATCCTATAAAGAGTATACTATTCAAAAGATTCACAAAGCACCAATATTAATTAAAAATTCAGAACCAATAGTATCTGGCAGGATGAACAGTCACAAATTATCACCCTCTTGCTTTTTTAAGTGAATTGATATTTTGTAGTACTATTTGCAAATAGTTACAAACACTCTAGTTCATTTTGTGGTGACTGGCCAATGCTTGCTAAGCAGCCAACACATTAAAAAAGTTTTTTTTTTTTTTTTTTTTTTAAAACAATTATTTAGTCATTTCTAGAAAGGTCTCATGCCATGAGGATGGGGACTGTGAAATAAGAGGTCCCTCACTGTGACCCCGCTCATGGGTATCGAGTGGGGAACTTGAAATGTAATAATGAGCAGTGGACTTCCCTCCTGTCCTACATCCTGCCCCAACCCTTGGTGGGGCCTATTTAATCAAATAAAATGGAGACATCGCATTATAATATGTCCCTAACCAAAGCACCCCCCATGGGCCACAATAGGGTGGACCCTCCATGTGGTAGGGTCTCTAAATAATTAAAGAAAGGGGTCCCTCACCCCAGCCTCACCATTAGCGGTGGGAGGGGGCTCTAACTATAATTTAAGTTGGTAGGGTGAACATGCCTACCGATCTTCCTCTCTATGATAATATTGAAAGGGGCTTTAAAAGCAATACCTGTAAAATATTGATTATACTTAGCCTTTTTTCTTATAAATCTTATCTTCAGTTCTAAAAAACAAAAAAACAAACAAAACGGATTGCAAAAAAAGGAACAATTATAATCTACAATGCAAAAAAGTAAATCTTTGCCTTTCAAGGGCTCCACACCAATTGAAGCATCGAAGTGGAAAAAAAGCCATTATACAAGCTTTTCATGCATAACACACATCTGTGAGAGCTGTGTATTTTTTTTTTTAATAAGTAGTGAAGAAAAGTATTTAGTGTCATAAAAAATAAGGATTGGAGACTAACGTCCTTCACATATATGATACAGGATGCAAAGCAAATCTTAACAGTTCAGAATACCAGCTGGGTAGTAAAAAGGATTCATGTAGTTATGGACAAATAGGTTTTCTGTATAGTGCAGTATGTGTAAGACATCCAATTTTCAGGCCCACTGTTGAATAAAGAAAGACAGAGAACCATAGTTAATGAAAACTCAAATAAAAATAAATAAATAAATAAATAAATAAATATAGTATGTACATCAATATACACTCACACACCGGTTAACTCTAAAAACCATGACAGAAATAGAAAACAAGCAGCAACATGGTGTGGTGTACTTATGATCATATATGTGTGAAAACACAAAAATAATATAAATAATAAGCTTATATTCACTATTATGGGTCTTAAAAACAGATACGGGTATAGAATGATGCAGATATGAAGGGAATTTCTAGCTTTAATCACTTTAAAAAATACAAATGTAACATGGCATAAAATCACACAAAACAATTAAAAAACAGGATAATATTGCACTTACACACATAAAGTCACTAGATGTGGTTAAAAGGGCATGTAGATAGGTCAAATAGACCTCCAATAATGGCTATGCAGTACCCTCAGCAGAATAACCATTCCCTCCTTTCTATAATGGTTCTGGATCCCTTACAGTGGGTGAAGGCCCTTTAGATGTCCAAGCTGGAATAATTCAAACCTCCAAATTGCTCCACGCTCCGCCTGGTTTCATCCTTATGACTTTGTGATGGAAGAGCTTGTATGTAATGTCAATACTTCTGGCTTATATACCCAACCAATCAATCTCCCACCAAAAATATGTCAGCCGCAATTCATAGCCGCTACAGTAAAGTCGTGCATGCGCTGAACTTAGTCAATATTATTATGCTAAATCCAAGTAAGTCATTATCCTGGTGATTCCCACATCTGTCAAAAGTGATGACAAAGTGATCAAAGCTTGAAGAAGTTCACTTGATACCTGGATCATTGTATAACTGTATGTTTTTTTTGATACCTGGATCATTGTATACCTGTATGATCATTGTATACCTGTATTGTATACCTGTATGGTTTAAAGAATGCCAGTGTGTAGTGGCAGTGATTTTAAGAAAAGGGGATATGCATGGCACCTTAATGGTACTTAAAATTCATAATAAATACATTATGATATATTGCTCATATCTTCACATTACTTATCCAGTCACGGACATTTGAGCATAGTGAAATTACAGAAACACGTGTTAGCTTTGATTTTCAATGATTTTATTTAATGCAGAATTACATAATTATTCACTTATTTACGCAGTACATTAGAAATGATGGAGTCTTCTGAATGAGCCAATTCTGGGACTATTGGCACCCCAATCAGAGTATCTTCTATACTCTCCAGGTTTCAAGTAATACTGACGGCCCCTGTAGTTGGGCTCCTCATAGAACATCCAGTAGCCGTCAAGCACATGGCAGGAGTGGATGTCATTGTAACGGAATCTTTCATAGACATGAGGACAATCTTCAGTGAACTCCATCATCTGACCTCGGAAATCCTCCCTCTCGTAGACCTTTACTCTGAATGAACCTTGGTGCTTTGTGGGAAGAAAAATTACAATATAATTTATAAAAACAGCGTAATAAATTACAATAGTATTATTCAGTGCAATAAATGTATAGTAAGAACATACTATTTTAAAATATTACAGTAATGCTATTAAATACATTAATGCTATTAAAGTGTTTTTAAGACCCACATATTTTGGATGGAGCAAGCCTTGCTGGAAAAAGAAAAGGAAATGACTTCACTGCAATCCCACGCCAAGTACAAGTCCTACCTACAGCCTGATACTCCAATGGTGATGACACTTCCCTTTTATTGGGGGGCAGAGGGAGGGACATTGGAGGAAAGGGACATTGGAGTGAGAGAGACATCTAAGTCATCTAAGAGCGGTCCAATCAAATGCTTCTCTATAGGTGAGGGAGGCAGTGATGTCAGATGAGATGTGGAAACTAGTGCAGAAGTTTCAGTCAATGATGGATTCCAGGTAAATTTATATCTATTTTAAAGGATTACAAGGTGTGAACCAATTTGCTAATGCCCAATTGGGCATTGTAATTTAAAAATGTATATAATTTTCAAATGGGTTGAGTAAGCCCTTAATGAGATAGATAGGAAAATTTAGGTTTACGGTAATGGAAACTTGCAGTTACTGAAGGTTAGGCTTTGGAAAAACTTTCAAGCCCAGTATACCAGCCACGTGCAAGTTATATAATTGGCACTCAATTGTTTAAAGGACCACTCTAGGCACCCAGACCACTTCAGCTTAATGAAGTGGTCTGGTGCCAGGTCCCTCTAGGATTAACCCATTTTTTTATAAACATAGCAGTTTCATTTATGTTTATAAATGGGTTAATCCATCCTCCAAATCCTCTTGTGGCTGTCTCATTGACAGCCGCTAGAGGCGCTTGCGTGACTCTCACTTTGAAAATCACAGTGAGAACACGCAAGCGTCCATAGGAAATAATAATGCTTTCCTATGAGACCGGCTGAATGCGCGCGCAGCTCTTGCCGCGTGTGCGCATTCAGACGAATGGGAGGAGAGGAGGAGGAGAGGAGGAGGATCGGAGGCAGAGAGCTCCCCGCCCGGCGCTGGAATAAAGGTGAGTTTAACCCCTTTCCTCTCCCCAGAGCCGGGCGGGAGGGGGATCCTGAGGGTGGGGGCACCCTCAGGGCACTATAGTGCCAGGAAAACAAGTATGTTTTCCTGGCACTATAGTGGTCCTTTAAATGACGATTTCACTGAGACAGTTTTTAAATTTTATTTTTTATTATCCATTTCTACAATTAATAAGTGTTACATTATTTATTGATAACAACAATCAGGATCAGCCTTGGGTCTTTGGGTGCCCTGTGTGAAAAATCTTCAGGCCTCTGCATGGCCACTTCCCCTCATCCAATACCTCCCACTATTTAAAACCTCCTAAAGAAAACACATATTTTAGCCACCATTCTGTTTACATGCCTGTTGGGTGCAGGATGGTGACCTACCAGTAGTCCAGTGGGAGGGCTGCAGCCAGGGGTGAGCCTAGGTCAGTGTTAGAATCAGTTTTTTGGCATCCCTCTGTCGTGTGGCTAAATTAATACCTCTCCTTGTACACAACTTTTATATGCCCCACCCCATTTCCAATATCAACATTTTGAGAAATGTGGTCATTATTAACCATAATACTTTAAATGTTTGTGGACAAATTTCCATAATGCTATGTTGACCTTAGAGTTGGCTGAATGTCATGTGAATGTAGTCCACAAACTTGTATGTAGTCCATGAAAAATGTTTAAACCTGCCTCCTGCGTGTGACAGAGAAACCTGTGAATGTGAGCCTGTGGGTAATTTGTGTATGCGAGTGGTCGGTTGTATGTGACTGGTAGTGTCGGAGTAGCTGGGGTATGAGACTTAGTGTATTAGATATTGGATGTGTGAATGTGATGATGTGGAGTTAAAATTAAGTGAATGCATATTACAAGCAGGAAAAGGGTATTTGCCAGGGTGGGGTATATTACAGTATGGGGCACTGTGGTGGATAATTAATTAGTTAATTAGTTAGTTAATTAGTGTGTGCCATAGCACACAGTGGATTGCATGAGGTGACTGGAGGTGAGGTAGTGAGTATGAGGGTGATGGATCTTATATGGCAGGGTGTGGTAGTAGAGTGCTGCACTCAGGTACAGTGGTACATTGGAGCTCTGTGGATAAGGTCTGCTAGCCCTCAACATACATAAACCCAGTGTAGGGTTAATTAAGGCCTCACGTTGTATCCTTGTTTTGTCCTTTGGACCATAATAAATTAATTTTGATTCTTCACCCTACACTGTAAAGCCTGTGGCTTTCTATCTGTAGATGTCAGGAGATGATATATTGTGGTTGGTGTGGATCTTATATGGCAGGGTGGGTCTTTTATGGCAGGGTAGGTGTTATGTCAAGGTCAGGATATATAGAAGGGTGGATATTATGATAAAAGGAGGGTATGTAGCAGGGTGGGTAGTATGACAAGTTTGGGGTATATGGCGGGGTGAGTGCTATATGGCTTTGAAGAGAGAGAAAAGTCACAGTGCTGTATAATGTTATTAGCTGACCATGCAGGGGGACGGAGGCACATTAGGGGCTGTTTGTCACCATGGTGGCTGCTCTGTTTCAGCCAGACACCCAGCAGCTCCATTACCATGGTGAATGTCATCAGGATTGCTGTGCACTTCCTGGGCCATGCATCATAGCAGCTGCATGCTCATAAGCAAATTAAACAGTGTGAGCAGAAATTTTCTCTAAGGAGGGGGGGACTGAGCTGTTGAAGGAGCCAGCATCTGTTGGGACTGATTCTGATCCCCTGCATGTTCAAAGTAGTCGCACAAGAGAGCAATCTGGCAGAAGCACACTCTGCATGTCCTTCTGGGCATCGTCCCTGTTACATTTCCGGCGTTCATTATTGAGTCAGAGTGTAGGCTGGGAATCTCCTCGGCTGCACTCTGATTTACTAACAGAGCATTATTTTTGGACTGGAGCTGCAGGGAATTATTTTTATTTAATATGTTGCCTATTATGCAATATATTAAATAAAAATGTAATTGCATTTTTTCTTTGGTGCCCTGCACAGCTGCTGCACAGCTTGTAAACCTTAAAGGTTGGCCCTGACGACAATTTATTTTTGCAAAGCATTTTTAGAGAGAGAACAGCTTTCTATGAAAGAGATTTACCTGTGGGCTAATACGACAGGATTTGATGGAGTCATTGAAACCCATCCACTGCTGGAAATCAGGAAATTCTCCTTTGCTAAGGTAATATTGGTGTCCTCTGTAGTTGGGGTACTCATACAGGATCCAGTTACCACTTTCAACTCGGATTGAATTGCAGCGGTGGAAGAATGAGGTCAAATCTGGGCACTCAGAGCTGCACTCATAATGGCGGCCCTGAAAGTTACGATCCTCATAGAAGATTATCTATGGAGAAGGATACATGTTTGAATTTTTTTTTTAATGTCATTTGTATTTTCAAATTATATATTATCCTTATTTTCAGTGTTAATTATAATAAATAACAAAAGTGCATAGCACAAAATAAAGGTCTAAAATACACACAACTATATTTGCAATATTCTGATTTAACAAAGGACTGTCCATGGGAAACATGAAGAGAGAAACATTTCTTTGCCAAATTACTTCCGGATCCTGATTTCAGTTTAGTATTCACTGTCATCTACAAATACCATGCAGTCTATTTCTTCAGATGACATTTACCAAGCTAGCTGTTTACATTGATGGTGGTATAATTTACCTCTGGAACATGCATGGGTGGTATAAGAGGCAGGTTAAGCAATACAGCACTGACACTATTTGTATTCTAAATATGAAAGTTTAATAAAGTTCAAAATATGGGATTCGTTTTTTTTTTTCCATAACATATTATTATCATTTAGCAATTGCAAGTACATGTTAAGATTTTCAGATGATATTACCTTTCCCATGTTGAATAAGTTATCTGGCCAACAAAGTTGTGCTGTTGATCGGACTTGCAGGCTTTATATCGGATATCTCTTGCTGATGCTTACATACATTAAAATTAGTGCTGAACTGTTTTCTGTCCACCAGCCAATGGAATGTATAGTTATTGTTAAAATCTCTTTGTGTTTGACACAATTCTCTATCTATGTAAATGCTGTTCACATACTTGCTGGCACGTGCGTTTCATGGCTTCTTCTAGAGAAATCGACAATAGCCTGAAAAGGCCTGTTATTTTAGTATGTGAATAGAGCCACATTCCATATTATTATAAGGTCATGGGGTTTGAGAAAAAAAAAAAAAGTTTGCATAATAGCAAATTTTCCACAACAACTTTGGACTGATAAATGAAAATGTACTCACAAATCTTTCAGTGGTGAAATTGTGCTGTAGTTAATATCATAGAAGCATACATATATAATAAGAATTAATGTAAATTACATTCTAGACCCCAAAATTATAGCGTTGTAACACAAATTTTACAGTTTCATAATACCTTGTAAATGAAATGAAAATTTTACTTCACTTTACCTGTCAGCTCTGTTTACTGACAAAATGGAGCTCTGTTTGCTTTCTGTAGCCCTAGCGACCAATGCGTCATTCCAACAAGGTTAATGCGGTGTGACTTGTTCAGGTACCAAGGTTTTGTTCAGGTACTAAGACATTTTTACTCTCTAGTTTTATGTTCGACTATATATAGTGTAGATTGGATTAGCCAATCCAGTAGGCAAGATGCCAAAATACCAGAGTATTGCAGTATGCAATGATACCTTTTTTTATTGGAATAACATAATATTTCAAAGGCAAGCTTTCAAGAGTTTTCCTCTCTTCCTCAGGTCTGAAGCAATACTGATCAATCTGATAGATTTTAACACTTAAAACAACTGATGTTAGAGAAGGGGAGGTAGGGACGTGAGTGGGGTGTTATAACTAGCTTATTGACTCTCCTTTGTTTATTTACTTTTTTTAAATTAACTTTTTCTGGCTATTCTCAGCCAACCGGCACCTTTCACTTTCAGACATGTATTCAAGAGTCAATCATTCATAATCTTAATGTACCCCCCTCTAAAGACCTCCTTTAACCCCTTAAGGACACATGACATGTGTGACATGTCATGATTCCCTTTTATTCCAGAAGTTTGGTCCTTAAGGGGTTAAATGTCTCCACAGTCCCCTTATACCACCTGGCAGCAGAACCGTAAGACCAAGTTTCACCCACCTCACTCCCCATACCATCCCCCTGCAACCTCCCCCCCTACTCCTCTCTTACTCCTTCCCCCTCCCATACCCCATCCTGCTCCGTGGGTCCTGCCCCCCACTCGACCAGACACACATAATCAAACATGCTGACAACAATCTCCTGCATCTCTCTCAATTGCAAGGGCCTAAACAGCCCGACAAAGAGACACCAACTACTCTGTTGGGCGAACAGAACAGGGGCCAAAATAATTATCCTCCAAGAAACAGATAACGAAAAAAACAGACCCTTCCCCCTAAAGAACAGAAACTACACAGAATGCCACTTAGCTAACTTCCGGAAAGGTAAACACAATTGAATGGCCATCCTGATCCATAAATCATGTTTAAATACGTTTTCCGACCCTCATGTTAGATTCCCGACCATAGCAGACCATCACTGTAACCACAAATATGCAATCACATCTTTATACGCCCCCAACGCCCCCGACCCACCCTTCTGGTCAGCCATGTGGGCCCACCTAAAACTTTTTACCTCCCACCACATAATAGTCAGCAGGGATTTCAATGCGGTCATGGCCCCTCAAATAGATTGGAAACGCTCCATGACTAACAAAACTACCCCCGCACCAAGTTCAACAAGGCACTTTTAAACTTTACACATCAATCTGGCCTACAGGATATCTGGAGATTACAACATCCCACAGTCCCAGACTTCACCTTTTACTCAAACCCACACTCCTCATACTCCAGCATCGACATGTTCCTGATCTCCCCCTCCTTACTGCCCTAGACCACAAATTCCTCAATTTGAACAATCGCATGCTCCGACCATGCAGACATATCCCTCACAATCGAGATCCCTTGATGGCGAGATCATGGTCCTGGCGACTAAACCCCACCTTACTTCCTAACCCCAACATCGGACAGGCCATACAACATGAACTCAGGGACTATTTCACTGTAAATAAAGACTCTGTACCCTCGATGAGCACACTATGGGTGGCACACAGGACCGTAATAATAGGTAAACTGATCGAACTGGTCACCAGACACAAAAGACAAAAACTTCAAGAACTAGAAGACCACGTACTCTCGTTACGGACCATAACGCCCCTATGCTCGCCCAAATTAAAACCCACCAACAGGCCATCAAAACATTCATGACCAAAGACTCCCAAAAAGCACTCCAGTGGACTAGACAACTCTTCTATGAAAAGGACAATAAAGCGGACTCTCTCCTTGCCTGCAAACTCCACCATAAAACCTAGGCCAAACACATAGACAAAATCAACTTACAACATTACAAACACTCCCGAACATATAACCTCCATCTTCTCCAACTACTTCACAGCGCTATACGACCACAACCCTGACACCCACAATAACCAACCCAGCTTCCAAAGAGCCATAGAATCCTATCTTAAAGAAATTCCCCTCCCAGCACTAACGGACATTGCGATAGCGAAACTCTTCGCTCCCATCACGACAGAAGAAATAGTTCACACACTAAAAACAATCAAACCAAATAAATGCCAAGGACCAGACGGCTTCACAGGCCTCTACTATAAGACATTCTCTAACGTTCTGATGCCCCACCTCACTACACTCTACAACTCGCTCTTACAGGGAGACACACTACCAGAGGACATGCTTAGGACAACTATTTGCCTCATCCCGAAACCGAACAAATCATACTTGGACCTGGGACACTATTGACCCATATCCCTCCTCAACATAGACACCAACATTTTTACAAAACTCCTGGCCAATTGCATACAGCCCTTTCTTCCGAAACTGGTTCACCCAGACCAAGTAGGTTTCATACCCTCCAGACAGGCATGTGATAATACTAGACGCACACTAGACCTGGTCTGGGTGGCCCAACATAGACAGATTCCAACCCTACTGCTTTTGATGTACGCCGAAAAAGCATTTGACCGCTTGCTATGGCCTTTTCTCTTCACCACCCTGCAGAAATACAGATTCTCCATGCCCATCATCATGGCCCTAAAAACCCTCTATAACCAACCTACAGCCACACTCCTCATACCCAACACAAAACCAACGGAACGAGACAGGGTTGCCCATTGTCCCCACTCCTATTCGCCCTTTCCCTAGAACCCCTGCTCCAAAGCATATGCAACTCCCCGTCAATCCTCGGCCTGAGAATCAGGTAAGACGAATACAAAATGGCGGCTTATGCTGATGTTATTCTCTTGACCATCACCGACCCTGTCCACTCCCTTCTGCCTCTACTTACACTTCTAAGGGAATATGCTGACCTCTCTGGGTACAAATAAGACCTAGATAAGACCGAAGCTCTCCTACTAGGAATACCGCGACCTACACTTGACAGCCTCAAAATCTCACACCCATTTAAATATAACACGGGCAGCATCCACTACCTGGGCATACACCTCCCCACGGATCTCTCTACAACATACATCCTAAACTACTCTTCTCTACTCTAACAGGAGCACATAGATCTGCAGAACTGGATTCCCATGTTGGCAGAATAGCCTCTATCAAAATTAACATTCTCCCCAGGTTCCTCTACCTTTTTCAGGCCCTACCCATCCCATATCTAAAATGGACTTCAAAATACTCCAAACAAAAATAGACAACTTTATATGGTCCAGACTTTGGATCAAGAGGTCCACAATGTACAAAACCACAAAAAACTGAGGTCTAGGACTCACAAACGTCTATAATTACTTTCAAGCCGCCCAACTAGCACAAATACAGCACCTACATGCACAACCGGGACTAAAGTTATAGGTGGACCTCGAAACACAACCTCCTGGGCAGGGACCATCCCTCACTACTCTTCTGGCTCCCCAAAAGGGACAGGCCTCAAACCCCACAAACGACCCCAGCCCTTAACACCTCTTTCCTGACATGGGATAAGACCACCCCCAACTACCCCTTAATGAACACGCCATCACTGCTCACTCCAATCCTGTGAAATAAACAATTTCCCCCAGGCTTGACACCCCAAGACTTCACATACTATGAAGACAACAAGCTCCTAAGATTCTTTCACTTCTTCCGTGACCACCAACTATTACCATTCCCGGACCTATCCAGGAACACACCATTAAATACCTTTGACCATTTCCGATATCTACAAATCCACAGCTTCTTAAATGAACCCCAACACACCGCCACATCTACCTCCAAACTAACACACTTCGAACACACGTACACACCCCAGTCCACAAAGGGCAAATCTCTTCTATCTACCTCCAAATGAACTCGTCCTCCCGCGGATGCACTCTCAAAAGCATGGGGAAGAGACATTGGTCCACCGGACGACCCCTCATACTGGACTGACATCTGGGAAGCCACAGCCTCACTCACAATTTGCGTAAGCCATAAGGAGCAAGCCTATAAAATACTACTCCAGTGGTACCTGACACCCCTAAGACTGAAACAGATGGGTCGCCCAGACTCAGATGCATCCTGGAAAGGGTGCGGAGCCCAGGGTACATACATGCACCTATGGTGGGAGTGCCCCCACATCTCCCAACTATGGACTGCTGTTTCCAGCTGCACCTCCAGACTCCTACATACTGACGTCCCCATGGGCCGTGGATCTGGCTGGTCTCCAGACCATACACCCCCCTAATTATAGCACAAAACAAATTGGCTGCAACAATAGCACTGGCCACCAGAAGAACGATCGTGGAACAATGGGGGCAACCAAACTACACAGATATTTGCCTCATCCCGAAACCGAAACCATGCTCCGCAAAATTGCAGAAACTATGGAAATGGACAAACTATCGGCCCTACTACACGACAAAACACATAACATTCATAAAATGTTGGACCCATGGCTCATGGGTCACCTGCCATGCACCTGAAGAGGAGACCGGTGACAACAGACAGCCCACCGGTAACCAACCTGATCCCACCCCTCCCACAGCACCAACCCCTCCACCTTTCACAACCCCCCACTCTACCAACCCCTTTCCTACACTATACGTCCCAACCACCCCCCTCCCCCACCTACTCTAGAAGCCTACCAACATTACCTTACTATATTAACCCTACTCACCAAGCCCACAACCAACAGGAGGCACGCCATAGGGATGTGACCCTCCAACGGAACGCACACACACCGACTCCCAATATCCACACCTGACATTAGACGACCCACAGGCGTCCACAAACCGCCACCCACATGACGATAGGGAAGGAAATGCCCTGGCTCCACCTGCGACACTCCACCCACACAAGAACACACAGTCACTTGATGCCTAGTGTTGTATATCCCAACCCCATCCTGAACTCCCCTACCCTCAAACATAGCGAAAACTTCATGACCCTAACATCCTCACAAACGCCACTCGTGCATACCAATGACTCGTACACAAAGAGGGGATCCAACCCCTACCATCAGATATAACAAGACACTTGACAGAGTCACCACGGGGACTTTACCTGCCAGCGCGAACCCCGACCAGAGGCTGATATAGCGCAAAATCTGAATTGTTAATTCCAATTGTAATGCACTTGCAGACAAATGTTTCACTGAATCTAAAGCGAAATGTACCCCTCCCTACTTTTCATTCTGTATCCCACTATGAAAGTCGATGCAACCCAAAAATAAAATAAAGAATTTACAAAAAAAGTCTGTTAACCTAAAAAATTTAACCACAAAGATGAGAATCATTTTAAAAAGTGATAAATTGAAGTAAAAAAAGGAATATTAAATAACAAGATCCTATATAAATATTTAAGAATATATAAATTACATATTATAACGGATCACCTGGCACCCCTGAGGGCTCCAAGCACTCCAACCGACACCATAACCACCGTAAACTCCTTCCGAGAGCAAGACAGGAACAAGCTCTTAAAAGAGCTTAGAAGTGATTATCCAAGGGAGCATGCAGAGAATAGCAATCCCTTGTAGTGATATAGCAATTCCCCCAATAAGAGACGGGACTCTAGATTGAGGGTGAAGAAGAACTGTATTACTTGGCACCAAAGGGCATTTTTTTATGCAGGTTTTCCACACATAGTACAACCCACAGGGTTTTTCAGAACAACCAATAAACACATTACAACACATACAATGCAAGTACAACAGCCAATCAGACACAATGGGACAATAGAAACACACCCATCATATTCCTCCCCTCTGCTTAGGAGATAATTTAGTCAATTACTGTATCTACTCAATTATCTCCAAGCTGAAAAGTTACACTTTTTATACATTTTTATAACTTTGTGAGTTTACATCGTACATACATAAAACTTATATTATTTTAACCATTATAACTTGGGGACAAACATATCCAAAATTCACTTGAATAGGTTCAGGGGTTTTAAAAGTTGGGTCGAAGTCCTTTGTTATCACTTGCAAGCATGGCTTTTTCTGCCCAAACCAGTTCCCACTGGTCTGGCAGTGTCCCTGGGACAACGCCCTGCTGGAGAACAATGGAGCTGGGGGAGGGGAAGAGCCACACCTTCCCAGGGATTCAAAGGGGAAGAAAAAGTGTCCAAAAAGTTTCAATATGTCCATACACTGTTTTTAAAGGGCCAGCACCGTACAATAAAAGTCCATAAGCCCAAATGCTGGTTTAAATGGGTACAATCTCCCAGGAGCCATAGTCGCAGGGCAGGAGACTGGCAAGCAGGCCTCTCCAGGACCAAGTGGCGAAGTGCACTCCATCATATATGTAGCGGATGGCACTGGGCTGTCCTGCAAATGTCTTTGAAATAATTGCATTCGTGTGATCTGCTAGTTTTCTATGTGTTTTAAAGCCTTGTATTCCTTTGATTGTTCGGTAGTTTCATTCCCTTAGTTTATTCGAATGAAAATACCGAACAACCAGACCTCCCCTGTGTAAAGTGTGTCCTCAATTACCCGTTGCAACATTGTTGCGAACGGGTAATTGACTAGGAAGTAGCCGTCCTTTGTTCTCGGGGGTGGCCGCCATTCGACAAACGAACACGTGGCGGCGGCCATTTTAAAACTCCCGAACAGCGGTGTTTTGCCGTCGAGTGTCTGGAACTAAAATCGGACACTCGAGTAGGCGAACACCGCTGAGACCTCCACAGCCCTGGTCCGTTCGGTTCCAAACTACCGAACGGCCCCTCGTTCGGTAGATAGAAAATACCGAACGAGGGGATTCAGGCGAACCCTCCCTAGCCTCTATAGCTAGAGGTTTTCGTGTATTTTATTCCCTTATGCCAGGACCGACCGCAGGGCCCATTCACATGGAACCGGATTCGGCTATCTCAGTTCGTGCGGTCGGTCATTTTATTCCCTCCATACTTTTCCCGAACCCCTGGTCTGATCTGGGTGATTTTTGGATATGTTGTTCACCCAGATCAGGGGTATCCGGGGATGTAGGATTTAAAGTGGTACCCCTACGTTTAGGGGTACATCCAGAAACGGGGGGAATTGGTGTGCTGGATAAGGGGATTATGATGCTGGCTGAGGGGAGGAGAGGTGTGGGAGGTTACCAGGACAGGATTGGCTACTGTAATAATTACTGTAAATCCCTCCCTTGCATGGGAGCATGCTTTATAAGGAGACTGTGATTAAAGGCTTGTCAGTTCTGCTCCTGAAACTGTGTGTCGTCCAGTTATTGGGATTGCTGTGGGGATATTGCTGTTGTTTTACCTGCTGGAAACTTTGCCTATGGATTTATTATTTACTTGTTCCTGAACCTCACTTGGATTATAAGCGGAGATAACCTGGGGAATATTGCATCTCCGCTACATTGGTTGGCAGCGCTGGGATCCAGACTCACAAGGGAACAAGTACTAATGGAATACGGATGGAGAGTGATTATGCCAAGCTTAAAAGATCCATGCTAAAAGATCTCCTGGAAGCGAAAGGTATTGCAGCCAGCAACAAAAAGAAAGCAATCCTCATTGCAGAAGTGATGGCTGAATACCAGCAGGAGGACAGGGTAATCCCTGAGCAGCAGAGTGCAGCAGATGGAGCTGAAAAAGAAGAGTTCCGGAGAGAAGTGCAGTTCAGGCTGTCCTTTTATGGAGAGAATCCAACAACGGATATTATATCCAGGACAATGACAGAGGTACAGGAGTTTATACTGCGTCAAAGGCCACTACAACAGCTGGAGAGGAATGCTACCACAACTACCATCACACAGGGTAAGACCAAAATTCCTTACCAAGCCTTTAAAACGTATATAGAAACAGAGGAAGATATAGATGCTTTTCTCCAAGACTTTGAAAGGCTGTGTGCATTGCATAATATTAGCCCAGACGAGTGGGTGCCTATTTTAGCAGGGAAGCTCACAGGGAAGATAGAACTGTAACAGATGAGGAAATTCGGAATTACCGCAGAGTAAAAGAAGTGATCCTGGCCCGATATGCAATCACACCAGAGGCATATCGGCGGCGGTTTAGAGACCTAAAGAGAAATGATAAGGACTCTCATGTGGAATGGGCTTGCAAGTTGCATCGGGCCGCTCTGGGGTGGGTACAGTCCAATAAGGCTCGGTCCATGGAGGACTTGTTACAAATGGTGTTGCTGGAGCAATTTTATGAGGGGGTAACCAGCAATGTCCAGGAATGGGTGAGGGACAGAAACCCTACCTCCCTTACCGAAGCTGCCAGGAAGGCAGATGAGTACTTGGATGCACGCAGGCAGCAGAAACCTGCAGCCCCAAAAACCAGTTTTAAAACATTTGGGGGAAACAGCTACAACCCAGCTCCACCCAGGCAACTGCCACCACCACCACCACCCGCTGCACAGCAACGTTTTCGCCAGCCCGCTTCCGGCCCCTGTCATCACTGCCAGAAGTGGGGACATTATAAAAGGGAATGTCCCCAGCTGAGGGATCGTTCAACCTGGATTCGCCCCGGCCCACCACCACCGCCAAGAGCAGCCGCCGCCCATCACTACCAAGATACAGTGGCCACACCATATGGGTCAGCTATTCCCATAACAACCGTGGAACAGTGGGAAGTACTGCACGAGGCAGATCCAGTCCAGGCCAATGCAGATAACAGACAGCACCACAGGCAGACCGTATACCTGGAAGGTAAAGCAGTACAGGGACTACGTGATTCGGGGGCTACTATCACCTTAGTAAAAAGTCACCTGGTGTCGGATCAAGCGAGACTGAGTAAAACTGTGGCCGTCAGGGTAGCCGGGGGAGCAGTGTACCGGCTACCTACCGCAAGGGTACATTTACATTGGGGAGCGGGGGCAGGACATGTGGAGGTGGGGTTGATGCCGCAGTTACCGGCGGAGGTTTTATTGGGGAACGATCTGGGGAGGCTCACGTCTGCTTTTGAGCCCCAGACGTCCACCACAGGAGAAGCTCACCCTGTGGTCACCCGTCAACAGGCCCGCACCCAGGACTACAACACACTTCCGGAGGTTCAGGTAAGAGACCCTTCCCCTTCCCTTGACTGTGTCCCCTGGGCCCCTCCTAACGAATTTGCAGCAGAGGTAGTGACTGACCCCACCTTGCAGGTATACAGGGACAAGGTGACAGCAGACCCTCCTGGGGGAGAGGGGGAGAGATTTGTCTGGGACAAGCAGCTTTTGTACAGGGAGACAGACAAGCAGATTGAGGGGTCAGACCCAATAGTGATGAGGCAGCTAGTGGTGCCGCACCGGTACTGAGCGGAGCTACTCCGGATAGCGCACGATATCCCGCTATCCGGACATCTAGGGGTCAGCCACACTAGGTACCGACTGACCCAAAGTTTCTTCTGGCCAGGGATCAGCCAGGAAGTTCGCAGGTATTGCACCACCTGCGATACCTGCCAGAGGGTAGGGAAAAGGGGAGACCGGAGGAAGGCGAAACTACACCCCTTACCAATAATTGAGGAACCTTTTAGCCGAATAGCGGTGGACTTGATAGGTCCCCTCAAGAAAGCTAGCCCGTCAGGCAAAAGGTACATTTTAACGGTAGTAGACTATGCTACCAGATATCCAGAGGCAGTGGCTCTGACCAACATTCATGCTGAAACGGTCGCGGATGCCCTCATGCAGATATTCTCCCGGTTGGGATTACCCAGGGAGATTATCTCGGATCAGGGTACCCAATTTACCGCAGAATTCACCCAACACCTCTGGAGGATCTGTGGCATTAAGCCTATTATCAGTGCCCCTTACCACCCCCAGACTAATGGGCTCTGCGAACGGTTCAATGGCACATTGAAACAAATGCTCCGAACCTTCGCAGAGACCCACAAGGACTGGGAGCGGTTCCTGCCGCATCTCCTATTCGCTTACCGGGAGGTGCCGCAGGAATCCACGGGTTTTCCCCGTTTGAACTGCTGTTTGGGAGGAGGGTCAGAGGCCCCTTAGATCTTATAAGAGAGCATTGGGAGGGAGATCGGAGCGCAGATGGCACCCCCATCATACCATATGTGTTGGCTCTCCGAGACCGCCTGGAAGCCTTAACCAGGACGGTAAGGGAAAACCTTCAGGCGGCACAGACCCGCCAGCGCACATGGTATGACCGGGGAGCCAGGGACCGTAGCTTTCAGGTCGGGCAGAAAGTGCTAATTTTAAAGCCTGTCCGACATGACAAGCTACAGGCCGCCTGGCAGGGACCTTATAGGGTGGTGGAACAGAGATGTGACACCACCTATATAATTGGCCCCTGTACAGGGACGGGAGGGCGAAGCATGCTCCATGTGAACATGATGAAGCCCTACCAAGAGCGCTCCGAGGAGGTAACCGCCATATGTGCGCCCAATTCTGATGATTTTGACAGCTTACCACTCCCAGATCTGCTGGAAGATGGGCAGTTGTCTGGGGATTTAGGGGAAGTCACACTGGGAGACCGGCTGAGCCCACAGGAGCGCATCGAGGTACAGCAGCTGTTGGAGGAGAAACGAGACACGTTCTCTAATGTACCTGGGTACACCCCTCTGGCCACTCACCGGGTAGAGGCCCCAGGGCAACTACCGATGCGCCAGACCCCCTACCGCATCCCAGAAGCGGTAAGGGAAAACATGCGCAAGGAGATCGATGAGATGCTCCAACTGGGGGTGATTGAGCCCTCAGATAGTCCCTGGGCTTCTCCGGTAGTACTCGTACTACCCGCTTCTGCGTAGACTACCGGAGATTAAACGAGAAAACTGTGTCCGATGCATACCTTATGCCATGGATAGATGAGCTACTGGACAGAATGGCCAGGGGTCAATACCTCACTACCATTGACTTATGTAAGGGGGATTGGCAAATCCCCCTGGCCCCAGAGGCCATCCCGAAGTCGGCCTTTGTCACCCCATTTGGCTTGTACCAGTTTAAGGTCATGCCATTTGGGATGAAAATGCCCCAGCTACTTTCCAGCGGATGGTAGACCGATTCCTGGATGGGTTCCAAGACTACACCTGTGCCTACCTGGACGATATTGCCATTTTTAGCAATACGTGGCAGGAGCACTTGGCCCATATAGGAGCGGTTCTAGACAGGATTAAGGAAGCTGGTTTGACATTGAAGCCGGCCAAGTGCAGCATAGGGATGGC
>OW240918.1:70074774-70116552 GCA_933207985.1 Pelobates cultripes | reverse complement strand
CACACATTAATGGTGAAGGCCAGTTACAACATGCCGACCCCGTATTTGTTTATGTTCCCTTTACCACTACGGATTTGTTCAACTGGAAAACCCATAACTCCTCTTACACAGACAAACTTCAAGCCATGACAGATTTGATTACCTCCATAATCCAAACGCACAATCCCACTTGGGCTGATTGCCAGCAATTGCTTATGACATTGTTTAATAACGAGGAAAGGACTTGGATTAATCAGGCGGCAATTAAAGCACTTGAAGAAGTGGCCCGTGCACAGAATCAGGCCAACCCGGTAGCATGGGCCCCAGCTTATTACCCAAACGTAGATCCGAATTGGAATGTTAATGGTGCTGATATGGCTCACCTAAAAGCTTATAGGGAAGCCATTATTACTGGCATGAAAGCCGGAGGGAAAAAGGCGATCAATATGTCAAAGACGGCTGAGGTATTGCAGAAATGTGATGAGTCGCCCAGTGCCTTTTATGACCGATTATTGGAGGCATACCGATTGTATACCCCCTTTAGTCCAGAGGCTCCTGAGAATTCCCGGATGGTTAACTTTGCCTTTGGCTTACGGAGATATTAAAAGAAAATTGCAAAAGCTAGAAGGGTTTGTAGGGATGTCTATAACTCAACTAATGGAAATAGCAAATAAGGTTTATATGAATTGGGAGACAGAGACGAAGAAGGAATAAGAGCGTAAGATGAGAAGGAAGGCAGATATGTTAGCGGTAGCTATCGCTGGTGTAGATAGAAGGGAAAAGGAAGTGTACAGGGGAACCGAGAAAAGCGAGAATAAGTGGAATAGGGAGCCTTTAAGTAGGAACCAATGCGCATATTGTAGGGAAGAAGGGCATTTGAGGAGTGAGTGTCCATTGAGGGAACAACATGAGAGAGATAGAACAAGGGGAGGATATAGTAATAACTATAGAGGTAGAGTGAGAGGAAGAGGAGGCCCTGGAGGAAATGGTGGGAATAGTAGAGGAAGCGTTCAAGGGGATAGGTATTACCCAGCAGCGCAGAGACCGCGAGAAAGAGAAGATAGGGACTTTGTGGGTTTGGCTGACACTGTCATGAAGGACTATTGATACCGACTGGGCTCCATCCCCCTTGGTCGAGCGGAGCCTATGGTCGATGTAGCAATAGGGGGAAAAAGGAGTTCTTTCATGATCGACACTGGTGCTGAACATTCTGTGGTAACCGACCTAGTTGCTCCTCCTTCAGGAAGAACTATCACTGTAATAGGAGCAACTGGGAGGAGTGCTGCTAAACCGGTTCTCAAAAGTCGACTCTGTACACTGGGAGGCCACGTAGTGAAACATCAGTTCCTTTACATGCCTGAATGTCCAGTCCAACTTTTAGGACGGGATTTGTTGTCGAAGTTACAAGCACAGATAACATTTCTGCCTAACGGAACGACATCCTTGAAGTTTAATGGACCCTCAGGTATAATGACACTATCAGTACCAAAGGAAGAAGAGTGGCGACTTTATACAGTGATGACAAGTCAAAACCCTAAGAGTGATGAATCCTTGTATAATATACCAGGAGTGTGGGCAGAAAATAACCCACCAGGACTTGCTCGCAATATCCCACCTATATGCATCGAACTAAAGCTTGGGGTTTATCCAGTAAGCCTGCGACAATACCATATACCTCAAAAGGCGAAGAAGAACATACAGTCTTATTTGGATAAGTTCATAAGGTATGGTATCCTAAAATTCTGTACTTCCCCCTGGAATACTCCATTGTTGCCTGTTCAGAAGCCTGGGTCAGATGAGTATCGTCCTGTGCAGGATTTGAGAGCAGTCAATGATGCGGTAGTAAGTATACATCCAGTTGTGCCCAATCCTTATAACCTGCTTGCCTTGATTCCGGGTGGGGCTACTTACTTTACAGTCTTGGACCTTAAAGATGCCTTCTTTTGCCTACGAATTGCTACAGAAAGCCAGTGTATCTTTGCATTCCAATGGGAAGATGCTGTAACGGGCTCGAAACGTCAGATGACCTGGACAAGATTGCCCCAAGGGTTTAAAAATTCACCTACCCTATTTGGATCAGCATTAAGTCAGGACTTATTAGATTTCAAGTCCATCCCAGGAGAATGTGTACTACTACAATACGTGGATGATTTGTTGATAGCGGCAGTTACTAAAGAGATATGCCAGCAAGCAACTTATGATTTACTGCACATTCTTTGGAAGGCAGGATACAAGGTGTCTAGGAAGAAAGCTCAGTTGTGTCAGCCAACTGTCAAGTATCTGGGATTCCATATCTCTGAAGGTCAAAGGATAATGAAAGAAAAGAGGCTGTATGCCAAATACCAACACCTAAGAATAGAAGACAAGTGCGAGAATTCTTAGGGGCAGCAGGCTTCTGTAGGATATGGATTCCTAGTTATGCGATACTGGCGAAACCCCTCTATGCCGCTATTAAAGTCACGGAACATGATTCCTTCCTGTGGACCATCGAACAGCAGAAGGCATTTCGCCCCCGCATTAGGTCTACCTATTCATACACGTCCATTCTACTTATATGTACACGAGCAAAGCAGAGAAAGCAGGAGAAGTTGTGCGATTTCTGTTACGAGAAATAATACCCCGATATGGACTACCGTGTTCTATAGGATCAGATAATGGTCCAGCTTTTGTCCATCAGTGCCTACAACAACTGACTCATATGCTTGGTATTAAGTGGAAACTTCATACAGCATATAGGCCTCAGAGTTCTGTGAAAGTGGAAAGGATGAACAGAACCATTAAGACCCAGTTGGCAAAAATGTGTCAAGAAACCCAACTCAAGTGGAATGTTCTTTTGCCAATAGCTCTGTTGCGCATTCGTAGTACACCTACCAGAAAGTTAGGTCTATCACCCTTTGAAATTATGTATGGGCGTCCACCTCCCATACTTAGTAACTTAAGGGGGGACTTGAGTCAGTTGGGAGAAGGAATTACCCGGCGGCAGGTTGTAGAGTTGGGTAAAACTATGGAGGAGGTACAGAAATGGGTACAAGATAGGTTACCTGTAAATATTTATCCACCTGTCCATTCTTACCATCCAGGAGACCATGTTTGGATAAAGGAGTGGAACAGTGTACCGTTGGGGCCAAAGTGGAGGGGTCCTTATGCTGTTCTTTTGTCTACTCCAACAGCTATAAAGGTGGCAGAGGTGACTCCGTGGATTCATCACTCCAGGGTTAAACCAGCAGCAGATTCTTGGCAAGCTACTCAAGATCCTGAGAATCCCTGCAAGATCCGGTTGAAGCGAGTGACCCAGTTAGATTAAAAGTGTTTTTTGCGAAGAGTATTGTTACAAGGGAACATCAACAAAGATCTACAAGTAGGTGTTTTGACGGCCACAATAAAGCCTGACCACCTACCAACGTTTAAGCCAGAGGAATCCTCTGTGAAGAACAGTGAGGATCAGAAGGACTCTATTCCCTGCAGCCCTCACACGCCTGGAAGCTGAGGTGCCGTCGCACGGTCGAAGAATTAGGAAGAAGATGTCAGGAGTAATGTGTTTGATGATGTATATATGTGTGTTTTTAATTATTCAGGAAGGTAGAGGTACCGACACACCAGGCTGCGAGGTTTGCATTAAGACTACGAAAACAGGCAATCGTATTTCCCAGACCCTTATTTGGCATTCGCAATATGAGTGCACAGGACATGTATCAAAGTGTAGATACCTAGGTACAGATTATAGTGTATGCCATATAGGAGCAGGAGAACCTAGGTGTTTTAATCCTGAGTATCAGCCCCGTACAATTTGGTTGACTATTCGGAATGAGAACGCACAGGGGAACCTGATAAATAAGACTGTACTAGAAAGTGTACATTCTCCAGGTGTATTGCTATTTGATGCATGTCAGGTAGTAGGAAGCCATGGAATGTATGTGGTGGTCTTAAATGGGAAAGAACGTATGGGTCTAATGATAAGTATATTTGTCCTAGTTATAAGCCTAAGTATATAGATCCAAACTGCCTAAATAAAGACTACAATTATTGTCCGTATTGGTCCTGTGTGGGATGGGCAACCTGGGGACAGACAGTAGATAAGGATATGATTATCACTAGATTGCCTACCAAGCCATATTGTAAGTCTATGGAGTGTAACCCAGTCCATATACTTATCAAGGACCCAGAGCTATTTATAGATAAGTTTGGGAATCTATTTGGGTTCCAAATATATGGAACAGGTTTGGATCCTGGGACGATATTATACATAGGAATAGAGACAGATACAGTGGCCCCCCAGACTCATCAGGTTTTTTTTTTTCTTTTTATGAGGAGATGAGTGTGGAAGATAAGGTTCCCCATAATGCCAAAAACGTATTCATAGACCTAGCTGAGAGCATTGCTGGTAGTCGTAATGTAACCAACTGCTATGTGTGTGGAGGTACTAATATGGGAGACCAATGGCCTTGGGAAGCAAAGGAGGTAATGTATTCTGGTTCTGAGACAGTTGAACAACTAATATCTTCTCAATCTCATTATCAAGTGAGTGTTAGAGGTAAATCTGAGTGGTGATTAAAGACCTCCATTATAGGTTATGTTTGTATAGCAAGGAAAGGAATAATGTTTAATACATCTGTAGGAGAATTGACTTGTTTAGGGCAGAAAGCCTATAATGACGATATAAAGGATACTATTTGGTGGTCAGCTTCAAATGTCTCGGAACCTACTAATCCGTTTGCAAATTATACCAATTTAAAGGATGTATGGTTTGACCTATCTGCTACATCTAGTTGGAAAGCCCCAGCAAATTGTACTGGATTTGTGGTAAGAAGGCATATTCGGAGTTACCACAAGACTGGGAAGGGGCATGTGTACTAGGTATGCTCAAACCATCCTTCTTCTTGTTGCCAATTGAAACAGGAGAGACTTTGGGAGTTAAAGTATATGATGTAAATCATAGGAAGAAAAGGGCACCCCTAGAGATAGGTACCTGGGAAGATGATGAGTGGCCTCCCCAGCGTATTATAGATTATTATGGGCCAGCTACGTGGGCAGAGGATGGTACTTATGGATACAGAACCCCAATATATATGCTTAATCATATTATAAGATTGCAAGCAGTAGTTGAGATAGTTACCAATGAAACATCACAAGCACTCAATCTCCTAGTGAAGCATAACACTAGGATGAGGACAGCCATCTACCAGAATAGATTAGCTTTGGATTAGCTATTGGCAGTAGAGGGAGGTGTATGTGGGAAGTTTAATCTAAGCAATTGTTGTCTTCAAATAGATGATGAAGGGCAAGCAATAGCTGAGCTTACTAGCCATATGGTTAAGCTAGCACATGTACCTACTCAGGTATGGAAAGGGTATAATCCGAGTAGTTGGTTTGGTAGTTGGTATGAGCAGTTTGGAGGAATCAAGGCATTGGTAGGTGGAGTCATACTAATTTTGATGTTGTGTCTCCTTCTGCCATGTCTGGGAGGAGCTACAGTGCTATATAAGGAATGTACTCTATGTATTCAGTGCTCAGATCTTTGCTGTTTTTGGTGACATAAGTCCCTCTGAGTCCCGGTCGGTGAATCGAATAAAGATCTCTTCCTTCCTGAAGAAACCTGTGTCCATCTCTCTGTGCTTGGCCACCGTCAGTTTCCCGGTAACAATATATATCTACATACATAAATATATACGTATATATCACTATATATATACCTATATATAAATAAAAATATTTTTTAAAAATTATATAGCTATACACATATAGATTCACATACCTTGGGTTGTCTACTATTGCAAATGGTATGCCATTATGGGTGTAAATTTCATTCCTGGCTACTATAAAGTCCCAAAGGCAACGTAACCAATCTGGCGAATTTCACATTCAAATGTAACGTGCTATATTTGACCCTGTAACTTCTCAAAACGCCATAAAACCTGTACATAGGGGGTACTGTTTTACACGTGAGACTTTGCTGAATACAAATATGTGTATTTTATTGCAGTAAAAACAAACAGTATTATGACATTGACAGTTAAAATGTCATATAGAACTAAAAAAATTAAAAAATTCTTATTTTCTCCCATTTTTTTCATATTAAATTATGTTTCATAGCTAAATATTTGAAATTAAATGAAAGCCCTGTTTCCCCTGAATAAAATGATATATAATAAGGGTGGGTGCATTTACTATGAAAGAGGTGAATTACGGTTGGACAGACATGTAGCGCAAATGCCAGGTTTTGTTTACATTTTGTTTCGTTCACAACGTGTACATTTGTCTCAGTCCTTAACCCCTTTTACTGCAATAAAATACACATATTTGTATTCAGCAAAGTCTCACGTGTAAAACAGTACCCCCTATGTACAGGTTTTATGGCGTTTTGGGAAGTTACAGGGTCAAATATAGCACGTTACATTTGAAATTGAAATTTGCCAGATTGGTTACTTTGCCTTTGGGACTTTATAGTAGCCCAGGAATGAAATTTACACCCATAATGGCATACCATTTGCAATAGTAGACAACCCAAGGTATTGCAAATGATATATGTCCAGTCTTTTTTAGTAGCCATTTGGTCACAAACACTGGCCAAAGTTAGCGTTAGTATTTGTTTGTGTGTGAAAAATGCAAAAAATGCCAATTTTGGCCAGTGTTTGTGACTAAGTGGCTAGTAAAAAAGACTGGACATACCCCGTTTGCAATACCTTGGGTTGTCTTCTTTTGCAAATGGTATGCCATCATAGGGGTAATTTTCATTCATGGGCAACCATAGGGTCTCAAAGGCAACGTAACCAATCTGGCGAATTTTAATGTGAAAAAAATGAAACACAAGCCTTATATTTGACCCTATAACTTTTCAAAACACCATAAAACCTGTACATGAGGGGTACTGTTGTACTCGGGAGACTTTGCTGAACACAAATATTTGTGTTTCAAAACAGTAAAAAGTATCGCAGCAATAATATCATCCGTGTAAGTGCTGTTTGTGCATGAAAAATGCAAAAAACTTCACTTTTACTGGCGATATCATCGTTGTAATACATTTTACTGTTTTGAAACACTAATATTTGTGTTCAGCGAAGTCTCCCGAGTAGAACAGTATCCCCCATGTACAGGTTTTATGGTGTCTTAGAAAGTTATAGGGTTAAATATAGTGCTAGCAAATTAAATTCCCTTTACTTTCGGCATGGGTTGTCAGGCAGGTCCCGCTAATTGTAATTAATTAAGATATATAATTATGTAAAAATATTACATAAATATATATGTAGAATTAGTATATGTATATATATACATATGTGAATATATGTGTATATATATATATATATATATATAATTTAAAAAATATATTTTTATTTATATATAGGTATATAAATAGTGATATATACGTATATATTTATTTATGTATATAGATATATATATTATTTCGTTCTATGTGTATTTTGATATAAATATATATATATTAATATCACAATACAGTTAGAACGAAATAACACACATCTATATATTTTTTAATTATTTATTTTTAATTATTTTTTAAATTTTATTTTGTAACGTATTTACATATTTTTTTATATTATATACGCATATATATATATATCAATAATTATATATATATATAATCAGTATCAGTCTACGTGTAATTTGATATTAATATATATATATATAATTATATATATATTAATAGTAAAATACACCTAGACAGTATATGTGTGTGCATGTATATGTGTGTGTTTTTTTTTTTTACACTTTTAAACTTTAATTAATTTTATTTAACTTTATTTCCAGCCAGCAGGGGGACGACCTGTCATTACAGGCAGCCCCCCTGCTGGCAATGCTGCAGCCAGCTATCCCGGCCATGTGATTGTGAGGTCCTCGCAAGGACCTCACTCTCACATGGCCGAGGGGGCTGCTAGAGTGAAGATGTGCCGCGGGGGGGCTCCCTGGTAGTCCCCCCAACCGCGATTGCCGGCGTGGGACCGGGTAAGTAAAGAAAGACCGGAGGGCGTACTATTACGCCCGGCAGCATTTAGAGCCGCCTAAAATAGGGCGTAATAGTAAGCCCTCCGGTCTTAAGGGGTTAAGGGGTTAAACAAAAATAAAATACAAACCACTCCAAGTAACTCCTGGTTTTCTAACTCCTACTTGAAAGAGTCTACTTAATAGAGGCTGCTTTCAAGTAATGTGAGCAAGCTCAGTGAGTTTGGGGTGTGCCTTTATGGGGAAACAATCCCACACAGGTGCAATTAATGAACACTCCCCCAATCAATCAAGCAGCAGCACAATAAAATAAAATCGATATATGTTTCCTTCAAGAAACTCATTGGAAAGACGACTAAGAGATTACATGGAGATATTCCAAATACGAAATTAAAGGATATTCTTTTTTATTAAATCATAAAAAGAGAGTGTCACGAACGTGGGCTATAGGCCCAGCCGAGACAGTGGGGAGAGTGTGAAAGTGACAGGGTTAATGACACCAGACCCCTGGTTACCTGTTGCTAGTCCCAGCAATCACTCAATTAACCCCTGCAATCCCTTCTACACTAACCCCCTAGTACACACTTTACTGCCACCACCAAGACTTTAAACCTGGGCGTCTTACCCCACACACATGAGAATTATAGAATCACAGTTCTACTTTTACTGATCAAACACATATAATTAACCCTTTTTCTTAAGAGTGCATTCTAATGCGCACCCAAGCTGCCCATAATTTGGGCATAACCATTGCTGATGTAGATAAGCTAATTCGTGAACGACGTGCGCAGGGTCTTCCTAGAAGGGATGATGATGATGAATAGATATCTGTGGGAAGAATGCACTCAGATGTTTATATCTCATTATCCTCCACAATGAGAAATGATGCTGTTCATCATAGGTTGTTACATTCTCTTAATTTTCTCCTGGTTTTCCCTATCCTTCCCCTGAAAATACATTGCTTCACATTCTCCTCTGCACTATATCCTCCCAGGACTGCTTCTAACAACCTGGGCTGCATCTGCTTTTTTGCTTCTCCCACTTGATTTTCTAATTAAAAAAATATTGAATTACCACTTCTGACTCCTCTTTTCTTTAATGATTTATATATACATATACATATACACACACACATAGGCGTGCGCACGGGGTGTGCCGGGTGTGCCTGGGCACACCCTAATCCCCGCTGCACGCCTATGTATATTGAGACCGGCAGGGGAGATCTCAGGATCTCCCCTGTCGGCTCATGCAGAGCCTGTGCTATCCGAGCGCCGGCTCTGCTCTCAGCCTCCCTCCCCACCAACCCACATGCAGGGAGGGAGGCAGGAGAGGACCCAGCGGAGCTATTTCCGGCAGCTCCGCCGGGTTCCTCTAGCGAGATATGAGCGTTGCCACGGCAACACTCAAATCTCGCGAGAATGAACTCTAGCCCCACAGGGGCTAGAGTTCACTCTCCACTGGACCACCAGGGAAAGCAGCAGCAACAAGTATCCCCCCTCCCTACAAAAGGTAAGAAGGGAGGGGGGATAGCAATTAATGTACCCCCACCTCCTCCCCCCACAATCACCCACACACATACAGCACACACACATACAGCACCCACAGACATACATAGCACCCACAGACATACACAGCACCCACACACATACAACACCCACACACATATAGCACCCATAGACATACACAGCACCCACACACATACAGCACACACACACATATAGCACCCACACACATACAGCACACACACAGACATACACAGCACCCACACACATACAGCACACACACACATATAGCACCCACACACATACAGCACACACACACACATACACAGCACCCACACACATACAGCACCCACACACATATAGCACCCATAGACATACACAGCACCCACACACATACAGCACACACACACACATATAACACCCACACACATACAGCACACACACATACAGCACACACACAGACATACACAGCACCCACACACATACAGCACCCACACACATTCAGCACCCACACATATACAGCACCCACAGACATTCAGCACCAACACACATTCAGCACCCACACACATTCAGCACCCACAGACATACAGCACCCACACACATTCAGCACCCACACACATACAGCACCCACACACATACAGCACCCACACACATACAGCACCCACACACATACAGCACCCACACACATTCAGCACCCACAGACATTCAGCACCCACAGACATACAGCACCACAGACATACTCAGCACCCACACACATTCAGCACCACAGACATACACAGCACCCACACACATTCAGCACCACACACATCAGCACCCACACACATACAGCACCCACAGACATACAGCACCCACAGACATACACAGCACCCACAGACATACAGCACCCACAGACATACACAGCACCCACAGACACACACAGCACCCACACACATACAGCACCCACAGACATACACAGCACCCACACACATTCAGCACCCACACACATTCAGCACCCACAGACATACAGCACCCACAGACATACACAGCACCCACACACATTCAGCACCCACAGACATACAGCACCCACAGACATACACAGACACCCACACACATACAGCACCACACAGACACACACAGCACCCACACACATACAGCACCCACAGACATACACAGCACCACAGACATACAGCACCCACAGACATACACAGCACCCACAGACATAGCACCCACAGACATACAGCACCCAACGACATACACAGCACCCACCGACACACAGCACCCACAGACATACACAGAACCCACAGACATACAGCACCCACAGACACACACACAGCACCCACACACATTCAGCACCCACAGACATCAGCACCCACAGACATACAGCACTCACAGACATACAGCACCCACACACATACAGTACCCATACACAGAACCCACAGACATACAGCACCCACACACACACAGCACCCACACACATTCAGCACCCACAGACAGACACAGCACCCACATACATTCAGCACCCACAGACATACAGCACCCACAAACACACAGCACACACACAGCACCCACACACATACAGCACTCATACACAGCACCCACAGACATACACAGCACCCACACACATACAGCACCCACACACATACAGCACCCACAGACATACACAGCACCAACATACATACAGCACCCACACACACATACAGCACTCTTACAAACACACACAGCACCCTCACACACAGCACACAAACAGCACCCTCACACACACACAGCACACTAACAGTACCCTCACAAACACAAACAGGAACCTAACAAACACACACACAGCACACTACCAGTACCCTCACACACAAACAGCACCCTCACACACAGTACATTAACAGCACCCTCACAAGCGCACACACACACACAAACAGCACCCTCACACACAGTACATTAACAGCATCCTCACAAGCATGCACACATAAACACCCTCACCTACATAGCACACTACCAGCATTGTCACACACACATCACACTAACAGCACCCTCACACAGCACACACATACACACACACACAGCAGTGTGTGTATGTGTGTATATATGTATATATATATATAAAAAGAGAAATGTGATAGCACTCTCAGGTCTATAAAAAATAAAACTTAACTTTTAATAAACTAATGCAAAAAATCAACGTTTCAGTCTACTAATCGCAGACTTTCATCAGGATTAATACATAAACATACAAAGATTCAATATATAGCAAAATACAAATTAGTAATCAACTTACCCACCACCAAATGATCGAATCTCCCTGTCAGCTCGGTCTGGGGTCCACATGAGCGACCAGCCGGCGGCATCATTGGGAGCATGTTGCTAGGGGAAGTAACTTCCTAGCAACCAAATAAAAACAAACAGCAAATGACTGGGGCAACATTGTATACACATAATAATTTATCCTTATAAATAAAGCCTAAGCATACCAAGGATAATATTAGAGTCCAAACAAATCCCCCTATTATATGGGAGCTAAAAAAGCAATGAGTATGAACACATAAACAATAAGTAAGGAGAAGACTGCTATCTAATAGCAGATGGATTTAAATCATATGTACTTAATATGAAAATACAGAACCCTATAACAACTCTTAATGATGTAACTCCATGTCATACTCAAAAGACATAATGTATGATGAATAGTTTTAAGATTACCTAAATACACTTGTCACTCTATAGGTTCTAAATCTAGGCAGGCAACAGGTATCTTGTTCCTACTGTAAAAAGTCTAAGCTAACAAACAGTGCTCCTGCTGGGATCTAAACCAACACAATCAAAACTAAACATAAAGTGACACAACAAGAGGCTCCTTACACTACACTCTAAGTCCTGAATTGGAAATTAATTGGATATCAATCCAAACCGCTACTGAAATATCCCCCCCCAAAAAAGGGGGGGGCCACAAGAAACCATCATCTTACTGGACACCGGTTAGAGTGGCTGACCCCCACGGCGGGCCACTTGCACCATATTCCAGAATGAATCAAAAACCATTATAAAAAGGCAGATAAAGAGTATTTTTCATTAAGTCCATTGGGATAAACAGTATGAAGTGTTCTGATCCAAAATAACTCCCGTTGAAGGAGCATCCTCTTTCGATCACCACCCCTTCTCGGCAGGGGAACGTGATCGATGGCCATCAATTTCATGGAGGACAACGAATGTCCCAGTTCCAAAAAATGCTTAGCTACCGGCAAATCTGACTTATTGTCCCTGTACGCAGTTCTAATACTGGATCTGTGATTACGAATTCTTTCTCTCAAAGGTAAATCCGTTTTTCCAATATATGTTAACCCACAGGGACATGTTAATTTATAAATCACAAAGTCACTTGTGCAAGTTAATCGATGTCGAATGTGAAAACTAGTCCCTGTATGGGGATGGGAAAATGTTTTCCCAGGGATCATATGTCCACAGGTTACACATCCCAGGCACCGATAACATCCTAAATTTAGTGGAGATGTTTCCTTGGAATAACAATAGAAAGGGTCCGTGTTCACCAGTAAATCTCGCAAATTTTTATTCCTCTTGTAACAAAACATGGGAGGATTCTGGAATACTGGAGGTAATGTGACATCATTTTTTAACACCCTCCAGTTCTCCTCAATAATTTGTTTGAACTTAGAGGAAGCTGTGGAAAAAGTAGTAGGAAATATCAATCTATTAGAAGATGTTTTCGCGATGGAAGTTTCGGCAATAGTACGACACCTATCAAGTGCTTTTGTTAGAACATGACTGGTATATCCTCGTTGTCGAAATTTTTCCCACATCATGCCTAGTTGTTCCTGTGCTCGACTTGAGTTGGAATTGTTCCTTAAAACTCGCAAGAACTGTGAGTAAGGCAGGAATTTTTTAGGGGCTGTGGATGGAAACTATTAGCCTGTAAGATGGTGTTGCGGTCTGTGGGCTTGGAGTATAGCGTATAGGCCAATTCTGACCCCTCACGCAAAACTCTAATATCCAAGAAGTCAACCGATGTTGAATCCATAACCGCTGTCAGCTTAATGTTCTTGGTGCAACCATTGATACACCGGATCATATCCTCAGCTTCAGCTATAGAGCCCTTGAACACCATAAAAATATCGTCGATGTATCTAACGTATTGCATGATACAATCTTTATAGGGTTCCAAAATGTATTTGGTTTCGTAACAATACATATAGCCATTGGCATACATAGGTGCCATGGCTGCACCCATAGATGTACCTGCGATTTGCCTAAACCATTCCATCTCAAACCTAAAGTAATTTTGAGAGAGTACTATTTCCAAAAGTTCTAATATGAACTCAATTGGAGGTCCTGAGTAGTATATAGAACTGGATAATATTGATCTCATTGCTTCAATTCCTTCTTGATGGGGTATCACAGTATACAAACTTGACACATCACATGTCACCAAAACCACCGATTCAGAAGGTAATACCATCTCCGACAATAGTTTAACAAAACTTGGAGTGTCTTTTATACACGTTGATAGATGTTCAATTGGTTCCTTGAATACAAAATCCAGCCATTTGGCCAAAGGTTCAAGGACGCCCCCCACTGCTGACACAATAGATCGACCAGGGGGTCTATCCTTATTTTTATGAATCTTTGGTAGCGTGTATATTACAGGTGTTCTAGGAGCCGAAGAACGTAAATATTGATATAGTTCCATGGATATATAATTGGAATGTAGTCCTCTCATCAGACAAGTATCGATGCAATGCATCACTTCCTCTGTAGGATCTTTAGACAATTTGTCATACGTGGTATGATCCGATAATTGAGATAGAATTTCCAAACGGTAATCCGAATAATCCTGGATCACTATCCCACCCCCCTTGTCAGCAGGTCTGATAACAATATTATTATCCGATAATATTATTATCTAATATTTTGCTGGACTAGCACCGGGCATCTAATTGATTTTGATATATGGAGTGCAAGATTTTTTCTTTTGCTATATATATATATATATATATATATATTTACACACACACATATATATATACATACATATATATATGCGGCGTGTGCTTGTGCTTTAGGGTGCACACCCTAATGCAATAGGCTGCGCACGCCTATGCACACACACACACTTGAACAAAAATCAATTTTAAAGGAAAACCACTATATATATATATATATATATATATATATAAAACATGCCAGTGCTCCTCAACATAGGAGTCATAAAATGCATACACAGAACAGTGTCATGTTGCCCCACAGAACGTGCCACAGTCAGTAATAAATTCAGTAGGTTTTCCATTTAATAAACACCACAGTATGTTTGCCCTTTAACAAATACCACACTCAGTATGCTCGTTTATTAAGGAGTAGAGTTGAGCAGACACCTGGATGTTCGGGTCCGGCGGGTTCGGACGAACTTTGAAAAAAAAGTCCGGGTTCGTGATCGAACTTGACCCTGAACCCGAACCCCATTGAAGTCAATGGGGACCCGAACTTTTGGCCACAAAAATGCCTCTAAAAAAGTCCTGGAAAGGGCAAGAGGGCTGCAAAAGGAAGTAAAATGGGGGCAAGGGTAGGACAAGTGCCCTGCAAACAAATGTGGCTAGGGAAATCACTTAAAATAACATAAACATTAAAACTACAGCTGAACCATAAAATAGCACTAGATGGAATCTTTGATTTTAGCTTTGGAAGAACATAAATCAAAATCTAAAGCATGGCTGTCAGGAGGATCAACAGAATTATCCATTTGAGAGAGGGTTGGAGTGCAAGGTATTCTCTTTCATTGTTCAAACTGAGCTCAACTCCTGATTCATGGAGAAAAGGCCTTCACAAGCCTCTGCTATTGTGTACATAGTTTATACTAAGTGACCCATAGGTTGAGGAGGCGGTGACCGTGGCGGTGTAGGTGGAAGCGGCGGTGGAGGAGGTAGCTAACACTGTTTTTTATATATATCTTTTTTTATTTTAATTGGGGTTGGTATGTCCCAAAATATTGGGACATACAAAAAAAAAACATTTGCAGCCTGCGGTGCATTTCTTGCAGTCCTGATGCATGGAGAAATGCTCAACTCCTGATGCATGGAGAAAAGGCCTTCACAAGCCTCTGCCATTGTGTACATAGTTTATACTAAGTGACCCATAGGTTGAGGAGGCGGTGCAACTGACCCATGCGTGCTGCAGCTGAAACTCCACTATCACCTGCTACTGCCTGCACAGTCTCATGAGGCGGTGAGTGGGAAGGCCGAAATTCCGCAGACAGGTGAGCAGCAGCAGGGTGAGAACGCCAAAAGCACGCACAGACGGCCCTGCACTTTCTGCAGCAGCTGACATATCTGGGTTTAAACTATGGCGGTGTAGGTGGAAGCGGCGGTGGAGGAGGAGGAGGAGGAGGTAGCGGCGGTGGAGGAGGAGGTAGCCAAAATATTGGGACATATAAAAAAAGAAAACAAAGAATAAGAGCACTTGAGTATAACAATGGCTGGGTGAGGCCGGCATAAATGTCTATTCTGCACAAGGTACAGACAAGTATGATGGGATCCATGCCTGGTTCATTTTAATAAACGTGAGCTTGTCCACATTGGCTGTGGACAGGCGGCTGCGCTTGTCTGTGATAATGCCCCCTGCCGTGCTAAACACACGTTCAGACAATACACTGGCTGCAGGGCAGGCCACCACCTCCAAGGCATAAAGGGCAAGCTCAGGCCATGGAGATTTAGAAGATTTAGAAGTTGAATGGGGCAGACCCATCAGTCAGTATGTGTAGGTGTGTGCACATGTACTGTTCCACCATGTTGCTGAAATGCTGCCTCCTGCTAAGACGTTCCATATCAGATGGTGGTGCTGGTTGTTGTGGCGTGCTGACAAAGCTTTTCCACATTTTGGCCATGCTAACCCTGCCTTCTGAGGTGCTGGCGGTGCCCCAGCTGCGTTGGCGACCTCTTCCTCCTCCTCTGCCTTCGCCTTGTGCTTCCACTGAGCCCCCGGTGTCAGTTGGGAATGCCCTCAGCAGCGCGTCTACCAGTGTGCACTTGTAGTCGCACATCTTCCGATCATGTGAGGGAATTAAGGGCGGCACGATGTCCTTGTACTGGGGATCCAGCAGGGTGACCACCCAGTAATCAGCACAAGTTAGAATGTGGGCAACTCGGCAGTCGTTGCCCAGGCACTGCAGCATGTAGTCGCTCATGTGTGCCAAGCTGCCCAGAGGCAAGGACAAGCTGTCCTCTGTGGGAGGTATATCATCTGTGTCCTCCGTATCCCCCCAGCCACGCTCCAGTGATGCCCACAAGCTGCGTTGCGTGCCACCCTGCTGTGAACACGGTTCCTCATCCTCATCATCCTCCTCCTCATCCTCCAGAACTGTGCCCTGGCTGGACAATTGTTTAACTGGCCTATGCTGGTGCAGGAACCAACCCTCCAAGCCACTTGTGAATGACTGGCCTGATAACCATGGAAATGACCCCTCTTCCTCCTCCACTTCCTTCGTTGCCACATCCTCTTCCATCATCGCCCAAAGCATTTATTTCAAGGAGACATAGAAGCGAGATAGTAAGGCTGAGAACGGCATCATCGGCACTGGTCATGTTGGTGGAGTACTCGAAACAGTGCAAAATGGCACACAGGTCTCGCATGGAGGCCCACTCATTGGTGGTGAAGTGGTGCTGTTCCACAGAGCGACTGACCCGTGCATGCTGCATCTGAAACTCCACTATTGCCGGCTGCTCGCACAGTCTCTCCAGCATGTGCAAGGTGGAGTTCCACCTTGTGGGCACGTCGCATATGAGGCGGTGAGCGGGAAGGCCAAAGTTACGCTGCAGCACAGACAGGCAAGCAGCAGGGTGAGAACGCTGAAAGCATGCACAGACCGCCCGCACTTTCTGCAGCAGCTCTGATATATCTGGGCAGTTTTTCAGGAATTTCTGCACCACCAAATTCAGCACATGCGCCAGGCAAGGGATGTGCGTCAAACCGGCTAGGCCCAGAGCTGCTATGAGATTTCGCCCATTATCGCACACCACCAGGCTTGAGGCTCAGTGGCAACAACCACTGTTGTTCCATGCCCGTCCACAGCTCCTGCGCAGTGTGGGGGTTTTCCATGGGACAGTGTGGAGATGGTTGGGGATGTGTTGGCGTTGCTGCCACATCCTCTGTTTGCATGGTGGCAGGTGCCACTGTGACTCCAGAGGTGGAGGAAGAGGCAGAGACAGCAGCAAAAGAGGAAGCAGGAGGAGCCTGAGACCTTTCTTGGTTTTTGAAGTGCTTACTCCACTAAAGCTCATGCTTTGCATGTAGATGCCTGGTTTATGCCTCGCTTCAGGCTCTGATTACACAGTGTGCAGACCACTCATGTCTTGTCGTCAGTACATTGTCTGAAGAACTGCCACGCCAGGGAACTCATTGGAGCTGGCTTTGGTGTGCTCGGTCCATGGGTGCGGTGGGCAGTAGCAGGCGTACCGTCTATGGGACGGCCGCTCCACTTTTGCACCCTGCTCCCTCTTATGCTGTGCTGGTGCCTCTGTGCGACCACCGCCTCTTCCTCCAAACTGGACACGTCACTCGCATGACCTTCATTCCATGTGGGGTCTAGGACCTCATCATCCTCCACATCATCTTCCACCCACTCCTCAACCCTGCCCTCCTTGCCGGTCTGCACACTGACGAAAGCCACAGCAGTTGGCACCTGTGTTTCGTCATCATCAGAAACGTGCTGTGGTGGTCCTTGCATGTCCACATCCTGACACATAAATGGTTGTGCATTCAATCCCTTCCACTTCTGGGCAGGGCTAGGTGGATGGCCCATGGAAACTCTGCCAGCAGAGTCATCAAAAAGCATAAGAGACTGCTGCATGACTTGTGGCTCAGACTGCTTGGGTGATTTACAAGGGGGTGAAGGAATAGACAGATGGCCATGGGCTGCAGGTGCCAACTCTGAGCTTTCAGCAGGGCACCGGGTGGGAGACAATGTGCAGGAACTGGAGGCACTGTCAGCCATCCAATCTACTATCGCCTGTACTTGTTCTGGCCTCACCATTTGTAGAGCGGTATTCGGGTCTACCAAATAACGCTGAAGGTTCTGTCGCACATGAAGAAGGTGTTTCACTTGTGCGTGTAGCTGGCACAGATCGACCACATCCTCTCCTTGCAACAGGGATTCCACCAACACCAGCAGCACCACGACCAGAGCCACAGCCCTTATTTGATGCTCTCCTCATTCTTTGCGTTCACCCACCAAACTAACAGATGTTTTATGTCAGGCGACAATGTGACCGCCAACAGTCAACAATTTTTTTATATTTTTTTAGTTTATTGTAATTTTTGTAAAATTTTTTAATTACTATTAGACGCTATTTAGCAGATTAGCAGCAAAACAATTAGAATGTTTACAACTACACTGTAAGCGCACTATTAGATGCTACTATTTGACTCTCAGAAATGAAGTGCACGCCCGAAAATGTACTATCTAGCAGATTAGCACCCAGAAAATTAGAATGTTTACAAGTGCGCTGCAAGAAAATTAGAATGTTTACAAGCGCAATATTAGACGCTTCGATTTGACTCTCAGATATGAAGAGCAGGCCCCAAAATGTACTTCATATCTGAGAGTCAAATAGCGCATTATTAGACGCTTCTATTTGATTCTCAGATATGAAGAGCAGGCCCCAAAATGTACTATTTGCCAGATTAGCAGCAAAACAATTAGAATGTTTACAATTGCGCTGTAAGCGCAGTATTTGACGCTTCGATTTGACTCTCAGATATGAAGGGCATGCCCGTAGATGTACTATTTAGCAGATTAGCACCCAGAAAATTAGAATGTTTACAAGAGCGCTGTAAGCAAACTATTAGACGCTTCGATTTGACTCTCAGAAATGAAGAGAAGGCCCCAAAATGTACTTCATATCTGAGAGTCAAATAGCGCACTATTAGACGCATCTCTTTGACTCTCAGATATGAAGAGCAGACCCCAAAATATACTATTTAGCAGATTAGCAGCAAAACAATTAGAATGTTTACAACTTCGCTGTAAGCGCACTATTAGATGCTTCGATTTGACTCTCAGATATGAAGTGCACGCCCAAAAAAGTACTATTTAGCAGATTAGCACACAGAAAACAAGAATTTTTACAAGTGCGCTGTAAGCGCAGTATTTGACGCTTCGATTTGACTCTCAGGTATGAAGTGCACGCCCCAAAATGTACTATTTAGCAGATTAGCAGCAAAACAATTAGAATGTTTACAATTGCGCTATAACCGCAGTATTTGACGCTTCTATTTGACTCTCAGATATGAAGAGCACGACCCCAAAATGTACTATTTAGCAGATTAGCAGCAAAACAATTAGAATGTTTACAATTGCGCTGTAACCGCAGTATTTGACGCTTCGATTTGACTCTCAGATATGAAGTGCACGCCCCAAAATGTACTATTTAGCAGATTAGCAGCCAGAAAATAAGAATGTTTACAATTGCGCTGTAACCGCAGTATTTGACGCTTCGATTTGACTCTCAGATATGAAGTGCACGCCCCAAAATGTACTATTTAGCAGATTAGCAGCCAGAAAATAAGAATGTTTACAATTGCGCTGTAACCGCAGTATTTGACGCTTCGATTTGACTCTCAGATATGAAGTGCACGCCCCAAAATGTACTATTTAGCAGATTAGCAGCCAGAAAATAAGAATGTTTACAATTGCGCTGTAACCGCAGTATTTGACGCTTCGATTTGACTCTCAGATATGAAGTGCACGCCCCAAAATGTACTATTTAGCAGATTAGCATCCAGAAAATTAGAATGTTTACAAATGCACTGTAAGTGCATTATAAGACCCTTCTATTTGATGCTCAGATATGAAGAGCCCGCCCAAAATAGACTATTTAGCAGATAAGCACCCAGAAAATAAGAATTTTTACAAGTGCGCTGTAAGCTGTAAGCCACCATCTTAGATGGGCACGTTTTAGAGAGGCTCCTGGACAAGGGGGTCAATTTTGTTCCAAAAGTGCCAATTTTAATTTCAATGGACCAACTCTAACTGATGCTCCAAAAAGCCAATCCAATATCTAACATGCAGAAACAAAAAAAGTCATAAAAAAACGTACCTGGAATGAAGAAAGTGGAAGCAGGAGCTGCTGGGGTGAGTAAAGGTTCCCAGGCTCACTCCCCTGCTTCCAAATTCGGCTTGCGGCTTGTTTCACCGCTTAAAATATCGTTGGTGGCGTCAGGTCTCCCTACCTCCCGCCTGGTCTCCCAATCCAAGTCTTATGCCTGTGCGGCCGCGACTCGTTCGTGGCTGCCTGAGGGCGGCGGGACCACGGCCGCACTAGCCGGCACTTCTGTTTGTGGCTCAGAGTGCTCCGAGCACTCAGCATGCTCGGAGCACAGGGCTGTGTCTCCCGTGAGTGGCAAGGACCACCCAGCAAGCCGCTCGCGGTCTCACACTAGAGCAGCCGGGTCGCTCACTTACAAAAGCAACCGGGTTGCAAGTATAGGGGAAGGCAGTGTGAGGTCACGCTCCCCGTCGGGATCCTCAGCCTCCAGGTTGTCAGTCTCGGCGGGGGGCCTCTGCTGTCCGACCCAAAACATTTAAAGGCACAGTAAGGACTATAGAATGCCCAGAGGATAATAATATGGAATTAGGAGCTGAAGTGCTCCAAACAAGTTCTGATTCTGCACTACCACAGAGAATACGTCATGATGCCACAACAAAGATGGCTGCCAGTCCAGATATTGTGTATTCCGCTCCCAAGATGGCCACTGCCACCTCCAATATGGCTACTACCACATTTAAAGCAGCAACTTACAATCCCAATATGCCACCTGAATTGGCAGAAGATCTGCCACCGTCAACTGGCATGATAATTCAACTCATCAAAGAATTGAGAGTTGATTTGAAAAACGACTTTAAAAAAGACTTTGACGCATTATAGGGAGCCATGGAGGGCATTAATCAGCAAACGGAAATAATAGAGAATAGATTGCACTCTCAAGAGCAATCTCACCTGGATCTGGTTGAAACCGTAAAGAGCTCCAAAAGCAAGTGCACCAACAAGCGGAAAAATTAGCCGACGCTGAGGATAGAAGTAGGCGTAATAACCTAAGGATCAGCTCTACCAACCGCTAAAAATACGGATTTACTACTGGACCACATCCATAGATTGCCCAAACCCGGCAATGCACCTGCGGCTGCACCCAAAGATGTGATAGTGAGATTTCACTACTACCACATTAAAGAGGAATTTCTTGGTGCAGTACGCACGTCAGGCCTCACGGGAGATTACAGCGGCATGAAGGTCTTCCAAGACTTCTCTGCTCAAACAATGAGGCGACGCAGGGAATTTCAACTTTTCACTGCGGAGCTAAAACAAAGAGGGATAAGATATAGATGGGGATTCCCGGTAAAAGTCGTTTTCCGTATGGATGGTCGGAATTTCATAATCACGTCGCCTGAGGAAGGAATGGAACTCATCAATTCCATGAATAGACGTCAGGTTTCACCTCATAGACTCTCGCCATCTACTCCTATGCAGGCCAGCAAGTGAAGCAAATTGGACACTTCCTGAGATCCCAGCTCATAGAGCTACAGTCTTCCTTTTTCACGGTCGTAAATTGCTCAACGATTCAAGTTGAGATGTTCTCCCTATCTTCACAAAGGAATTTTATTTATTTTTTTAGACTTTTATTTTAATGATTTTTTTTTCTCTTAATTGATTTTTATGGTATGGTTCTGAGAAAACTTTATCTCTGAAACAGATTATCGAGTCCTGCTCCAGTCCGGAGATTTATCGGGATTACTTTGAATCTTGACTTGTTTCTCCTTTTTATGACAGACTTTTGAGTTTGCGAACCAACGATTATTTGGTATGTGCCTCTACGGTTTATTTCAGAAATTGATTCAATTACTTAAAACTTTCTAAATTTATACAATCAAAATTGTTTTTTATATAATTTCATATTTATTTAATTTTATTTTTTATTGTTTTGTGCTTTTTGTCCTTTCAAATGTCATACTTAAAAAGTTGCTCTTTGTTTTGTTTTTTACTATTTATATTGGCTCCCCTTGCACCCAGTAGCCTTCTCTCCCCCCAACCTGGGCCTAACACCCTGAGATGGAGAAACTTTTTTTGTTCTCCCTCATGGCCCTCTTTCACTCACTGTTTTTGTTTCACCCCTGATAGGGGTATATATCCAAGTTTTTTATTCCCCTTTTTTATTTTTATTTTTCTATATTTTTTGTCCATCCATTCTTTAGAGTTCAGTAGAAACGTTTCCAGACCACGAACCACTGAAATGCTTCATACAAAAATGCATACTACGTGGCATCAGCAACTTGCAAAAATCTGTTTATTCACTATTCCTGTACACACAAGTACACAGCTTGAGTTTGTTTTGACAGTATTGTTGGACCTGCATGTTTCTCTCTTGGAATGCGGTTGCTTGGACTCTCACAAAATTGAATGTTCTTTTACCCTTTACCAGGTATTACTGTTCCATAAACCATGGTTTTAAAATATATGTCATTTAATGTGAGAGGCCTGAACACCGCCCACAAGAGACAATTATTATTCAAAGAAGCAAAATCCAACAAATCAGATGTAATCTATGTACAGCAAACGCATTTTAAATATGATAAAGACCATAAGATTATGTCAAAGCTTTTCCCAGTCGAATACCATTGCACTTATAAATCCAAGTCTAGAGGTACATCGATTTTCTTTCACTGGAATGTAGCATGTTTGACAAACAAAGTAATAATGGATGATGACGGGAGGTATTTAATATGGATAGGATCACTCAATACTATTGAATATACTATTGTGAACATGTATTTTCCAAACACCGGCCAGTTGCAGTTTTTTAGGAAATTGATGGACTTAGTGAATGAGAATATGAGAGGCAGCTTGGTAATGTGTGGCAACACGAATTTTGGCATGGATGGAGAATTAGATAACGCTAGGGAAGAACATGATCAGCAGCATAGAGGGGACAGTGACAGATTAGCATATAAATGCTCCAGATATATGATTGAATGTGGCTTATACGACCCCTGGAGACTGATGCATAAGAATGAAAGAGACTTTACATATTATTCTGGCTCTAAAAATATGTATTCCAGGCTGGACCGGTTTATGGTCCAGGGTGCTTTAATCCCGCACATTTTGAAATCTGATATCTTAAACATCAACTGGTCCGACTATGCTCCAATCATAATGCATATTGACAAAATTGTTTCATCAGCCCCAAACAGAACCTGGAAATTAGGCGATTATTTGTTAAATGATGTTGTGAACAGGTCATTGACGGAGAAGGCTTTGAGTTATTATTTTTCTGAAAATGTCTCGCCCGAGGTTCCTGACGAGGTGACTTGGAATGCGCATAAGGCTGTGTTAAGAGGTCATTTTATTTCTAGAGCGTCTCACCTGAAGAGAATTAATAGCAATGATTTAAGAACATTGGAAAAATAATTATACAATTTGAACCAAGCTAATAAATTTGGTCCATCGTCCTCCCTATCAGCAATGATAGGAGAAATTAAGGCTAAAATTAACAAAATTAATTTAGATCGTATATCTCTCATGGTGAGACGTCTCAGGAAAACATTTTACTTAAAAGGCAACAGGGCCTCAACTCTTTTGGCATCCAAACTCCGGCATGTGAATGCCCAATCAAAAATAGCATATTTACGTGATGATCAGGGGCGAAAAGTGTTTCATCCAACTAAAATTAGTGATATGTTTGCAGAGTATTATAGTAAACTTAATAATTTAGAATGTAATTTAGACCTTCCCCAGCCTTCTGCGACAATAATTGATAAATTCTTAGACAGAGTTTCATTGCCTCGGCTGTCTCCAGGACATTTAAAAAGCTTAGAATGTGAAATATCAGCAGTAGAGATAGCTGAGGCAATCAAACTTATGCCATCTGGAAAAGCCCCTGGCCCCGATGGATTCACTATTTTATATTATAAATCTTTTCCAGAAATTTTAATTCCCCATATGACTAAAATGTTCAATTCCGCGTTCGCCATCCAAAGCCTAGCGCTCAAAGCAAAAACGAACCTCTTAATGCTCTCCACGGATGCTGAAAAAGCGTTTGATCGGGTGACGTGGAGTTTCATGATGGCGACCCTGGACAAAATGGGATTAGGAAAAGACATGCTCGCCTGGATAGAGGCACTTTACTCCGCCCCAAGCGCCAGAATACGGATAAATGGAGCACTCACAGACAGCCTCCAAATACACAATGGCACCAGACAAGGCTGCCCGCTGTCGCCACTCCTATTCGCCCTAACCCTGGAACCGTTCCTGGCTAAAGTACGACAAACACCAGAAATCCAAGGATTCAAACATAAAAACAAGAACACAAGGTAGCTGCATACGCAGACGATATGCTCTTTTTTATAGCCAACCCACTACACACGCTCCCAGCCTTGATGGAAGAATTTGAGACATACGGACGGATATCGGGACTAAAATTAAACCTGTCAAAATGTGAAATTTTAAACATTGCTTCGCCAATGGCCGTGCGGGAAGAAATCCGACGCAGATACCCTTTCCACTGGTGTACAGAGCAAATGCGCTACCTAGGAATCTGGATACCTAGTAACCCAAAGGAATTATATTGTAGGAACTATACCCCCCTCCTCCACACAATCCTGACTGACCTCAGGAACTGGAATTATGACTATATCTCCTGGCAGGGCCGCATAGCGGTAATTAAAATGAACATCCTGCCGCGGCTATTATACCACTTCAGCACCATTCCCTGGCACATACCACCAGATTTCTTCACAACACTTAAAACAGCAGTAATAAAATATGTATGGAAAGGAGAGAGAGCACGCCTACGCCATGACAAGCTAAGCCTCCCAAAAATGTGGGGCGGGCTGGCTCTGCCGGACCTACGAAAATACTATTACGCAACTGTACTCCAACGAATCTGGGAATGGCACGCGGCAACAGCGACCAAACTATGGGTGGCCCTAGACAGGGAGAGTACGAACAAGACCCTATACACGTACATATGGCAAGGCCCGACAGACGCTAAACAACACCTGGGTAATGAATCCACCATTATACAGACGCTGAAAACTTGGACAAATCTAAGGAAGAAACAACACTTATCGCCCCAACCAAGCCCTTTAATCCCACTGACACACAACAAAGCGATAGGAGGTGGACTGCAGACAACTGCATGGCCCATAACATCTGAGGGAAACTTCATCCCCCTGAAAGGAGCACTGAATAACGCAGGACTGAGAACTTTACGAGAATGGTCAACCACAGAACAACACACGATGATGCATAGATACCACTATGCACAACTAAGACACTTCTTCCATAACCTACCCAATAGAGAGGCAGTACACAGGGACACGACGTGGTTCGAACATCTTTGCACTACTGATGCAGATGTACAAGGCAAAGTATCCAGCATATACCAGCAACTGATCACAGAGGACCATACAAGGAATGCCTTCCAAAGACAATGGGAAGACCTCACCGACAGAACCTACTCGGAAGCCCAATGGGGACAAATACTCATCCTCCAACACAAAAGCTCAATTAGCACCAGGTATCAAGAAGTAAACTACAAACTGATATCCCACTGGTACAGGACGCCTGCACTACTGCATAGAATATTCCCGGGAGTCCCAGAGACGTGCTGGAGATGCGAAAACGAAACAGGCACCCTCCGCCATCTCTGGTGGGATTGCGCCAAAATCAAACCATTCTGGACTGAAATAAAAAGGGAAATAGCATCAATATTGGGGGACATACCCGACCTCACCATAGAAATGGCGCTTCTACACTACACTGAAACCTCAATAAGCCAATACAAAAAATCGATACTACGACACCTACTCAATGCGGCCAAGGCATTGATCCCAATGAGATGGAAACAAACTCAGCCTCCCACCAAGACGGAATGGCTACAGAGAATAGAAGAAATTCACACCGCGGAGGCGAGATACGCAGACCTACTAGGAAGAAGCACTAAGCATGTCGAGCTCTGGAGACCGTGGTACACACATCTAGCACAAACCAGAACCTAGCAAACTCACATCGTGACCCGCGGTACTTGGGGACCCCCGCGCATCCCGGTGTCCACCTTAAACCATACGCCTCCCCCCCCCTCAGTTTCCCTCCCCCTCCTCTACCCTCTCGCTCATTCACCCTAAGAGGACCCCACACACCACCCCCCCATGAAAAAGTTATTTGAGGCAATAGAAGCCGAGAGGAACAGAGACGGAATAGCGACAAAAAGGTCACAAGACAAAAAAGCGACACGGACTGTCCCAGAAACACTAGCATTAAGTGTGACCAAGCGGAAAACAGAGAAGCTAGAACGAGCTACACACCTATGAGGGACTAGCCCCCACAATAGACCAGTTTAGATAACCAATAGAAAGCAAGAAGTCACGAAATCAAACGCGGACACATTAAGGCTATACGACACGACCAAACCTAATACAGAACAAAGAGAGTAACACGACAAATATAACACAAGACAATGGACAGGACCACGGACCAAACGGGACTTTACACAGACACAGATCACAGAAAAGGGAAGGAAGGGCAAAAACAAAGTACACTCACCACTCCCCTCTGTGTACACCACAGACTCCATAACCCTCTTCCGACCTACCAAGCTAACTACAACTGCATGAGTACCCAATGTATAAATCTTGGGCAAAAGTTAACACACCCAAACTCGATCCTATATGCGTGTTAAAAAAGCAAACCAAGCTAATATACACGCAACTTTTACCCAACCCTCGCCACCCCTTTTCTTTTCTTCTGCACCCCAATCGCAATAAAACTTGTCAAAGCCAAATAACAACACCAGGGACCCACGAGCCCAAAAGCTAATTGATCACATTATTTCAAACCAATCTCCACAATTTAAAAAAAACAAAACAAAAAAACAATTATCACACATGCTGTACAAGCCGTAACTAATACGACAAGGGACCTGCAAGTCCATCCACAATCTGGGCTTGATATGATTCGCTTAACTAAAACGCATCTGCGCATTTTCTATGATTGATATTTGCACGTTATGCATTTGTTACTGTATTTGTTACTGTATTTCATATGCCAATAGATACCTGCGAGTATCACAGTTCCCTATTTCCTTTATTTGCAAAACAAATAAAAATCATATTTACAAAAAAAAAAAAAATGTTCAATTCCTATAAGTCCGGGGGAAAGATGCCGGAGGAGTCCTTGTGCGCACGAATAGTCACCTTGCCAAAGCCGGGAAAAACTCCCAATAGATGCCCTAACTTCAGGCCCATTTCTCTGATTAATAATGATTCAAAGATTTATTCTAAAGTTCTCGCAAATAGATTAACCAAATTAATCCCATTGCTAATTAATAAGGATCAAGTAGGTTTTATACAGGATAGACAGGCGCCAGACGGAACTAGAAGATTCATAAACTTGATTCAGCATATCAATATGACCAAAATGCCTTCTTTGCTTCTATCTGTAGACGCAGAGAAGGCGTTTGACAGGATACATTGGGGATATTTATGGAGAACGTTAGACAGGTTAAACATACTATCATCCTTTATCACAGCAATTAAGGTGCTATATTGCGCACCCTCCGCCCATGTCTCAGCTTCTGGCTTCACATCCAAAACCAACTCTCTAACCAAAGGGACTAGACAGGGGTGCCCTTTATCTCCAATTTTGTTTGTCTTAGCGATAGAACCCCTGGCTGAACTAATTAGAACGACCCCACAAATTGTAGGAATTGCTATTAAAGAATCCGTTCACAAAATTGGCCTGTTTGCAGACAAAATAATCCTAGCTGTCAAAAACTCAAAAGAATCTTTGAGACACCTCAAGGACATTTTAACTCAATTTGGCGAGATATCGTACTACAAATTAAACGAGTCCAAAACTCAGGCCCAGGGGGCCGGGCTGGGCCGCAGAGCCGAGCTGCTGTTATCCATGCCGGCTCCGGCTATGAACTGCATAAAATGCGGGAAAAAAACCCAAAACATACCCACGATTTGAGCAGACAACCACAACCGGAGGCAAGATTAGGTGGAGAGGAACCGGGGAGAAAGGCACTGAGACACATGCCGAGTAAACGGCACACATTAAACAGAACCCAGAGGCCTGAGACATGCTGCATTAGTGGGGTCCACAGCGCACACGGAAGGCACAGGAGACATGGATCGGCCCCTCCCCCCCCACCCAGCCTGGGGGGTGATCCCGGCCCAAAAGTCAGAACTTTAAAAGCTGGAGGTGGAAGCGCGCCCAGAACGTGATGCCTTCCTGTACAGAGCTAAAATGGCCGACGGGCAAACCACATACACGCAGCAGAGATCCACGCTGGGACGCCGCAGCCCCTGGGGTAGCTGGGCCCACAGCTGGGCCCTTCCGGGCAGTGGACAGGTCGACAAGGAGCTGGCCCTGATTCCCGGATTTGGTGGTGGTCCGGGAGAATATGCCCTCAATTCTGAGTGCCCTGTGGAGCTGAGATGCGCGTGCCTGCCTGCGGACCGGTGGTCGAGGGGCACGTGCCGGTGTCATGTAAGTGGCCGGAGGCGGGAGAGGCAAGACAGGGCCGGAGCTCCAGGGAGGCCCTGCTGAAGCTGGGGAGTTGCAGGAGACTGAGACACTGCGGACTCTACGGGGGGGAGACCGCCGAACGGCTCCGGTCTCTGAGTGCCCACGGCGAGGTAGAACTCCCTAAAAGACACAGAAGCATGCCTTGGGGTGCATGGGAGGCTCAGCCACAACTGGGGGAACCGGGGAGACCCAGGGGGGCACAGCTGACTCACCATGTGCATGCTTGCTCTGCAGCAACCATGGTGAGGACACACCAGAGAGAAGCCTGCAGAAATACCACCATGGGAGATGACGAGTCCACAATGGACCATATCACCACACCGGGCGCCATTATGCCCCCTCCAGAGAAGTGACTCAGGTTCTAAATCTTGAATAGGTTTTGCCGGAGTTAGACATACTACTGTTTCTCTTTGCAAAGGTCCATGAACATCATACATAATTTGCTTATTGTTATACCCTAAATCATTTATTGCACAATTTCTGTTCTCTTTTTAGTTTTCTTAAAATGCTGAACTCCAGGCAACAATTACCTAAGATTGTTAATGCATTGTGTGCTGAATACCTACGGGTTTAAACTCAGGCAAAACAATGGCACCTGCCAAGTTAAACTATACATAAAGCAAATTCCACATATTTCAAAGCCTTTTTATATAGGTGTAGATATCACAATTGCTAAATATCTAAAGATTGAACCCGCAAAAACCTTTAGTACGGTACTTACCTGTATGACTGTCTAGACCTGGTGCCTAGAGCTTGAATTTAGCAATTCAGTCAGAAATGCACCGTTTCATTATTATTATTTTTTTTTTTTTAATTCTTTTATTTTTGGCATGTCGTTGCAATACATTCTGGTGGGAATAGCTGTATAGCATAGTACATACATGGCACAATCGAGTATAAGAATACATTGTGTAGTGCGGTTCGTACCTTATTGTCTACATTGTCACAAGCTGAAATGTACTGTTATTAATGACACTTTTTGACATTGTCACATTATCACATTAAACCATTAACCAGTTAACTGCGCGGAGTCATTATTATTTTTATTAAGCACTCCATACATAGTTTGAAAAAAAATGAACATGCCATTTACGTTACAGCGCTCACTAGGGCAAAAGCATAATGCCATGTTTTACTGCTGACTTGATAGCCAGATGGATGCAACATATAGTGTATGTTAACATGCCTACATTTTAACTTAGAAAAGAATATGCTCACTGAGTTCTACAGAATATACGTTAACTCTCCCACAGTCAGGGAAGATGCTTACCAGGGCCGGCGCTACCTGTAAGGCGACCTAGGCAGCCGCCTAGGGTGCACCTTAGCAGTGGGCGCCGGATCCCTGCGCCCGGCGGCTCCTCATGCTGCGCCACCTGAGCGCTTTTACAAGCGGTGCAGCACTGCTGGGGAGGGCGGCCGGATTTGAGTGACCGGCGGGAGGGAAGCGCAGAGCGATCCCTCCCGCCGGTCTCTCAATGTAGCGTGTCCGGGCGGCGCGGAACGCGGGACAGGAACCTCTGTTTCCTGTACCCGGCCGCCGGCGGACTGACAGGAAGTGCTCACTGAGTGAGCACTTCCCTGCAGTCCGCCGGTGGCCGGGTACAGGAAACAGAGGTTCCTGTCCTGCGTTCCGTGCCGCCCGGCCACGCTACATATGCGGGAGGAAAGAGGAGGGCAAGGACCACAGGGGGGGGAGGTAAGGTATAGGTAAGGACCACAGGGGGGGGGAGGTAAGGACCACAGGGGAGGGATAGGCAGAGACCACAGGGGAGGGAGGGAGGTAAGGACTACAGAGGGGGAGAGGCGAGCAAGGACCACAGGGGAGGGGTGGGCAAGGACCACAGGGAGGAGGGGTGGCTTAAGGACACCATATGGGAGAGAGTACAGGACCACAAGGGGGAGAGTAGGACCACCAGAGGAGGTGGTAAGGACCACCAGGGAAAGGGGGTATGGACCACAAGGGTAGGGGAGGGGGGAGGTAAGGACTACCAAGGGAGGGGAGTAAGGACCACCAGGGGGGGAGAGGGAGGTAAGTACCACCAGGAGAGGTAAGGACCACCAGGGGAGGGGTAGGACAGGAGGGGAGTAGGACCACTGAGGGGCGAGTGAGGTGATGAGACCTGGGGAGGAGGAGTAGGACCACTGGGAGGAGAGGGGTAGGAGAACCACTGGGGAAGGGGGGTAGGGAGTAGGACCACTGAGGAGGAGGTAGGACCACTGAGGGAGGAGGAGTCCACTAAGGGTTTTGGGAAATGGAGGACCACTGGGGGAAAAGGACCACCAAGGGGGTAAGTAGGGAGGACCACTAAGAAGAGGGAGGAGGGTAGGACCACTAAGGGGGGAGGAGAAAAGGGATAATGACCACTGTGAGGGGGGAGAATTACCACTAAGGGGCTGGGGGGAGGAGGGGAATGTCTACTAAGGGGTTTGGGAGAGAGAGGACCACTAAGGGGAGGGATGGAGGACCACTAAGGGGGAGTGAGAAGACCACCAAGGGTGGACTACAGGGTGCCAAGGGAGGGAGGGAAGGGGAAATCAATAATTGACAGGAGGGTGAGCACTATGCAAAAAATTAAAAAAATAAAGATCTGCTCCCCTCTCAGTCCCTATCCTACCCCATAAACCATCTCTTTTACACTACACACATACACAATGCATCCCCCCCACACACATACACAGAAACATACAATGCATTCCTACTCACAAACAGACACACCCGAAACACACAATGCATCCCTTACGTTCACACAAACTAATTCTCTTACAGAAATAAATGCATCTCTTACACAATCAATGCACCCCTTACAGACACACTGCATTCAATTAAATACACAGAAACACACCTTGCACCCCTTACACACACACACCCAGAAACATACAATGCATTCCCTATAAACACACTACATCCCTTACAGAAATTGGTATCCCTATACACTACATTCTATAAGAACACACACACGTTGCATCCTCTACAATAACACATAAAACATCCCCTACACACATACACTCCACTTACTGTGAGTCGCATCTATTAAAATGACAATACTCCCAAAAAAATTTTTAGGATCATTCCTCTGTCCATCCCATTATCATTTTTTAATAAAGTTCACTCGACAATGCTGAAGTTTATCAAGGGGGAACAAGCCTACCCGAGTGAGGCTCACTTCCCTGCAGCACCATAAATCGAATGGCGGTATCGGTGTCCCCGATATCCGCAAATATTATTTCGCCACTAACGCTGCAGTGGTTGATAAACCTAGATGGATGGAAATAAAAGAATCGAAAATTTTACCGGTTAGATTATCAGAATTACCTTGGTTAAATCCTAAGAAAAGACCTGGAATTACAAAATGATTTTTATCTACCAAGACTACGCTTAAGGCCTGGGACATTGTTTTTAAAAATGATCAGTCTCCCAGTTTATATAGAGCAATGCCTATTGAGTTATTGAAAGATTATATACCATCCTTAGAAATAGAACTGTTGCTCTATAACTAATCTGGATAAAAAAGTTTCTGGCAATGCTATTCTTTCTTTGGAAAAATTGAAGCTTAAGTATAGATTATCAAATGTATGTGAACTGGAATGTATGCTAATCATTGACAAATTGAAAGAACTATACCAGGTATCTGAAACTGATAAAACCTATAATGGTATGATATCATTATGCTATTTGCTTTATAATGCCAAGCCCTTAGTTACATTAAAAAATATGTTGTCATGGGAGACAGAGTTGGGTGCCCAGAACGATTTAGAAGAATGTTTTTTTTTTTTTTTTAAAGGTTTAAAAGGTATTTCGTATTGCACCGACCATTTTGAAAATGATTATTAAATTTGTATATTGCTGGTACCTGGCTCCGTCTAGATTGCACAACATAAACAATATGTATTCTGACCGGTGTTGGAGAAACTGTGGGGGAGTGGGCAATATGGCCCATATCTGGTGGTTCTGCCACAAATTAACTAATTATTGGAAAATGATTCATGATCTAATTATTAAAGTGAACAGAACCATTAGCATCTTAACTTCAGAACTAGCCTTATTTAAAAAACTCTCGGAGTCCGTTAATAGTTCAGATAAAATAATCATAGGCCACATTCTGATCGCTGCTACATCCTGTTTACCTAGACATTGGAAGTCCCAAAATGTGCCATCTCTCAGAGAAGTTTTTAATTTGATTCTAGAAAACAAGGCACACAAATTATCTCATAGAGCCAATATGCATGGTTTCCCAATATTAAAATATAATTGGGATAAATGGGGAGAAAAAAATCAAAACAGTTTATGGTCTTTGATATATTTATTGTTAAAGTGCATTGATGTACAAAATTTTTGCCATATACATTGTTATGCTTATTTCAATGATGGATGAAATAAGGATACCCCCTCCCATTTCCAAGTTCCCCTTCCTTTCGTACCCCTAATACAATGTTTGTATTATTATTACTTGTTATACAAAATTTTAAAACGTTAATAATTTTTTTTTGAAAAGATATGAAGAGCACACCCAAAATGTACTATTTAGCAGCTTAGCACCCAGAAAATAAGAATTTTTACAAGTGCGCTGTAAGCGCATTATTAGACGCTTCTATTTGACTCTCAGATATGAAGAGCAGGCCCCAAAATGTACTATTTAGCAGATTAGCAGCCAGAAAATAAGAATGTTTACAATTGCGCTGAAACCACAGTATTTGACGCTTCTATTTGACTCTCACATATGAAGTGCACGCTCCATAATGTACTATTTAGCAGATTAGCAACCAGAAAATTAGAATGTTTACAAGTGCGCTGTAAGCACACTATTAGATGCTTCTATTTGACAAAATGTACTATTTAGCAGATAAGCACCCAGAAAATAAGATTTTTTACAAGTGTGCTGTGAGCGCACTATTAGACGCTTCTATTTGACTCTCAGATATGAAGTGCACGCCCGAAAATGTACTATTTAGCAGATTAGCACCCAGAAAATTAGAATTTTTACAAGAGCGCTATAAGCGCACTATTACACGCTTCTATTTGACTCTCAGATATGAAGAATACGCACAAAATGTACTATTTAGCAGATTAGCACCCTGTAACTGCAGTATTTGACGCTTCTATTTGACTCTCAGATATGAAGTGCACGCCCGAAAATGTACTATTTAGCAGATTAGCACCCAGAAAATTAGAATTTTTACAAGAGCGCTATAAGCGCACTATTACACGCTTCTATTTGACTCTCAGATATGAAGAATACGCACAAAATGTACTATTTAGCAGATTAGCACCCTGTAACTGCACTATTAGACGCTTCGATTTGACTCTCAGATTTGAAGAGCAGGCCCCAAAATTTACTATTTAGCAGGTTAGCAGCAAAACAATTCAAATTTTTACAATTGCGCTGTAACCGCAGTATTTGATGCTTCGATTTGACTCTCAGATATGAAGAGCACGTCCAAGATGTACTATTTAGCAAATAAGCACCGAGAAAATAAGAATTTTTACAAGTGTGCTGTAAGCGCACTATTAGACGCTTCTATTTGACTCTCAGATATGAAGTGCACGCCCCAAAATGTACTATTTAGCAGGTTACCACCCAGAAAACAAGAATTTTTACAAGTGCGCTGTAAGCGCACTATTAGACGCTTCTATTTAGTTACATAGTTACATAGTTACATAGCTGAAAAGAGAATTGCGTCCATCAAGTTCAGCCTACGTCACATTTGTTTTTTGCTGTTGATCCAAAAGAAGGCAAAAAAAAACCAGTTTGAAGCACAATTTTGCAACAAGCTAGGAAACAAAATTCCTTCTTGACCCCAGAATGGCAGTCAGATTTATCCTTGGATCAAGCAGTTATTACCCTACATTGAAAGATTATATCCTTGAATATTCTGTTCTTGCAAGTATGCATCTAGTAGCCGTTTGAACATCTGTATGGACTCTGATAAAACCACTTCTTCAGGCAGAGAATTCCACATCCTGATTGTTCTTACAGTAAAAAACCTTTCCTTTGCCTTAGGCGAAATCTTCTTTCTTCCAGTCTAAACGCATGGCCTCGTGTCCTATGTAAAGTCCGGTTTGTGAATAGATTTCCACACAATGGTTTGTATTGGCCCCGAATATATTTGTATAATGTTATCATATCCCCTCTCAGGCGACGTTTTTCTAAACTAAATAGGTTTAAATTTGTTAACCTTTCTTCATAGCCGATATGTTCCATTCCTTTTATTAATTTTGTAGCCCGCCTCTGCACTTTTTCTAGTGCCATAATATCCTTCTTTAGAACAGGTGCCCAAAATTGCACAGCATATTCAATATGGGGTCTTACCAGTGATTTATAAAGAGGCAAAATGATATTCTTGTCCCGAGAATGAATGCCCTTTTTCATGCATGACAATACCTTACTGGCCTTGGCCACTGCTGATTGACATTGCACATTGTTGCATAGTTTGTTGTCTATAACAATTCCCAAGTCCTTTTCATGTGTTGTTATCCCTAATTCGCTTCCATTAAGGGTATACGTTGCTTGTGTATTCTTTACGAAGAAGTGCATAACTTTGCATTTTTCAACATTAAACTTCATCTGCCATTTGAGTGCCCAGTCCCCTAGTCTATCTAAATCCCTCTGCAGCAAAGTAATATCTTGCTCACATTGTATTGTTTTACAAAGTTTTGTGTCATCTGCAAACACTGAAACATGACTTTCAATGCGGTCTTCAAGATCATTTATAAACATGTTAAATATAAGGGGTCCCAGAACAGACGCCTGAAGGACACCACTTGCCACCTCTGTCCAGCTTGAAAATTTATCATTAATAGTGATGCACCGAACGGTTCGCTAGCGAACATAGTGTGTTCGCGTCCGCCGCGGATGGCGAACGCATGCGCGGTTCGATCCGCCCCCTATTCATCATCATTGAGTAAACTTTTACCCTGTACCTCACAGTCAGCAGACACATTCCAGCCAATTAGCAGCACACCCTCCCTAGCAGACCCTCCCACCTACTGGACAGCATCCATTTTAGATTCATTCTCAAGCTGCATGCTTAGTGAGAGGAGGGAAAGTGTAGCTGCTGTTGATTAGATAAGGAAATGCATAGCTAGGTTAGGGTTAGGGTATGCTTTTTTTTTTCTGTGTAATGTAATTGCAGTTAGTTGTCTGCCACTGCTGCCAGCTTCTGTGTCAGGCTCACAGTGGATGCACTGTGCCCAGTCCACCACTCATATCACTGGTGTCACAATGGCACAAAAACAAAACTTTTCACTGTTATAGCAGTCAGTTTATGCTGCCACTGCTGCCAGCTTCTGTGTCAGGCTCACAGGCGGATACTGTGCCCATTTGCCCAGTCAGTGCCACCACTCATATCTGGTGTCACAATAGCTTGCATTTAAAAAGCAAAAACTTTTTTCACTGTTATAGATTGAATAGCAGTCAGTTGTCTGCCACTGCTGCCAGCTTCTGTGTCAGGCTCACAGTGGATACGGTGCCCATTTGCCCAGTCAGTGCCACCACTCATATCTGGTGTCACAAAAGCTTGCATTTAAAAACAAAAAACTTTTTTCACTGTTATAGATTGAATAGCAGTCAGTGTCCTTAAAGCTGGTGTCAGGCCTCCTTCAGCGTGTGCTCTGCAGACCTTTGCCCGTGTACTTTGCCACTCATATCTGGTGTCTCTATAGCGTGCTTTTACAAAGAAAAAAAGGTTTCCAGTGTAAGCTAATAGCAGCCAGTCAGTGTCCTTCAAGCGGCTGTGTCAGGCCTACAGCCTGTGCCCTGCACAACTGTGCCAGTGCACATTGCCACTCATATCTGGTCTCACAGTAGCTTGCACGCATAGTACCACTAATCCCCAAAAATATGACAGGCAGAGGCAAGCCACCCCGCAGGGGCCATCATGGTCGTGGTGCTGTGATTCCCTTTGGCCCTAGAATAATGCCCAGTTTTCAGAGGCCACGTACCCTGAACTTGAAAAGTTCTGAGGACATAGTTGACTGGCTAACACAGGACACCCAATCTTCTACAGCCTCCGCTCAGAACCTTGACGCACCATCCTCCTCCAGCTTAGCTTCAGGCACCTCTCAAGATACCACTCACCCGCCTGCCGCCACCACCAAAACTAGCACCACAGCCGCTTCGGTTGGTATGTCAGAGGAGTTATTCACACATCCGTTTGAAGAAATGAGTGATGCGCAACCATTATTGCCAGAGGATGTAGATAACAGGGATATGTCTCAGGCAGGCAGCATTACACACATGGACGTACGGTGTGATGATGATGATGATGTTGTACCCGCTGCTGCTTCCTTTGCTGAGTTGTCAGATACAAGTGAAGCGGTTGATGATGACGATGCGTCCATGGATGTCACGTGGGTGCCCGCTCGTCAAGAAGAAGAACAGGGCGAAAGTTCAGATGGGGAGACAGGGAGGAGGAGGAGACGAGTTGGAAGCAGGGGGAGGTCGTCGCAAGGAGCTAGTGGCACAGTCAGACAGCATGCATCGACACCCGGGGTCAGCCCGACAGCACGCCAATCAACGCATGCTGTGTCCACCACCAGAATGCCGTCATTGCAGAGCTCAGCAGTGTGGAATTTTTTTTGTGTGTCTGCCTCTGACAACAGCGATGCCATTTGCAACCTATGCCAAAAGAAACTGAGTCGTGGGAAGTCCAACACCCACCTAGGTACAACTGCTTTGCGTAGGCACATGATCTCACATCACAAACGCCTATGGGATCAACACATGAGTACAAGCAGCACGCCACTCTAAGCCGCCATCCTCCTCCTGGTCCAGCATCTTCAGCCACGTCAACCACTGCTGTCCTCCTTGCCCCCTCTCAACCATCCGCCACTCCGTCTCCCGCCTTGAGCAGTTCCGCTCATCTGCCCACAGTCATGTGTCTGTCAAGGACATGTTTGAGCGTAAGAAGCCAATGTCAAAAAGTCACCCAGCGTCTGACAGCTGGCTTGTCCAAACTATTAGCCTTTTACCATACAAGCTGGTGGAGTCTGAGGCATTCCAAAAATTTATAGTTATTGGGACACCGCAGTGGAAGGTACCCGAAAATTTCCGAAATTTCTTTTCACAAAAGGCAATCCCCAACCTGTACTCGATTGTGCAAAAGGAAGTAATAGCATGTCTGGCACACAGTGTTGGGGCAAGGGTCCATCTGACCACTGATACCTGGTCTGCAAAGCATGGTCAGGGCAGGTATATCACCTACACTGCGCATTGGGTAAACCTGCTGACTGCTGCCAAGCATGGAATGCATGGCTCTGTAGAGGAGTTGGTGACACCGCCGCGACTTGCAGGCAGTCCTGCTGCCACCTCCTCTACTCCTCCTACTCCATCCTCTTCCATAACCTCCTCGGCTGAGTCCTCTTCTGCTGCTGCGTCTTGCTCCACATCAACGGCACACCCCCAGCTCCCCAGGTACTATTATTCCACATCCCAGATCTCACGGCAGTGTCCGCGCCGTCTTGCCCAGGTTTCCCGACACTTGAAAGCAGAGAGTCACACCGGACAAGCACTCCTGTCCGCCCTGAACGCACAGGTGGAAAAGTGGCTGACTCCGCAGCGACTGGATATCGGCAAAGTGGTTTGTGACAACGGAACAAATTTGTTAGCGACATTGAAGTTGGGCAAGTTGTCACATGTGCCGTGCATGGCACATGTGTGTAATCTGATCGTACAACGCTTTGTGCATAAGTACATAGGCTTACAGGACGTCCTGAAGCAGGCCAGGAAGGTGTGTGGCCATTTCAGGCGTTCCTACACGACCATGGCTCACTTTGCCGATATCCAGCGGCGAAACAACATGCCAGTGAGGCGCTTGATTTGCGACAGCCCGACACGTTGGAATTCAACACTCCTAATGTTCGACCGCCTGCTCCAACAAGAAAAAGCCGTTAATGAATATTTGTATGACGGGGGTGCTAGGACAGCCTCTGGGGAGCTGGGAATTTTTTTGCCACGTTACTGGACGCTCATGCGCAATGCCTGTAGGCTCATGCGTCCTTTTGAGGAGGTGACAAATTTAGTCAGTCGCACGAAGGCACCATCAGTGACATCATACCATTTGTTTTCTTCCTGGAGCGTGCCCTGCGAAGAGTGCTGGATCAGGCCGTAGATGAGCGTGAAGAGGAAGAGGAAGAGTTGTGGTCACCATCACCTCCAGAAACAGCCTTATCAGCATCGCTTGCTGGACCTGCGGCAGCGCTGGAAGAGGATTGTGAGGAAGAGGAGTCAGAGGAGGAATGTGGCTTTGAGGAGGAGGAAGAGGAGGAGCAAGACCAACCACAACAGGCATCCCAGGGTGCTCGTTGTCACCTATCTGGTACCGTGGCTGAGGGGAAGAAAATACCTTCATTGACATCAGTGAGGAGGAGGAACGGGAAATGAGTAGCTCGGCATCCAACCTTGTGCAAATGGGGTCTTTCATGCTGTCGTGCCTGCTGAGGGACCCTCGTATAAAAAGGCTGAAGGAGAACGACCTGTACTGGGTGTCCACGCTACTAGACCCCCGGTATAAGCAGAAAGTGGCGGAAATGTTACCTAATTACAACAAGTATGAAAGGATGCAGCATTTGCAAAATAAATTGAAAAGTATGCTTTACACAGCGTATAAGGGTGATGTCACAGCACAACGGGAATCTAACAGGGGAGAGGTGGAAGTCATCCTCCTCCTCCCATGACCACGCCGGCAAGGACAGGACGCTTTAGAGACGTGTTGTTGATGGAGGACATGCGGACCTTTTTAAGTCCTACGCATCGCCACAGCCCTTCGGGATCCACCCTCAGAGAGCGACTCGACCGACAGGTAGCAGACTATCTCGCCTTAACTGCAGATATCGACACTCTGAGGAGCGATGAACCCCTTCACTACTGGGTGTGCAGGCTTGACCTGTGGCCTGAGCTATCCCAATTTGCGATAGAACTTCTGGCCTGCCCCGCTTCAAGTGTCCTGTCAGAAAGGACCTTCAGTGCAGCAGGAGGTATTGTCACTGAGAAGAGAAGTCGCCTAGGTCAAAAAAGTCTAGATTACCTCACCTTTATTAAGATGAATCAGGCATGGATCCCGAAGGGACTGACACTGGGCGATACATTCGATTAAAAAAGGCCTGATGAGATGAGCTGCCTTGGGCTAAAAATGGTCCATACGCTGCTGTATTTTAGCTCTGAATGCCGGTTGACTTGCGTGACTTATCCGCCACCAACTAGGTTTCAAGCCGCCATGTTTTAGGGCACTTTCTGCCTGTGAAACAAACATCAATTTTTCTGGCCCCTGCTACAGCAGCGGCTGCAACAATACCGAATTTTTCAGGCATGTGTACATGCCTAATTTTTAGGCCCTCTGGTGCTGCACTGTGGCTTCAAAACTTTTTTCACTGTTATAGATTGAATAGCAGTTAGTTGTCTGCAAGCGTCAGAAAGTCACCCCCTTGCCCGGCGTCTGACACCTGGCTTGTCTGAACTATTAGCCTGACAGCTTTTACCATACAATCTGGTGGAGTCTGAGGCGTTCCAAAAATTTTTAGCTATTGGGACACCGCAGTGGAAGGTACCCGGCCAAAATTTATTTGCGCAAAAGGCAATCCCCAACCTGTACTCGACTGTGCAAAAGGAAGTAATGGCATGTCCGGCACACAGTGTTGGGGCAAGGGTCCATCTGACCACTGATACCTGGTCTGCAAAGCAGTGGGTACTTTATAAATGGCTCCACCTGCCACCCGTACAGCAACACAGTATCCAGTTAGGAGGACCGACCAAGCATCTTCTTCCATCTCCCTGTTACAGAAATCACTGCCATATACACGTCCACTGATAGGAGATGCGGAAGGTATTAAACTGATCAGAACAGTACTAAACACACCACTCCTATCTGGTGGCGGAAATGTTACCGAATTACGACAAGTATGAAAGGATGCAGCATTTGCAAAATAAATTAAAAAGTATGCTTTACACAGCGTATAAGGGTGATGTCACAGCACAACGGGAATCTAACAGGGGGAGAGGTGGAAGTCATCCTCCTCCTCCCACGACCACGCTGGCAAGGACAGGACGCTTTAAAGACGCTTTTAAATTTGAAGTAGGAGGACCGACCAAGCCTCTTCTTCCATCTCCCTGTTACAGAAATCACTGCCATGTACACGTCCACTGATAGGAGACGCGGAAGGTATTAAACTGATAAAAATAGTACTAAACACACCACTCCTATCTGGTGTCACATTAGCTTGACCGCGCAGTGCCCCAAATTTGAAGTAAGAGGACCGACCAAGCATCTTCTTCCATCTCCCTGTTACAGAAATCACCGCCATATCCATACAAATTGTACAGAATGTCCAGGATAGTTTTCCAGGGACAAATGTTGTCGGCTGTTGAACGAGGTGACCTTGCTCGGGTCCCAGGTGTGCGGTTCCTAAAATGGCTGCCATATACAAGTCCACTGATAGGAGACGCGAAAGGTATTAAACTGATCAGAACAATACTAAACACACCACAAATAAGGTTTCTCTCCTGTATGGTTCCTCAAATGATGCTTAAGATTAGAAGCGGCTGAAAAGCATTTCTCACACCCCGAACAAAAATATATATTTTTAACATTCTCTCCACTTTGAACGAAATGACGTTTGGGAAGAGATTAACATAATTAAACACAGGCAGTAAAAATACAGTTTTTAGCCATACACTGTAACTTAAAAACTACACATCCCATCTTCATAATTACATATTTGGAATCAGCACACTTAAAACATAAACATAACCAAAAATCAGCCAAATACATCCAGGGGTTAAAAAGTTAGCTGGAGGTCC
>OW240918.1:69909334-70074674 GCA_933207985.1 Pelobates cultripes | reverse complement strand
GAAAAGTTCTGAGGACATAATTGACTGGCTAACACAGGACACCCAATCTTCTACAGCCTCCGCTCAGAACCTTGACGCACCATCCTCCTCCAGCTTAGCTTCAGGCACCTCTCAAGATACCACTCACCCGCCTGCCACCACCACCAAAACTAGTACCACAGCCGCTTTACTTGGTATGTCAGAGGAGTTATTCACACATCCGTTTGAAGAAATGAGTGATGCGCAACCATTATTGCCAGAGGATGTAGATAACAGGGATATGTCTCAGGCAGGCAGCATTACACACATGGACGTACGGTGTTTTGATGATGATGATGTTGTACCCGCTGCTGCTTCCTTTGCTGAGTTGTCAGATACAAGTGAAGTGGTTGATGATGACGATGCGTCCATGGATGTCACGTGGGCAAGAAGAAGAACAGGGCGAAAGTTCAGATGGGGAGACAGAGAGGAGGAGGAGGAGACTAGTTGGAAGCAGGGGGAGGTTGTCGCAAGGAGCTAGTGGCACAGTCAGACAGCATGCATCGGCACCCGGGGTCAGCCCGACAGCACGCCAATCAACGCATGCTGTGTCCACCACTAGAATGCCGTCATTGCAGAGCTCAGCAGTGTGGAATTTTTTTTGTGTGTCTGCCTCTGACAACAGCGATGCCATTTGCAACCTGTGCCAAAAGAAACTGAGTCGTGGGAAGTCCAGCACCCACCTAGGTACAACTGCTTTGCGTAGGCACATGATCTCACATCACAAACGCCTATGGGATCAACACATGAGTACAAGCAGCACGCCTACTCCAAGCCGCCATCCTCCTCCTGGTCCAGCATCTTCAGCCACGTCAACCACTGCTGTCCTCCTTGCCCCCTCTCAACCATCCGCCACTCCGTCTCCCGCCTTGAGCAGTTCCTGCTCATCTGCCCACAGTCATGTGTCTGTCAAGGACATGTTTGAGCGTAAGAAGCCAATGTCAGAAAGTCACCCCCTTGCCCAGCGTCTGACAGCTGGCTTGTCCGAACTATTAGCCTGCCAGCTTTTACCATACAAGCTGGTGGAGTCTGAGGCGTTCAAAAATTTGTAGCTATTGGGACACCGCAGTGGAAGGTACCCGGACGAAATTTCTTTTCACAAAAGGCAATCCCCAACCTGTACTTGATTGTGCAAAAGGAAGTAATAGCATGTCTGGCACACAGTGTTGGGGCAAGGGTCCATCTGACCACTGATACCTGGTCTGCAAAGCATGGTCAGGGCAGGTATATCACCTACACTGCGCATTGGGTAAACCTGCTGACTGCTGCCAAGCATGGAATGCATGGCTCTGCAGAGGAGTTGGTGACACCGCCACGACTTGCAGGCAGTCCTGCTGCCACCTCCTCTACTCCTCCTACTCCATCCTCTTCCATAACCTCCTCGGCTGAGTCCTCTTCTGCTGCTGCGTCTTGCTCCACATCAACGGCACCCCCCCAGCTCCCCAGGTACTATTCCACATCCCGGATACGGCAGTGTCACGCCGTCTTGGGTTTGACTTGCTTGAAAGCAGAGAGTCACACCGGACAAGCACTCCTGTCCGCCCTGAACGCACAGGTGGAAAAGTGGCTGACTCTGCAGCGACTGGATATCGGCAAAGTGGTTTGTGACAACGGAACAAATTTGTTAGCGGCATTGAAGTTGGGCAAGTTGTCACATGTGCCGTGCATGGCACATGTGTGTAATCTGATCGTACAACGCTTTGTGCATAAGTACACAGGCTTACAGGACGTCCTGAAGCAGGCCAGGAAGGTGTGTGGCCATTTCAGGCGTTCCTACACGGCCATGGCTCACTTTGCCGATATCCAGCGGCGAAACAACATGCCAGTGAGGCGCTTGATTTGCGACAGCCCGACACGTTGGAATTCAACACTCCTAATGTTCGACCGCCTGCTCCAACAAGAAAAAGCCGTTAATGAATATTTGTATGACCGGGGTGCTAGGACAGCCTCTGGGGAGCTGGGAATTTTTTTGCCACGTTACTGGACGCTCATGCGCAATGCCTGTAGGCTCATGCGTCCTTTTGAGGAGGTGACAAATTTAGTCAGTCGCACCGAAGGCACCATCAGCGACATCATACCATTTGTTTTCTTCCTGGAGCGTGCCCTGCAAAGAGTGCTGGATCAGGCCGTAGATGAGCGTGAAGAGGAAGAGGAAGAGTTCTGGTCACCATCACCACCAGAAACAGCCTTATCAGCATCGCTTGCTGGACCTGGGCAACGCTGGAAGAGGATTGTGAGGAAGAGGAGTCAGAGGAGGAATGTGGCTTTGAGGAGGGGGAGGAGCAAGACCAACCACAAGTAGGCATCCCAGGGTGCTCGTTGTCACCTATCGTTGTACCTGTGGTGTTGTACGTGGCTGGGGGGAAGAACATACCTTCATTGACATCAGTGAGGTGGAGGAACGGGAAATGAGTAGCTCGGCATCCAACCTTGTGCAAATGGGGTCTTTCATGCTGTCGTGCCTGTTGAGGGACCCTCGTATAAAAAGGCTGAAGGAGAATGACCTGTACTGGGTGTCCACGCTACTAGACCCCCGGTATAAGCAGAAAGTGGCGGAAATGTTACCGAATTACAACAAGTATGAAAGGATGCAGCATTTGCAAAATAAATTTAAAAGTATGCTTTACACAGCGTATAAGGGTGATGTCACAGCACAACGGGAATCTAACAGGGGGAGAGGTGGAAGTCATCCTCCTCCTCCCACGACCACGCCGGCAAGGACAGGACGCTTTAAAGACGTGTTGTTGATGGAGGACATGCGGGATCCACCCTCAGAGAGCGACTCGACCGACAGGTAGCAAACTACCTCGCCTTAACTGCAGATATCGACACTCTGAGGAGCGATGAACCCCTTCACTACTGGGTGTGCAGGCTTGACCTGTGGCCTGAGCTATCCCAATTTGCGATAGAACTTCTGGCCTGCCCCGCTTCAAGTGTCCTGTCAGAAAGGACCTTCAGTGCAGCAGAGGTATTGTCACTGAGAAGAGAAGTCGCCTAGGTCCAAAAAGTCTAGATTACCTCACCTTTATTAAGATGAATGAGGGATGGATCCCGAAGGGACTGACACTGGGCGATACATTCGATTAAAAAAGGCCTGATGAGATGAGCTGCCTTGGGCTAAAAATGGTCCACACGCTGCTGTATTTTAGCTCTGAATGCCGGTTGACTTGCGTGACTTATCCACCACCAACTAGTGTTCAAGCCGCCATGTTTTTGGGCACTTTATGCCTGTGAAACAAACATCAATTTTTCTGGCCGCTGCTACAGCAGCGGCTGCAACAATACCGAATTTTTCAGGCATGTGTACATGCCTAATTTTTAGGCCCTCTGGTGCTGCACTGTGGCTTCAAAACTTTTTTTCACTGTTATAGATTGAATAGCAGTTAGTTGTCTGCAAGCGTCAGAAAGTCACCCCCTTGCCCGGCGTCTGACACCTGGCTTGTCTGAACTATTAGCCCGCCAGCTTTTACAATACAATCTGGTGGAGTCTGAGGCGTTCCAAAAATTTGTAGCTATTGGGACACCGCAGTGGAAGGTACCCGGCCGAAATTTCTTTGCGCAAAAGGCAATCCCCAACCTGTACTCGACTGTGCAAACGGAAGTAATGGCATGTCTGGCACACAGTGTTGGGGCAAGGGTCCATCTGACCACTGATATCTGGTCTGCAAAGCAGTGGGTACTTTATAAATGGCTCCACCTGCCACCCATACAGCAACACAGTCTCCAGTTAGGAGGACCGAACAAGCATCTTCTTCCATCTCCCTGTTCCAAAAATCGCTGCCATATACACGTCCACTGATAGGAGACGCGGTAGGTATTAAACTGATAAGAATAGTACTAAACACACCACTCCTATCTGGTGGCACATTAGATTGCACGCGCAGTGCCCCTATGTAGGGGGAACAGTCTCTATTCCGCTCTTTGTCAGTGTGTATCAGGGGCTTTGAGGACGGGGAACAGTCTCTATTCTGCTCTGTGTCAGTGTGTATCATGGTCTCTGAGGACGGGGAACAGTCTCTATTCTGCTCTTGCATTTCTATTTCTTCTTAGATAACAAAAAAATTCTGAGACGACGTTGGCAGGCAGGGCTATTCACTTGTGTGATCTGTCATGAATTGTCATTTGAATGTTAATTTGAACTGTGGGGCACAAGAACTTGAATCTGACAAAATGGCTGCCATATACACGTCCACTGATAGGAGACGCGGAAGGTATTAAACTGATCAGTACAATACTAAACACACCACTCCTATCTGGTGGCACATTAGCTTGACCGCGCAGTGCCCCAAATTTGAAGTAAGAGGACCGACCAAGCATCTTCTTCCATCTCCCTGTTACAGAAATCACTGCCATATACACGTCCACTGATAGGAGACGCGGAAGGTATTAAACTGATCAGAACAATACTAAACACACCACTCCTTTTTTTTGGTGAGGCTTTACAGGACAGAGTGCTTCTCCACGGGACATGTTAACTCACGGGCAGCTGGCTCATCAAGGAACCAGAGCAGCTTTCCATGTACAGGTAAGACACGTGCAGCCGGTAAAGGTTCAGGCTCTTCTTCCTGGAGGATACGCTGCAAGACACAAGCATTGTAAGTCTACTTAGAGTTGGTGGATAAAGCAAATACAAAGAACAGTATTCATTGATCAATGCAGACACCTTATATCTTTGTTTAAGCTGCTGATCCCAAAGAGCCAGTCATTTCCAACTTCCTACTGGATTATATTCAAAGACTAAATGAACGTTAAGCAAGCTTGCGGCCTACAAGAACTTGAACTGGGGTTAGGCGGCCACTTTCCCTGCGCTACAGATCATAGCGTCGACTTACGCTAGCCCCCATCGGACCAGTGGGGGTCATCCCTGACCCGGCTGGGCAATGGCACATTGATATTCTGAACCACAGATCACCCCTAAAGATTGTCGGTGGGCGAGGAGTGGCAGTGTCCTAGATGGTGGACGACCCTGCTCATGTTACTCAAGGCAGGATGAGGCACTAAGCTGACCTGAAGTACTTACAAAGTCAAATAATGGCTAATCTGGAGGAAGCCTTTGACTGTTTTTGGGACAAATGTTGTAGCCTGTTGAACGAGGTGACCTTGCTCGGGTCCCAGGTGTACGGTTCCTAAAATGGCTGCCATATACACGTCCACTGATAGGAGACGCGGAAGGTATTAAACTGATCAGAACAATACTAAACACACCACTCCTATCTGGTGGCACATTAGCTTGACCGCGCAGTGCCCCAAATTTGAAGTAAGAGGACCGACCAAGCATCTTCTTCCATCTCCCTGTTACAGAAATCACTGCCATATCCATACAAATTGTACAGAATGTCCAGGATAGTTTTCCAGGGACAAATGTTGTCGCCTGTTGAACGAGGTGACCTTGCTCGGGTCCCAGGTGTACGGTTCCTAAAATGGCTGCCATATACACGTCCACTGATAGGAGACGCGGAAGGTATTAAATTGATCAGAACAATACTAAACACACCACAAATAAGGTTTCTCTCCTGTATGGCTCCTCAAATGATGCTTAAGATTAGAAGCGGCTGAAAAGCATTTCTCACACTCAGAACAAAAATATATTTTTTTAACATTCTCTCCACTTTGAACGAAATGACGTTTGGGAAGAGATTTTGTATGAGTAGGTTTTTCATGTACGATACGGGAACATGATTTAGATCCTTGGTGAGTTTTGCGAGATCCAATAGTGTGTATGTAGGGGGAACAGTCAATCCATATCTGCCAAGTGACCCTATGTAGGAGGAACAGTCCCTATTCTGCTCTGTGTCAGTGTGTATCAGGGATCCCTAGGACAGGTGTCAATCCATATCTGCCAAGTGACCCGATGTAGGGGGAACAGTCTCTATTCTGCTCTGTGTCAGTGTGTATCAGGGATCCCTAGGACAGGTGTGTTACGGTTGCCTCCAGGCTGGCTGAAAGTTGGACCGTAGAAGGGATGCTCCTAGCGCTCACCAAAGGACCATCAGCACCGTAGACACCATAAGTACTGCGTAGACACCATAAGTACTGCAGACTCAACGAACCGCCGCTGCTGGTCTAGGATCTCGCCGTCTGCTATCCGCCCTGGACCTACGACCAGGCTCCAGGTTCCAGTAGGTGAACCTCTTCCTTCTGTAGAGCGAAGCAGGATCAGGAACAAGAGCTCTTACAAGAGCTCAGTAGCTAAGGGAGTAGGAAGAGCATAGCAATCCCTGTAGTGATTATAGCTGTCCCCTACAAACATGAGTCAAGGCTGCAAGTTAGAGGGTCAAGTCATTCTGTTTATTGGCACACAAAGAACCTTCTTTTATGCAGGTTTCCCTGAGATAGGACCACCCACAGGGTTTTACACAAAAAACAATAATAACCATACATTCCAGAAACACTCCCATCAATTACCCACAAGAAACCTCCCCTCTGCCTGTGATCTAATTATGGTACACAATGGGTTAACATAATTAAACACAGGCAGTAAAAATACAGTTTTTATCCATACACTGTAACTTTAAAACTACACATCCCATCTTCATAACAATTATTTATTATATTTATTATATTTATACATATTTGGAATCAGCACACTTAAAACATAAACATAACCAAAAATCAGCCAAATCCATGCAGGGGTTAAAAAGTTAGCTGGAGGTCCCTTTATGACCGACCGCAAGCACATTTTCCTGCCCAAAACAGTTCCATAGATTTGGGCTGTGCGGTCGGTCTATTTCAGGCTGAAAAAATGACTAAGTCCCATCGCCGAATGGGACTTAGTCTCTGCAGCTGAAATAAGGCTGAAAAAAACGGCTGAAAAAACGACTAAGTCCCATCGCCGAATTGGACTTAGTCTCTGCAGCTGTAAAACCAGTAGGGGAGATGGTAGAGCTCAGCGGTGTTCGCGGAAATGTGTAGCCGATTTTAGTTCCATGAATTTGGCTACACATACCGCTGACCTCGTCGAATGATCACGTGTTCAGCAAACGAACAAAGACCTCCCAGCATTGTCAATTAAGCTGCGGTTAACCGCAGCTTCTGGGAGGTAAATTGCCTGCACACTTCCACTTCTGGGTGGTCTGCCTGTGTGGTACTTGGTTCAGTTAGCCACATTTACTGAACCAAGTGGGAAATAGCCAGGCAGGCACAAAGGGTTTACACCAGGTCTGGGGACACAGGGGACACCGTCTTAAAGGGGCAGTGTCCCCAACATGTCCCAAAAAAGGTGTTTAAAGGGCCAGCACCAGTCACATAAAGAGTCCATAAGCCCCAATATGCCCACCAACAGTCTTAAAGGGCCATACACACCAAATAAAAGTGCATACATTTTCACAATCTCCCAGGGGCCATAGTCATGCGGGAGGAAGCTGGCAAATAGGCTTCTCCACAACCCAGGGAAGCAAGGCAATTTGCCATTTAAAGGGCCAGTTACAAATAGCAGTTTGTAACAAGGTGTCAATCCATATCTGCCAAGTGACCCGATGTAGGGGGAACAGTCCCTATTCTGCTCTGTGTCAGTGTGTATCAGGGATCCTTAGGACAGGTGTCAATCCATATCTGCCAAGTGACCCTATGTGGGAGGAACAGTCCCTATTCTGCTCTGTGTCAGTGTGTATCAGGGATCCCTAGGACAGGTGTCAATCCATATCTGCCAAGTGACACTATGTAGGGGGAACAGTCTCTATTCTGCTCTGTGTCAGTGTGTATCATGGTCTCTGAGGACAGGTGTCAATCCATATCTGCCAAGTGACCCTATGTAGGGGAATAGTCTCTATTCTGCTCTGTGTCAGTGTGTATCAGGGGCTCTGAGGACAGGTGTCAATCCATATCTGCCAAGTGACCCTATGTAGGGGGAACAGTCTCTATTCTGCTCTGTGTCGGTGTGTATCATGGTCTCTGAGGACAGGTGTCAATCCATATCTGCCAAGTGACCCTATGTAGGGGGACCAGTCTCTATTCTGCTCTGTGTCCGTGTGCATCCGGGGCTCTGAGGACAGGTGTCAATCCATATGTCAAGGTGTCAATATGTCATATGTCAGGTGTCAATCCATATTAATTGTGAATTAGGAATGTTAGGTGATTTCTGCCCTTTATGGATTAAAACCAGACTCTGCATCAACTGTGTAATTTTCCATGGGAGTTTTGCCATGGATCCCCCTCCGACATGCCACAGTCCAGGTGTTAGTCCCCTTGAAACAACTTTTCCATCCCTATTGTGGCCAGAAAGAGTCCCTGTGTGTTTTAAAATTCGCCTGCCCATTGAAGTCTATGGCGGTTATCTTATTTTAGAGCAAATCAATACACCTGGATAAAACAGCGGTATGCTAACACGTGATAATATCACATTAATATATAATTATTCTTAATTCCACCTGCAGAATGGAATGTTTATAACTATATATTCTTTAGTTAACTAAGATTTCTAAATATGGAAATCTGACCATGATTTATCCAGTCATATATCATGCTATTAGTAAATTTTAATTAATTTAATTAATTAAATGAAACCAGTATAATTACCAGTTGAGTAGATATTTCATCCGATTGGTAGATAGTCTCAGGATCTTATTTGGATGTCTCTCTGCATGGAGGTGTGTAGGAATTTCTGAGTGTCCTAGAATGTATATCTGTCATAGGCCTCTCTGCATTTCTCCCGACTGCTCACTTCTTTGTTTCCTTTGCATACCCTTGCATTCCTCGCCTACCTTCTTCTTCCTCTCTCTCCCTCTTCTCTTTCTCTTAACTTTTAAAGGGAAAATTCACTAGTTGATAGACCAATAGGAACACTGGAGGTGTGTCCAATCTAAGGATCGCGATTTAGGTATTTGATCCATAGATGGCAGTCTCGTCTAACGAAACATTCCTATCCAGGAAAGAATTAACTTTTCCGGATGACGATTTTGACGTCGTTTTGGCTTATCTATATGGTTGCCATAATTTAAGTTTTCTGTCAGATCAAACAGTTTCTTTAAGTTTTGTCCAGACAATGTGTCTGGCAAATTCTGCTATAATTTCTAATATGACAGTTATAACTAAGTTTTGACCCGTAACTTACAATGGGATCTTGTACATATAGAAAGTAAAATTGTATTATTTAATCTCCTCTGTCACAAATGTCTGTGTTTAGATATGCATCTATTCCATTAACATTTTAGACAGTCTGTCCAACCCCCGTTCTCCTTATCACTCGGTTTGTATATACTATGCATTCCTTTAGCTCTGGGAAAGTGGTTAGTTTTACAGATAGAAATCTTGTGTCTTTTGTTAGCTTGAAAATAACAAAATGGAGTCTGCTCTGTTCAGAAGTGACTTAGCATATACAGTTTGAATTTCTATCATAGCACAAGATGTCTGCCGATATAAATACCCTGACAATACCTAAGGAATATATCTATCCAAAAATATTACAATAAAATGAACTAATTAATAAACATAGTATTAGTAAAATATAAATAATAAAAAGAAAAACACGCAAAATTAATGAAATAAAAAAGAAATACAAAAAAACGTAAAAATGAAAAAAAAAAAAAATTCAATAAAAATATATATTTTTTATTTTTAATACAGAATTCTTTACTTCAATTAAAGGGTACAGTTATGGACACCGTGTTTGCACCCAGTTATACTAACATCTTTTTTGATTATAGGGAAACTATGAATATCTGGTCTTATAGTCCTTTTGGCATGAACTTGGTGCTCTGGAGGACCTATACGATCTTCATAAGTTTGTTCTGTATATTAATTGTTATTATTATCATTATTTTTAAAACACAAACAAACTCCGCAGTGCTTTACAATAGGTGTGCAAACAAATATGTAATTGTAACCAGACAAGTTGAAAGCAAAGGAACAGAAGGGTTGAGGGCCCTGCTCAATGAGCTTACGTGCTAGAGGGAGTGGGGTAAAGTAACACAAAAGCTAAGGATAGTATGTAACGGAGCTTGCCGTACTCCGACTGAGTATCCTCCGTTGAAGGATGCACCTAGCGCTTCTTGAGGACTTCAAGCACTGCAGCAGACACCACAACCACCGCAGACTCCGCAACCGCTGTAGCTTGACTGGAGTCTCGCCGTCTTCCTTCCACCCTGGATCAGCTTCTGTCCTCCATGACCGTGTGGGAAAGACCTCTCCTCCAAGGAGAGCGTGTCAGGAACAATCTCTTAAAAGAGCTTAGTTATTCAAACTCAGGGGAGTATGCTTTTCAGGTTATTTGACTTTGGCATTGTTTTTGACTTCCCTATTTTCTGGCATTTCTGACCCCTGGCTTTTCCTTATCATTGTGTCTCTTTCTGTATCCATTGACCTCGGCTATTCCTGACTATTCTTTGGTACGTTAGTCCTGCCATTCTAAGGTTCGGTATACATTACCTATCAGTCCTCTGTGTCACACAATTCTACGTGCTGGATCATACTGTAATCCCGACAGTTTGTATGTCAACCATTAGTTAAAGCCAAACCTTAAGCAAGTGGAATGTGATGAGGAAAATGTGGAAGCTTTATGGGTAAAGATCTGCTTGGGGCAAAAGACTGGAAATCAACTATTGGTTGGGATATGTTATAAACAACCTAATGTTAATATTGACGAGGAACAACAGCTGTTTCAGCAAATTGTGAAAGCTGCAAATCTGGGTAACACTTTAATTATTGGAGATTTTAATTACCGGACATAAATTGGGACAGAGGGACTAGTAGCTCAGCAAAGGGAATTAGGTTTTTGAACATGTTAAATTAACATCTTCCAACAAATATTAGAAAGGTACATTTCTCAGTATGTACCATTGGGTAATAACTATAAAATAAACAAATTGAAAGCAATGTGGCTTAGTAGAGAAGTAAAACAAGAGATTAAAAACAAGAAAAGGGACAAATCCGACATATGCTATAAAAAATATAAGGAAGCAAATAATGCGTGCAAAAAGGTGATTAGACTTGCTAAAATTCAAAATGAAAAAATGATAGCTAAAGAGAGCAAAACCAACCCCAAAGCATTTTTTAAGTACATAAATTCTAAAACATCCAAAAATGAAAGTGTAAGTACTCTAAAAACTGAAATGGGGGTGTTAATGAAGACCAGGAAAAGGCAGAACTATTTCTCCTCCGTATATATTAAGGAAGAACCCATGGCAATATATGTGCAAATGCTTGCTGCTAAAGCAGAATAATTGTAATTGGTTAACTCAAGACAAGGTGTTGCAGCAACTATAGAAAGTTAATATAAACAAAGCTCCAGGGCCTGACGGTATCCATCCACCAGGAACTAAGTGTAGAAATAAGTGAAACTCTGTTTTTAATTTTTCAAGACTCTTTTCTTTCAGGAAGTGTTCCGGAGGATTGGAGGAAGGCAGATGTGGTTCCATATACAAAAATAAACAGGAGAGAAAATCTGTCCCAATAATATATTGAGATCAAAAAATGTATACTTTATTTAACAAGAACTGAACAAACAAACGTGTGTGTGTATATATATATATATATATATATATATATATATACACACACTATGGAGCAGCCATCAGATATTCGAGGTGCTTAGCCATCCCAATAGCTGTAATATTTTTCTTATATTCACTTATGACGATCACGATATATTTTGTTCAGCTAGCGGGTATTTATACCCTGATACCTTAGACAGGTATTTTACTGTTGTATCCAATGGATACATATCGGAAACTTTACATCTAGTAAACCTAGTCTGTCCTGATAGCTGCCACTATTCTCTTATATCCATCTGGACGATCGTGATGAATTTTGAAGTGTGATGATTTTACAGATATCGTTCACTGAGTAATCACTAGATATTGTGACACTTTAGACCAGGGTTGCCAAACATGCGGCCCCCCAGATGTTGCTGAACTACAACTCCCATGATTCTTTCAATGAAACAGATAGCCAGGGAATCATGGGAGTTGTAGTTCAGCAACATCTGGGGGGGCCGCATTTTTGACAACCCTGCTTTAGACTGATACATTGATACATCCAACTGATACATATTAGGGTACTAACAATAGCATCACTGTGGCATAATGGCATTGATTATGCCACTATTTATATCTCCTGTGTCAATATATCTAGTTCTTTTCCAGCTATTTTACTGGGGTGCATTTTTTTTTATACCCCATAGTTTTTTTTTCTTTCACGAAGCATTTTTATTTATTTGTGTTTTTCCTTCTTTACCCTTGATAAAGGCAGCCAGTTGGTGCCGAAACGTTGGGGGGTTTGGTGACTCGTGTTTCGGTCTTGAGGCTTGTAAGAATTTTTGTGGTAATTTATTATTGTTGTATTGTATTCGCCCTTGCTTCTGTCACTTTGTTTATTTTTTCTTATATGTTTTCATACTGGTACTTTTTTGTACATAATAAAGCTAAGTTTTTTTTGAGATTGTTATAGTGTGCATTCTACAGTTATGCACTTTGGCGTAAAGTTGGAAAATACAGTTATGCACTTTGGCGTAAAGAATGAATAAGCAACTTATACCCTTAATGGAAGTGAATTAGGGATAACCTCACACGAAAAGGACTTGGGAATTGTTATAGACAACAAACTATGCAACAATGTGCAATGTCAATCAGCATTGGCTAAGACCAGTAAGGTATTGTCATGCATGAAAAAGGGCATTCATTCTCAGGATGAGAATATAATTTTGCCTCTATATAAATCGCTGGTAAGGCCACATATTGAATATGCTGTGCAATTTTGGGCACCTGTTCTAAAGAAGGATATTATTGCACTAGAAAAAGTGTGGGCTACAAAATTAATAAAATGAATGGAACATATCAGCTATGAAGAAAGGTTAACAAATTTAAACCTCTTTAGTTTAGAAAAACTTCGCCTGAGAGGGGATATGATAACATTATACAAATATATCCGGGGCCAATACAAACCATTGTGTGGAAATCTGTTCACAAACCTGACTTTACATAGGACACAAGGTCTTGCGTTTAGGCTGGAAGAAAGAAAATTTAATCTAAGGCAAAGGAAAGGTTTTTTTTTACTGTAAGAACAATAAGGATGTGGAATTCTCTGCCTGAAGAAGTGGTTTTATCAGAGTCCATACAGCTACTAGATGCATACTTGCAAAAACAGAATATTCAAGGATATATTTTTTTTCAATGTAGGGTAATAACAGCTTGATCCAAGGATAAATCTGACTGCCATTCTGGGGTCAAGAAGGAATTTTTTTTTCCTAGCTTGTTGCAAAATTGGAAGTGCATATGGACCATGAGTGGAACACAAATGCATTCACGATGAATGCGGAAAAAGTCTGACATCTTGTAAAAATGAAATCTAGGCTTGAGGCACAAGGCAGAAGAAAGCATCCGAAATTCAACTGGCAACAGGGGATTTTTCATTGAGCCCCACTCCGGTTTGGATTACAGCTATCTGGGGAGGCACTGTAATTATTTTAAAACACAGATGCAACACGAACTTGGAACATTGACACTGGGATGACCCTGTTGAAGTCCGAAGTCAGACAAAACGTGTAGAGCAAAGAGACTGGCTCAGTGCTATATTGTTTGTTATCTATTGCTCTAGTATTTTGATTTTTTTTTGCATGCTGTTCCTGCTTTATGGTGGTCCTTTAAGAACACTTCTGGATTTGGAGAAGCAAGTGTTGGTGACTCATGACTGCTTTTGACGATATTTTATCCTGTGAGTGCAATCTAATAAAGTGTTAACTGATTTTTTTTATACACTGTTGCACTATATCTCTGTCTATTCTTCTCTCCTCTAAGCTACGTATTGGATAACGAGAAGAAAGAAAAGTTCAGCAAATGTATATTTTATATTATCATCATTCTATTTTAAGTCTGTGAGTGCAATATATCCCCTAACCTTATGGTGACATTATTTATTGCACTATTGTAGTTCTCTTGTATTTTCATCTTGTAGATTTTATGTTTTTTATGCATTTTTCAAGAAGAAAGTGAAAAATCTACATATAATATGCAGATCAAAAGCGTTATTTACTCTATTTCAACTGGTGTTTATGTTGGGTATTTTGTGTTGGTTTATTACATATACAGGGACGTATGTGTGCATGTTTATACTTGAATAATTTTGCATACATTTTTCTTTTGTATTATATTCACGTACGTATTCACGTTTATATTCTTGCTATTTAATATTCCTATTTTTTTATTTCAATTAACTACTTTTTTAAATGATTCTCATCTTTGTGGTCCAGAATAGAAGTCTATGGATATAATTTTTAGCTTAATAGACTATACTTAGTAATTTTATATCTAGTAAAACATTACATATTTTACTACAATTATTCACCATTTTGTTAGGGGTTAGTAGATAGAACTATTTTAGTATTTCTTTTAGGGATTGTTGCCTGTGCATAGCCTCAAGTTTTGTAATATAGTTATTTTTTGTTGTTTGTTTTTCTTTGTCTTACACATTAGTTTATTATAAATGATATCCCTTTTTTATTTTCATTTTATTATTTATAATATGTATTTTTCACAATATTTTTGATGTTCTAATTGTTTTAATTGGCTTAGCTATACCACGACAAGATTCTGTTAATTGGCTATTATACATAACTGGTACCTTCTATGATCTATACACTTTTGGAAAGTTAGCTTTTATTTTTTATTCAATAGTTAGTGCATACATTGTTGCAACATTTTCTGTTGAGCAATTAAATGAGGACTTCAGTGGGAGGGTTTTTAGCTTGCTTTGAATTCAATATGTTTTTATTCACAGTTTATTTGTAAGGTTGACGAAACACATAGGATCATACCTACATAAGCATTTTCATGAATGCTGCCATGTTTGATCAGGAAATCAACATACTGTGATATATTTTCCTTAATAGAATTCTGGTGGTCTTCTTTCATTTTTGTGCACTTTGGAAATATAATATATTAATATAATTGTATTCCTTATTATAAAGAACACCCAATACACCGATTGAGAAAGGCATTTCGGCAAGAGGGGTCTATTTTGGGACATCTCCAGTTTATTAATTTAATCTATTTTACTTTTGTATTTTATACAATGTTATTTATTTGGAATAAATATAATTTTTAGCCCTATTTGACCACCTCCCCTTCTGCTTCCTGTAAGCCCTCTATATAGGTACCTAAGTGTACACACCAAGAGCCAGGTAACAGAGGCTCTGGAAAAGGTGAGAATACATGTGCTTTTTAAAGTGATACTATTACTGAGATATTATATACTTCACCATAGGAGTTTTTCCATTTCTATATTTTTTTCCTGAGGGAAACCTTTCACGTTACCAAAGGGTGAAGTGCCACCAGACGGCACAGAATTGTTTGCAATTTGAGCGTGTCCTATCAGAGGCTCTTTTAAATTTGAGTTGGCATTATTCACTTCCAATATCTGGAATTAATCTCTTAACAGACTTACGCTATGTTGTATTTTCTCGGACCCCTTTTTCTTATGTAATTAATACCAACGTGAACATTTGATGAGTATTACTATCCATCTCACTTACTATCTACAGCACTCCACTATAATATATGCCCTGGTTGAAAATTTGGTTCAAACCTTAGCATATATAATTTTCTGTTCTACCCAATACTCTACCTTTTTCCAACAGTTTTACAAATGTGTTTCTTATTAAGGGGGCAGGATCGCAAATCAGTTTGCAATAGGTAGAATGAACATTTAAAATATTTCTTCGCAAAACTGTGAACTCATAACAACTATGTCACCTTACCTTATCAGTAAGCTTAATTATAACATATTTCTCATTTTTTTTCTCTATGTTCCTTTTATTGTTGGATTATATTCATGAATGGAGATATTATCCTGCATTTTATCAAAATCTGATGCAATTGCTTCCACAAAAGCACTCATAAATTTGCTCACCTGATTAATAGGCTACAACATTTAATTGGGTTTTAAATCAATGTGAGTGAAAACAGGACTTCATTCCTTGTTCTCGCTAGTAGCTGTGAAATTAATCTTCTGAAAGAGCCAATTTTTTAAAGCCAGAATTCTAATAAATCTACTCACATCAAGAACATTATTACATTTATTGTGGGTATTGTTTGGAGCACTGCACATACTGACGCCTACCGCCATGACCACTTCAAATCACTTAACAAAATTGTTATGGTTACCCCCAGGCTCGCTGGAAGCTGGACCGCTTGGATGATCTGGATCCCGGTTTGGAGAGAGAGAGAAGCCGCTTCGACTAGACGACCAAAAGAATCCTGTAAATGTAGAACATTCCCACTAGCTATTGTACAGCTAGGATACTCTTTTCCCCACAAAACGAGTCGAGGCTGCGATTTGAAGGTCAAACAAGAACTCCGTTTAATGGCACACAGGGATTGGTATTTATGCAAAATCTCAGGTCCAGGGACAGACCCCTCAGGACCTGATGGGATACAGGAATAATACAAGGGATCAACCAATAAGAATAAAATGCATCGTTTGAATTTGTTACCGCCCAGCTTGGAGATAATGAATCCAACGGCTATGACAATACAATTATCTCCAAGCGCCCAAAATACTACGTTTTTATTACACATAAAAAACAGGTTAAGAATATATAACTTCAACATTTTCAGCTATACTTCGGGACTTCCACCATTCATTCTGTAGCCCAGGTCCGGGTGCAATAGTTCACCGAAGAGCGCCTCAAACCCACGAACCATATGCTTGGTTTCTACGTTGCAAAGTCCGTTCACATATTTGGTCCCGAGCTTGAGATGGCGGCCATGTTTTTGAGTGAGTCAATAGGCAGCAGGACCTCGGCATCAAACTCGTGGAACGAGTAACGGCCAGAGTTGTGCACAAATCCCCGCTCTCTGGCTGGATGTTTCCACTGTTCAGGAGACGAACGTAGACCGCTGTGAAGGAGGTACTTAACCTGCGGTTAACCGCAAAACACTCAACATTCTAACTGAGGCCACACGCCAGGCTGTAGGTGGTCCCTGTTCGTGACCCTTTCGGTAGTTAGACTATCGGGAGATAAGGCACGAACGAGAATGCCCGGAGGCTGTCAATTAACCTGCGGTTAACCGCAGACGCAACTCTCTGGGCGATCAAGTGGTAACACACTCCCCTCGCAGGGTGGTCATTCATTTGGTTGTTTGAAAGGTGACCGGGGTTAAGCGGCGGCACACGCCAGGGACCGGGGGGTCCATTATTCGTTTAAGTTTAAGTAATCCATTCGTGAGTTGGGTACAGGATTGAAGTACCGAGGCAATATTATAGCAAAGAAACAACATAATGCTTGTCTGTAATGGGTTTGTAACAAAAATAAACTCCTATTTACAACTAAAAGTTGTCTAAAGTGTTCCCAGCAGTAGCTGCTAGCTAGATTCAACAGAAAGCTAAACTTTGTCTCACACTAAATGAATGTCCCAGGGTTTCTCCCACTCCAGCACAGGCATAGAGGGAAGACACACAGTATAACTGCTGGTCTGTCTCCCTCTGTAACTGAAGTCAAAGTGTCTAGAATAATCCTGTTTGGAAGTATAGTTGTTTTATTGTTCCTTCCCCGACTCATATATTTTGCTACCCCTTGATTGGACAGGACATCCAGCCCACATCATAGGAAACTGAGTTGCTTATTTGTCCCAACCAAAAAAATAAAAGAAACAGCCTCTTCTCCTTTCCACCATCTTCTTTTTCTGGTACCAGGAACAGCACTCTGAATCAAGAAACAATTGGTCCAAGAATGCTCAGACACAGAAATTTATTTTGATCACCCGAACCAATTGCCGTTCAGCCCGAAATTAATCTCCAATAATATGTAATGTTATAGATGTCTGTACAGGGAGTGCAGAATTATTAGGCAAATGAGTATTTTGACCACATCATCCTCTTTATGCATGTTGTCTTACTCCAAGCTGTATAGGCTCGAAAGCCTACTACCAATTAAGCATATTAGGTGATGTGCATCTCTGTAATGAGAAGGGGTGTGGTCTAATGACATCAACACCCTATATCAGGTGTGCATAATTATTAGGCAACTTCCTTTCCTTTGGCAAAATGGGTCAAAAGAAGGACTTGACAGGCTCAGAAAAGTCAAAAATAGTGAGATATCTTGCAGAGGGATGCAGCACTCTTAAAATTGCAAAGCTTCTGAAGCGTGATCATTGAACAATCAAGCGTTTCATTCAAAATAGTCAACAGGGTCGCAAGAAGCGTGTGGAAAAACCAAGGCGCAAAATAACTGCCCATGAACTGAGAAAAGTCAAGCGTGCAGCTGCCACGATGCCACTTGCCACCAGTTTGGCCATATTTCAGAGCTGCAACATCACTGGAGTGCCCAAAAGCACAAGGTGTGCAATACTCAGAGACATGGCCAAGGTAAGAAAGGCTGAAAGACGACCACCACTGAACAAGACACACAAGCTGAAACGTCAAGACTGGGCCAAGAAATATCTCAAGACTGATTTTTCTAAGGTTTTATGGACTGATGAAATGAGAGTGAGTCTTGATGGGCCAGATGGATGGGCCCGTGGCTGGATTGGTAAAGGGCAGAGAGCTCCAGTCCGACTCAGACGCCAGCAAGGTGGAGGTGGAGTACTGGTTTGGGCTGGTATCATCAAAGATGAGCTTGTGGGGCCTTTTCGGGTTGAGGATGGAGTCAAGCTCAACTCCCAGTCCTACTGCCAGTTCCTGGAAGACACCTTCTTCAAGCAGTGGTACAGGAAGAAGTCTGCATCCTTCAAGAAAAACATGATTTTCATGCAGGACAATGCTCCATCACACGCGTCCAAGTACTCCACAGCGTGGCTGGCAAGAAAGGGTATAAAAGAAGAAAATCTAATGACATGGCCTCCTTGTTCACCTGATCTGAACCCCATTGAGAACCTGTGGTCCATCATCAAATGTGAGATTTACAAGGAGGGAAAACAGTACACCTCTCTGAACAGTGTCTGGGAGGCTGTGGTTGCTGCTGCACGCAATGTTGATGGTGAACAGATCAAAACACTGACAGAATCCATGGATGGCAGGCTTTTGAGTGTCCTTGCAAAGAAAGGTGGCTATATTGGTCACTGATTTGTTTTTGTTTTGTTTTTGAATGTCAGAAATGTATATTTGTGAATGTTGAGATGTTATATTGGTTTCACTGGTAATAATAAATAATTGAAATGGGTATATATATGTTTTTTGTTAAGTTGCCTAATAATTATGCACAGTAATAGTCACCTGCACACACAGATATCCCCCTAACATAGCTATAACTAAAAACAAACTAAAAACTACTTCCAAAAATATTCAGCTTTGATATTAATGAGTTTTTTGGGTTCATTGAGAACATGGTTGTTGTTCAATAATAAAATTAATCCTCAAAAATACAACTTGCCTAATAATTCTGCACTCCCTGTATTGATACAGTAAAAAGTAAAGCACAACAAAATATAATAGAAAATGCCACAACAATGTTAATGTTTTAGGAAATTTAATGAATTCAACATTTTACAATGAAATAAACATAACTATCTTTTATTAGAAATCATAGAGTCTTCTGAAAGAGCCAATTTTTGAGTTCACGGCACCCCAATCAGTATATCTTCTATAGTCTCCTGGTCTCAGGTAATACTGGTGCCCCCTGTAATTAGGCTCCTCATAGAACATCCAGTATCCATGAAATATATGGCAAGAGTGGATGTCATGGTGACGGAATCTCTCATAGACATTAGGACAATCTTCAGCAAATTCCAATATCTCACCTTGGAAATTATCCTTTTCATAGATCTTCAGTCTGAATGAGCCATGGTGCTTAAAGAGAAGCCAGAAAAATATATATTTTGAAATAACAGTATAATAGTTTGTAACATGTCATGCAAATATCAAATAATTCTGAGAGCAGTTTTTCCTGATACCTATCCCTATGGCGACTAAATAGTAATACGGTTATGAAATGAAAGATTGCATACAATAGTTAATAATGTTACATAAAGAAGAAGGTTATATTTTTCAGAATTGAAACCTGTATAATTTGTAGATTGGGCCCAAATTAGTTAATATAATATATTAATATATAATATTTAACTTCGTAACAAACTTCTTGTAGGTTTCAGGAAACATTACCTTTCTGTGAAAGGTATTTACCTGTGGGCTTAAATGACATGATTTGATGGAATCATTGAAACCCATCCATTGCTGAAAATTAGGATATTCTCCTCTGCTAAGGTAATACTGGTATCCTCTATAGTTGGATTGCTCGTACAAGATCCAGTTTCCATTTTCTACACGGATGGAATTGCAGCGCTGAAAATATGAGGACAAATCTGGACACTCAAAGTTGCAATCGAAAGAGCGTCCCTGAAAGTTACGATCCTCGTAGAAAATGATCTATGGAAATAATTATAGGCTTTAGATTTTTTAAATTAGCATTTACTTTATTTTGCTGAAACGTTTTTATATTTTTACAAATAAATGTTGTATCTGATTTTAATATATGCATTTCTCAGTACATTGAGCATCTGTGCAAATGCCTTTACTCTTGTGTAATACCAAAGCTTTACACCAGTGGAAAGTGACAAATAATAATACATTTACTTAAGAATAAACTGCTGAAGGTTAATTTTTTTTCTAGTTTAGATTTTTAAACTTGTTATGTATTCTACCTATCAAAATTAACTTTACAGTACATACGATTCTATGTCTTTCGCTGCATACATTGAGCATCTGTGCAAATGCCTTTACTCTTGTGTAATACCAAAGCTTTACACCAGTGGAAAGTGACAAATGATAATACATTTACTTAAGAATAAACTGCTGAAGGTTAATTTTTTTTTTCAACATAAACCTAGGTATAGCTGTATATATTTGAAAGACTATAAACAAATGTAAGCTGATTTTGGTGAGTTGTTTTGAGTTTAAGCTACATTTTTCAAATATCTAGTTTAGATTTTTAAACTTGTTATGTATTCTACCTATCAAAATTAACTTTACAGTACATAAGATTCTATGTCTTTCGCTGCAAACATGTCAGCAATAACCTGTACATTTTTTTATATTTTTCAAACATATCTAACCATGGTTTTAAATCTTACCTTTCCCATTTTTAGTGATGAGTTGATTTGCTCAAGCAAGTTCTGCTGTTACACACGATGAAGGGCCTTTATATCCATCTAACTTGCTGATGCTTACATACATTGAAAGCAATGCTGAGCTGTTTTCTTTCCACCAATAATTTTAATGTATAGCTATTGTATCCTTTATTGTGTGAAACAGCTGTGCTTCTATATGACTGCTATTTGTTTACTGGCATTTCATGGCTCCTCATGTAGAGCTCTACACTATTCTGACTGAATTTCTCTGTGAAAAGGGATATTTTCTACAATGACATTGAGATATCCATTTTAAAGTTTATTTTACCAAAATAATAGAACATTTAGCACTGATGCCACTTTTTCTGCAGTATGCTCCCATCCCCCTATTTTAATGGAAACATGTATTAACTAGACAAACAAAATATTTTATAGGGAATGCTATACTTACCCATCAATGCAGAGAGGATGATATGATTAAGAGACTTGGAAAATTAGAAATTGAGTAGGTATACTATCTAGATACTACACACTCAAATTGTCTTTAATGCAGACTTTGATTTGTTTAATTATTTTATAAGAATTTTTATATTTTATATTATTTTCTATACAATTTTTCTATTGATAGTTACATCAATTTAGTGCATCTAATCTTACTCTAGTCTGTGTTTTAGTATCCATTTTAATTTCCAAGTCTCTTCCTCTTATCAGTACTGTTCTACCACTAATTTGGCGTTACCATAATTCTTAGATATTTCATGGTTTTATTTTATTTCTTCAATGTGGTTCTTGAGTTTAACTACTTAAGGACACAGCCAAGAGACATCACTGAACAGAATACAGTACATTCTGTGCAGTGATGTCTCATAAGTATAACAGTACCCCCCCATGTCGAGGTTTTATGGTTTTTTTGGAAAGTTAGATAGTAGGTATACTATCTAGATACTACACACTCAAATTGTCTTTAATGCAGACTTTGATTTGTTTAATTATTTTATAAGAATTTTTATATTTTATATTATTTTCTATACAATTTTTCTATTGATAGTTACATCAATTTAGTGCATCTAATCTTACTCTAGTCTGTGTTTTAGTATCCATTTTAATTTCCAAGTCTCTTCCTCTTATCAGTACTGTTCTACCACTAATTTGGCGTTACCATAATTCTTAGATATTTCATGGTTTTATTTTATTTCTTCAATGTGGTTCTTGAGTTTAACTACTTAAGGACACAGCCAAGAGACATCACTGAACAGAATACAGTACATTCTGTGTAGTGATGTCTCATAAATATAACAGTACCCCCCCATGTAGAGGTTTTATGGTTTTTTTGGAAAGTTAGATATAGGGCTTTCCCCCTTTTCAATTTTTACACATTAAAAATTGCAAGAAATTTGCCAGACCTGCGGCTCTGGGGCTGAATGCTGTAACGGTGTTAAGGGGTTAACTTTATTTTTTAGTTCAAATCTATGTGCACATAATACCATGTGAAAATGTGTATTTATTCAATAGGTCTTAATATTGTTTAACAGAAATTACTTTAACAATAACTACTTTTGTTTATACCATTCATATTTCACAATATGTTAACTATTTATTTACCAGTATTTTTATTTCAACCTTTTGATTATAGTACTTTTATGATTCAGTATGTGCCATCAAAACATTATTTGTAGATATATATGAAATAGGATGAGTGCACTCTGGAGACTGTAGTACTACAGTCTCCAGAGTGCACTCATCTTTACTATATTATGGCTGGAGTTTGTACCCGAGCACTATAAAGACCAGAAACCAGAGTGCTAGGATCCTGGTAAAATAAATGTGTGTGTGTGTGTATGTATGTGTGTGTATGTATGTTTCTGGGCATAAATGCACATGCTCTGTGTTTCCAATTATATTTACTCTTGACAAAATGACAGACTGCTACCTTTTCGTGGATGTAATTTCTGGCTGACGATCCACATACACAAGATGTCAGCAGTGAAGGACGGATATTGCACAATTGCAAGATGTCACTTCTGGGTGATGTTTGCAAACTAAAAACAGGAAGAAAGTAACACCGGGAAGAAATTAAAGATTATTAATGCCCCTATGTATACTGGAAAGTTGCCTAAGGAAAAGACAATTTTGAAAAAGCCTCTGGTAAAACGCGTCAAGTGTTTACATATATGGACTGTTTATATCTGGACTGGTATTCTTCCTTTTTTTTTTATATTCCATTTTGTTTGTTTTATGTCCTATTTTTTATAGCATTGTTTAAACGAAAGTACTTTTTGCATATCCCACGTGGGGATTATACCATCAAAGCCCCATACCACCAGAACAGGTCTTTGCTCTGGACTTTTTATATTTTATATTTGTCTTTGGCATTTGCTTTTATACTGTACCATTGGATATTCTTTCTCTCTCTACATATCATGCTGGAATCTGTTATGAAGAACAGATTTGGCTACATTTTATATCCCAAGACGGGGGTTATACCGTCAATGTCCCATATAGCAGAACTCTTAGTAGCTCAATAAAGTATGAGTTTTTTTCCTTGACACCTTAACTATATTTCCATTGTTACATTAAATGTTGCACTATTATTTGTCTTTCTCTTCTCTTTTCTATAAAGTTAAGTATTGCTGTATATTAAGAAAATGATCATATTCATGTCTGTATATTATTTTTACTTGTGACCTTATAGACATATATACTTTTATCCTTTAAGTTTTTCAGATAGCCTCCATTTGTTTTTGTTTGTCTTACATTGTTGCAAAGAAATGGTAAACCTTGCTTGGTTAATCCCTTAAGGACTGAGTCAATTGTACCAACCCCTCTCTGTTGGTGTACCCCAAGGTTCAGTACTTGGTCCCAACAGTCTTCATCTTTACTGCCTCCCTCGGTAAACTCATCAGCTCCTTTGGCTTCCATTATCATTTATATGTAGATGAAATGCAAATCTAACTGTACTCTCCTGATCTCTTTCCCCCCATCTTGACTCGTGTCTCTGACTGCCTCTCCGCGATTTCCAATTGGATGGCTGCTCACTTCCTTAAACTCAACCTGTCCAAAACAGAACTTCTGGTCTTTCTTCCCTCAAGTGTTGCTACTCCCGTGTCTGTCTCCCTCCAAGTAAACGGCGGCACCATCACCTCTACCTCGTAGGCTCGCTGCCTAGGTGTTCTCTTTAACTCTGACCTCTCCTTTACCCCTCATGTCCAGTCAATCACCAAATCTTGCTGCTTCCATCTCAAAAACATAGCTTGCATCCGCCCCTATTTAACACCAGACGCGGCTTAGGTTCTGGTCCATGCCATTGTTCTTTCTAGTCTTGACTACTGCAATCCCCTTCTCAGTGGTCTTACATGTTCCTAGATTGCACCGCTGCAATCTATTATGAACATGGCAGCAAGGCTAATTTTCCTGTATGCCCGCACCTTACACTGCTCCTTCCTCTTTTCCTCTTTTCCTCAGTTCCTACATTGGCTTTCTAGATATAGGGCTCAATTTAAGATTCTGGTGCTTGCTTACAAGTCTCTACAACTTACCTACCTATAGTCTGCTCCAACCTACCTATCCTCCCTAATACACAAGTATGTCCCGTCAAGGCCCCTGCGCTCTGCCGAAGACCTATGCCTATCCTCTGTCCATACTCCCACCTCTGATGCTTGCCTTTAAGACTTCTCCAGGGCTGCATCTTTTCTGTGGAACTCCCTTCCCTTCTCCATTAGACTTTCACACAGTCTCCACTCCTTCAAAAAATCTTTGAAAACACACTTCTTCGGGAAAGCATTTCATTTAAACTGTTAGCGGATTTTTATTCCCCCTCCTCCCCCCCTCCCATGACTCCTCTCCTGCAACTGTTAAAAATAACCTACTAAGTTCCCAGTGAATACTTCTTTAGCAACCTGTTTAATTACCCCTACTTATAAACTTTTGTGTCACTATACCCCACTACGTCAAGCATGTAAGCTCATTGAGCAGGGCCCTCAACCCCTCTGTTCCTGTGTGTCCATTTGTCTGGTTACAATTACATGTCTGTTAGTCCATCCATTGTACAGTGCTATGGAATTTTGCTGGCGCTATATAAATAATAAAATAATAATAATAATTATATTATATACATTTTTAATCAAAACAAAACCTGAAATTTGCGCTATATGCCTGTTCAACCGTAATTTAATAACTGTAATATTAAGTGCACCCACACTTATTATATTGTGGATCAAACAAAGTGTTTGTTCATTTCAATATCTGCCCCGGTCCAAATTATTTAAAATAGGTGCATGCACGCTTGAAGTGAATCACACCAGACACAAGTTTCAGGTTAATGAAAAACTTTGGAATGTTTACTTGGGGGGCACCAACCCCTATAAAGGCACAAATACATTATATGTAGAGATGAGCGGACACCTGGATGTTCGGGTTCGCTGGGTTCGGCCGAACATCGGCAAAAAGTTTGAGTTCGGCTTCGAACTTGACCTGAACTTGACCCTGAACCCGAACCCAATTGAAGTCAATGGGTTGTGGGCACTAAAATGGCTCTAAAAAGTCCTGGAAAAGGCTAGAGGGCTGCAAAAGGAAGTAAAATGGGGGTAAGAGTAGGACAAGTGCCCTGCAAACAATTGGGGTAGTCCCCAAAATCTTGGGACATATAAAAAAAGGAAACAAAGAATAAGTGCACTTGAGTATAACAATGGCTGGGTGAGGCCGGTATAAATGTCTATTCTGCACAAGGTACAGACAAGTCTGGAGGGATCCATGCCTGGTTCATTTTAATAAAGGTGAGCTTGTCCACGCTGGCTGTCGACAGGCGGCTGCGCTTGTCTGTGATAATGCCCCCTGCCGTGCTAAATACATGTTCAGACAATACACTGGCTGCAGGGCAGGCCAGCACCTCCAGGGCATAAAGGGCAAGCTCAGGCCATGTGCCCAATTTGGAGACCCAGAAGTTGAATGGGGCAGACCCATCAGTCAGTACATGTAGGTGTGGGCACACGTACGGTTCCACCATGTTGCTGAAATGCTGCCTCCTGCTAAGAGGTTCTGGTTGTGCTGGTTGTTGTGGCGTACTGACAAAGCTTTTCCATATTTCAGCCATGCTAACCCTGCCTTCTGAGGTGCTGGCAGTGCCCCAGCTGCGTTGGTGACCTCTTCCTCCTCCTCTGCCTTCACCTTGTGCTTCCACTGAGCCCCCAGTGTCAGTTGGGAATGCCCTCAGCAGCGCATCTACCAGCATATGCTTGTAGTCACACATCTTCTGATCACACTCCAGTGAGGGAATTAAGGACGGCACATTGTCCTTGTAACGGGGATCCAGCAGGATGGCCACCCAGTAATCAACGCATTCGGATGTCTGCCCTATCAACTTTCAATGGTACTTTCTGCACCTACCATGGTGACCATGGGTAACAGGGAATCAGGGTTCGATTCCGGTGAGGGAGCCTGAGAAACGGTTACCACATCCAAGGAAGGCAGCAGGCGTGCAAATTACCCCCTCCCGACGTGGGGAGGTAGTGACGATAAATTACAATACAGGACTTTTTCAAGGCCCTGTAATTGGAATGAGTACCCTTTAAATCCTTTAATGAGGATCTATTGGAGGGCAAGTCTGGTGCAGAGCGACTGACCCGTGTGTGTTGCAGCTGAAACTCCACTATAGCCTGCTGCTGCTCACACAGTCTCTCCAGCATGTGCAAGGTGGAGTTCCACCTTGTGGGCACGTCGCATATGAGGCGGTGAGCGGGAAGGCCGAAGTTATGCTGCAGCACATACAGGCGAGCAGCAGCAGGATGAGAACGCCGAAAGCGCACACAGACTGCCCGCACTCTCTGCAGCAGCTCTGATATATCTGGGTAGTTTTTCAGGAATTTCTGCACCACCAAATTCAGCACATGCCCCAGGCAAGGTATGTGCGTCAAACCGGCTTGGCCCAGAGCTGCTACAAGATTTTGCCCATTATCGCACACCACCAGGCCGAGCTTGAGGCTCAGTGGCAACAACCACTTATCAGTCTGTTGTTCCATGCCCATCCACAGCTCCTGCGCGGTGTGGGGTTTTTCCCCCAAACATATTAGTTTTAAAACAGCCAGCTGTCGTTTCCCCCTGGCTGTGCTGAAGTTGGTGGTGAAGGTGTTACGCAGACTGTATGAGGAGGTGGTAGAGGAGGAGCAAGCGGAGTAGGAGGAGGAGGCAACATGAGGCAAAGAGAAATGCCCTGCTATCCTCAGTGGCAGAAGGAGATGCGCCAAACTGCTATCCGCCTCAGGCCAAGCCGCCACTACATTTGCCCAGTGTGCAGTTAGGGAGATATAGCGTCCCTGCATGTGCTTACTGGTCCATGTATCAGTGGTTATGTGGACCTTGCCACAGATGGAGTTGTGCAGTACACACCTGATTTTGTCCGCCAGTTGGTTGTGCAGGGAAGGGATGGCTTGCCTGTAAAAGTAGTAGCGGCTGGGAACCACATACTGTGGAACAGCCACCGCCATCAAGTTTTTAAAACTGTCCGTCTCCACCAGACAGAATGACAGCATTTCAAAGGCCACAAATTTTGAAATGCTGGCATTCAGGGCCAGGGATCGTGGGTGGGTCGGGGCATATTTCCTCTTTCTCTCCAGTGTTTGGGAGATGGACAACTGAACACTTCCATGGGGCAGTGTGGAGATGCTTGGGAACGGTGGCGGATGTGGTGGCGTTGCTGCCACATCCTCTGTTTGCGTGGTGGCAGGCGCCACTGTCACTCCAGAGGTGGAGGAAGAGGCCGAGACAGCAGCAGAAGAGGAAGCAGTAGGAGCCTCCGCTTTTGCACCCTGCTCCCTCTTATGCTCTGCTGGTGCCTCTGTGTGACCACCGCCTATTCCTCCAAACTGCACAGGTCACTCTCAGGACCTTCATTCCATATGGGGTCTAGGACCTTATCATCCTCCACATCATCTTCCACACACGCCTCAACCCTGCCCTCCTTGCAAGTCTGCACACTGCCGGAAGCCACAGCAGTTGGCACCAGTGTTTCGTCATCATCGTCCTTGCATGTCCACATCCTCACACATAAGTGGTTGTACATCAGTGCACTCAATCCCTTCCACTTCTGGGGCAGGGCTAGGTGGATGGCCCATGCAAACCCCGCCAGCAGAGTCATCAAAAAGCATAAGAGACTGCTGCATGACTTGTGGCTCAGACTGCTTGGGTGATTTGCAAGGGGGTGAGGTGATAGACAGATGGCCATGGGCTGCAGGTGCCAACTCTGAGCTTTCAGCAGGGCACCGGGTGGGAGATAATGTGCTGGAACTGGAGGCACTGTCAGCCATCCAATCTACTATCTCCTGTACTTGTTCTGGCCTCACCATTCGTTGTGTATTCGGGCCTACCAAATAACGCTGAAGGTTCTGTCGCGTACAGAGGAAGGTGTTTCACTTGTGCGTGTAGCTGGCACAGATCGCCCACGTCCTCTCCTTGCAACAGGGATTCCACCAACACCAGAAGCACCACGACCAAGGCCACGTCCCTTATTTGATGCTCTCCTCATTCTTTGCGTTCACCCACCAAACTAACAAATGTTTTATGTCAGGCGAAAAATATAATGGCCAACGGTCAACAATTTTTATTTTTTTTTAGTTTATTTGACTGCAAGAAATGCACCGCAGGCCGCATATGTACTATTTAGCTCAGAAAAAAATAGAATTTTTACAAGTGCGCTGAAAGCATACTATTAGACGCTTCTATTTGACTCTCAGAAATGAAGAGCAGGCCACAAAATGTACTATTTAGCAGATTAGCACCCAGAAAATAAGAATGTTTACCACTGCGCTGTAAGCACACTATTAGACGCTTCTATTTGACTCTCAGATATAAAGTGCATGCCCCAAAATGTACTATTTAGTAGTTTAGCACCAAAACAATTAGAATGTTTACAATTGCGCTGTAACCGCAGTATTTGACGCTTTTATTTGACTCTCAGATATGAAGTGCACGCCCCAAAATGTACTATTTATCAGATTAGCACCCAGAAAATTTTAATTTTTACACGTACACTGTAAGCAAACTATTAGACACTTCTATTTGACTCTCAGATATGAAGAGCAGGCCACAAAATGTATTATTTAGCAGATTAGCACCAAAACAATTAGAATGTTTACAATTGCGCTGTAGCCACAATATTTGACGCTTCTATTTGACTCTCAGATATGAAGAGCAGGCCACAAAATGTACTATTTAGCAGATTCGCACCCAGAAAATAAGAATGTTTACCACTGCGCTGTAAGCACACTATTAAACGCTTCTATGTGACTCTCAAATATGAAGTGCACGCCCCAAAATGTACTATTTAGCAGATTAGCACCAAAACAATTAGAATGTTTACAATTGCGCTGTAACCAAAGTATTTGACGCTTCTATTTGACTCTCAGATATGAAGTGCAGTCCACAAATCTACTATTTAGCAGATTAGCACCCAGAAAATTTGAATTTTTACAAGTGCGCTGTAAGCACACTATTAGACGCTTCTATTTGACTCTCAGATATGAAGTGCATGCCCCAAAATGTACTATTTAGCAGATTAACACCCAGAAAATAAGAATGTTTACCACTGTGCTGTGAGCACACTATTAGATGCTTCTATTTGACTCTCAGATATGAAGTGCACCCCCACTTAAATACTATTTAGCAGTTTAGGACCCAAAAAATGTTAAGTTTTAAAACTGCAATGTGACAGCAGTATTTGACGCTTCTATTTGACTCTCAGATATGAAGTGCACCCCACTAATGTACTACCCCAATAATGTACTATTTAGCACCCAAAAAAATTTACTTTTTAAAACTCCGAAGTAACCACGGTATTTGAAGCTTCTATTTGACTCTCAGATATGAAGTGCACCCCACCCTACTAATGTTCTAGTTTGCAGAATTCTTTCCTAAGCTGTCCCTATCAGCGGCAGCATTCTCTCCCTACACTAATAAGACCGCATGTGCGTGCGGAGCTACTCAACTAGAGGATGGGTCACATGCTGCACTGGCCAATCACAGCCATGCCATTAGTAGGCATGGCTGTGATGGCTTCTAAGGGCACACGAGTCAAACGCTTGATTGGTTGATTGGCTGCTCTGCAGCCTTTGTAAACGTGCCATTAAATCACTGAAATCCAACCCGAACATACAGCGATATGTCCGTGTTTGGATCCGGGGTCCAAAAAACCTAATGTTCGGTACGAACCCGAACTTTACAGTTCGGGTTCGCTCAACTCTACTCTCTAGTTTTTCTATTGCTAGGGTCACTTTCCCTTTTGGGCCTGTGTTATCTGGAATGAAGGTACAACAAGTCATGGTGTCAGGGACACTCCTCCTTTTTCAGCCAAAATCATGTCTAGGGCCATCCTATTCTGGAAAGTCATCTGGGAGGTGACTTGTAATTGCTCTGCCAGCCCTTGAAGGGCATCTCTGGTATCGTTAACAAAGTGCTGTTGGTTATAATAGATATAATTAATCAATTTTAAATTCTTATTAGCTGTAATGATTGGTAGAATAGATTCAAATCCCGCTGCAACTTCACTTCTTGCCTTGAATTAATTTGGTAACCCCCTTGGCACTCCTATGTCATCAATATATATATGTGTGGGTCAAAGCTGCCCTTTACAGGGATGCTCCTTTTTGTTCTGAAATATGTACGTGGGGTGTCAGGAGTACCTTGATGATTGTCAGATATTATATGTATGGGCATAATAACTTTGGCTAGGGCACATTCCCCCCACCATAGGTCTTCCAGTCTAGACCTGAGTTGCAGATCACCACACAGCCAATCTTACGTGTTTCTGTAACAGGGCAAGTGGAACAGTTCTATACGTGGCACAATATCCATGAGTGAAATTATCCCAAAATCGGCCTATTCCATTGTAACAGGTGTAATTTCCTGGGTATACAGTAACACCTTCGGGAGGCTTAACATTCTTGGTGATCATAGGATATTCCTTCTTCCATGCCTCACATGCTGACTAATTAGTTTTATAATAGGCATAGAGGCTCAGAAAACATGTCTCTACGTCGGAGGGCAAGTTCAGGGGTACAGTGCCCAAATGGGGACGGGCTCCTCCACAGACATAGCAGTTAGTTTTATTATGTTTATTAGAATTATATCTCATCCATTCCAGCCATAGATTAATATCTGAAAAACCTGTGTCAACAGCCATAGTGTCTTCCAATGTAGGGTTTGCTATGGCCACTATGCCTTTAAGAGTCTTAATGTGGGGTTTAAGAGGGTTAGTAGTCATGTGTTGGGAATCTACCCACTCAGGTGACTGATACATCTTGTAAATAGAAAGTCCCCAGTTTGTTATATGAACTCCCTCCTTTCTAATACATCCCCATCACATATTCACCAGCATTCCCGGGACTAGGGTGTTCTATATTTAGGGTAAGCTTCATGGGAGTTGTCCCTCCTTGCTTTCATAAAGTCATTCTTCGTAGTAGGGATTCCTCATTTCGGTCCACCCTGTCTATAGCACTTTGTGGGCGGTAGCCCCAGGCTCGTCCTGTATTCCAACCCGCCGCCCTCCAGGAACTACAGGCATTTGGTCTGTCACACAGATGTATAGGTCTTTGATGTTAGGTATGTCTTTGTACACTGTTGATAGCAATGACTGTGGGAATGAGCAACTGACAATATCACAGTAATAAAAAATAAAGGTAGCTAAGTGTGTGTTGGATGAGTTATACCAAAATCTGTAAACATGATTCTCTTTAGTAATATCAACTTGTTGTGCCTTTGTTAGGCCTAGCAGCAAAAGAATACACAGGAGACTCATAGCTTGGGACAATCCACTTCCTCTGGAGCTGGAACTTTCTTGCAGTGGGAAGCGTGTATCCAAGTATTCTTCCCGGCCAATTTAACAGAGGTAACTTTGATTAGGAGGTAGCTGTGATTAGGAGGGACCATGATATCTTGAGAGAGTGTGTTTCCTCATGAGTCTCTTAACCAGAACCCAATAACCAGGAAGCAGTTGGTGGGTGCCTGTATCAGACTCTGGATCTGGAATAGAAGAAAACACTTGTGCATGGATTTTGGTCAAAGCTCGGGAGAGGGCAGTCACATAATCAACTAGCATGTCAGACTGAAGTTGGAGTTGCTGGGGGAAATAACATCCAAGACTAGTAGCTGAACAGAACAGAATCTCGTATCAGAATCTCGTATGAGGACAGGCTGAACCTCCCAGTGCTATGGGGAGACTTTCTGGCCAGGGCAGGTTAGTTTCTTGGGCCATCTTGAGCATTCTGGCTTTTAACGTGCCATTCATGCATTCTACCTTGCCGCTACTCTGTGGGTGATAGTGTGTGTGGAATGCAAGGGTCACCCCCAGTGTTGCTCAAACTTCTTTGGTCACTAATACGGTAAAGGCTGGACCATGGTCACTTTCTATCACTTCTGGGACTCCATATCTGCATACAACTTCGGTGAGCAGGCGCTTGGCTGTGGTCTTGGCTGTCATAGGTAACTGGGTAGGCCTCTGGCCATCCTGAGAACATGTTCACTATAACTAGGGCATATTCATACCGGCCACTCTTTGGCATTTGGTTGTGATCAACTTGGATTCTTTGGAAGAGATAGTGAAGTTTGTCCAGATGCTTCAGGGGAGCTTTGTCCACTCTACCTGGGTTGCACTTGGCACAGATGGTGCAGGATTTGCAATAGCTTTTAGTTAGAGAGGTAATTCCCGGTGCTTTGTAGTATTTGTTGATCAGGGAGTTCATAAGTGTCTTGGACAGGTGTGCTGCTCCATGGACCCACTGGACCACTGCTGCATACATGCTTTTGGGTAGACAGAACTTGAGATTGTTGGAGTACAGCCCGTCTCGAAGGGTTGCCCCTTTCTGTTTCCAGCTTTGTTTTTCCTCAGGGTGAGCAGCTGCTTGTTGTTCCCTGAGGAACTTGAGATCTGTGGGTAGGTTCTGCATAGTGAATATGGGAGTTTCTTCAGCGGACACTCTTCTGTCCACTTCCCTTGGTGCACGCGCAGCATCTTTGGCGGCTTGGTCAGCTAGATAGTTGCCACATGCTTCCTCTGAATTCAGTCTTCCGTGGGCCTTTACTTTTAGTATGGCCACTTCTTCAGGACTGAGTAGGGCATCCATCAGTTCTTTAATCGCTGTGTTGTGCTTAACTGGAGTGCCTGTTGCCGTGAGGAATCCTCTTGTCTTCCAAATTAATCCGAAGTCATGTGCCACACCCAGTGCATATCTTGAGTCAGTGTAGATATTGGCGCATTTTCCTTCAGACATTCTACATGCTATGGAAGAGAAACGGAAAAAGGTTAGCGCTAATAATAACTTGTGTAAAAAATGAAATTAGGTATAAAGGCAGCGGCCTTCTAGAGGGTCACCCTCTAACCCTCTACAATAAGAATATATACAGAAACAAGGAACAAGGCTGCGCCAGGGAATAATTAAAATAAGTCCATATAAAGAAATAAAAAATCAATAAAAAATCAAAGTAGGAGAGTCCCAATAGAAAGTGGTATTTCGACTGTTATGATGTCTTCCTTAGTAGTGGTCGTCCGTCTCACGATATGAAAGACACAATGGGAGAGAGCCAATAGTGTAGAGTGTATAAGTAGATAATATATAAATAAAATATAGATTACACACTCACATTTCCATGAGCTAGGACTAGCTCTAGTATGATGGGCATACGGCGGATAACCCGCCGTAAAGTGCATTGCGGGTCACGTGACTCGCGTAAAACCGGAAGTTTTCATATTATTTTATTTCAATTGTCTTTTTAACATTAAATAATGCTCGTTTTTTATATATTTGTACATACACTTCACTGTTCATTTATACACATGTATAATTAATACTAATTCTCTTCTTTTATATGTATATTCTTTATTTATATTTTGCATCACTCTCATTGGTTGATCAATTTTTGGCGCCAATTTTAATTGTTTATTCTTGTTATATATACTCCTTATGTGCCAGGTATCTATACTATTCCAATTTGATAAAGCCTTTCAGGCGAAACGCGTTATTGGTTTTAATATATTGTACTTATAAATAATTTTACAATTATTATTACTTTTATACTTCATTTATCGTTCCTGGCATATCCTAAGGTGGGGATTATACCACCCACGCGAATTACAAAGTGCAGAGTATCCTGCACTTTACTTGTGAGTATATTTTATTTATTTTTATTCCCTTTTTTACGTTACTATACCAGAGAGCACTATCTGCTGTTTTTATTTCTTTCCCTGAGAATTTGGACACAAAGACGCTCCAGGAGGACAAGTACCCCTATAAGCGGAGGGTTATCCGCCGTATGCCCATCATACTAGAGCTAGTCCTAGCTCATGGAAATGTGAGTGTGTAATCTATATTTTTTTTATATATTATCTACTTATACACTCTACACTATTGGCTCTCTCCCATTGTGTCTTTCATATCGTGAGACGGACGACCACTACTAAGGAAGACATCATAACAGTCGAAATACCACTTTCTATTGGGACTCTCCTACTTTGATTTTTTATTGATTTTTTATTTCTTTATATGGACTTATTTTAATTATTCCCTGGCGCAGCCTTGTTCCTTGTTTCTGTATATATTCTTATTGTAGAGGGTTAGAGGGTGACCCTCTAGAAGGCCGCTGCCTTTATACCTAATTTCATTTTTTACACAAGTTATTATTAGCGCTAACCTTTTTCCGTTTCTCTTCTGTATTTTACTCATATCCCTCTGGTTTTAGCTGCTTTTAATATGTCTATTTTTGAATATAGAAGTACTTACTCTATTGATATTGATAATGTTTTTTCACATCAACTTACTAGTCCTATATATGTAAGGCCTCCTACATTTACTCAACAAGAATTGTTCATCAAATTAGAAAAGGCCCTAACAACAGAAATTAAATTAAAATGGGAAATTGCTACGTTCAAAAAATATATAGATGAACGCATAACACCTCGAGGCCTGAGACTTATGAAACTACCCACTTCAGACCAAGATGATATTGAATTTATGAATGAATGGAACAATAAATTAGAAACTTGCACATTTGGTCTAATGGATACACTAATCAAGAAAAAAAGTAAAAAATTATCCAATTTAGATAAGGAAATTAATGACCTCAGAGAAAAACTCATGCCTTTTACAGAAAGTAATGTGTACCAACAAAATTCTGTCCTAATTCAAAGTAAAATCGAAAAAATAGAAACAGACACTAAACACATTAAAGTTAAAAAATATATTAGAGACAAGCAAGACTATGCAAATCGACAGGTTAGAACATATCATCTGAATAAAAGATATATGGTTGACAATTCGCAAACCAATACAAGAACAGAGTCTCAACAATACCTAAAAGCTACCAATCATAACACACGGTATGCATCATCATATACTAATAAAAACCACTTCTCTATCCCTCCTAAACCCTCTCACCACTCCCCATACCGATTTAAATCCCACTATAAAAACCCAAACTCCCACTATGCTCCTTTGCCTTATCACCGTCCACCATCACGCAAGATCCCATTCAAAACATCCAATCATCAGGATTCCTCCAATCGCTATTATAACTCTCACAGCCCTGACACTCGATCACATTCACCTAACAAATGGGAATCCAACACTTTTTACAAAAATCACTCTGATACTCCTGTTACACATACTAACAGATATCAACTACTGTCCATTGACTCTGAAATAGAAAATGATGATCATTTTTTAGAGATACGAACACATCCCAGCACTTTTACCAACACACCCTATCCCACAAGAGCGGCAAAAAAAAGAATTCTAAGCCCAGAGGAAAACGGAGTGGCAGAAGAGAACAAAAAAGAGAGACTAGAAAGATAAAAAATACCCTTAAAGAATCAGATGCTGGCATTTTTAATCTATCCAACAAAGTTTTAAGTGCAGCACAGATTTCTGTTTTAAGCAAAGGACTAAAGTATGCTCCAACAAATTCTTTTAAACCATTTGAAGCTTTTTTAGATGTAAATAAATTTGTACGCAAGGCTACATTAAAAAGATTTTTTACTGCACAAACCTCAGAAACCAACCCCTCCCTTCCCTGTTCTCCTACAGATCAATCTGTTTTTATTAATACCAATCTTAGACCAAAATCCACATTTTATCCATATCATTTCAAATCAGCCCCTTTGGTCATGTTTGAGAAATCTGTCTTGAAAGATTTTAACAAAATTAAATTTAACAAATATGATCCACAAAATTTGAATATATCAGAAAAAACAGCTATTAAATCACTCCAAGAGGATAAAGAAATAGTGATCAAGCTGGCCGATAAGGGAGGAGGTCTTGTCATACAGTCTACTGACATGTATATTAAAAAAGCTTATAACCAATTAAATGATACTAATGTATATGAGAAATTAATCAAAGATCCTACCTTCAATATCCAACAGAAACTTGCTATTTTTCTGCAGAAAGGTTTAAATGACAATATTTTGAACAAAAAAGAATTTGACTATCTGTATATTAAGAACCCTAAAATTCCGGTGATTTATTTTTTACCCAAAATACATAAAGATGCCAATAACCCACCAGGAAGACCTATTGTATCCGGGATAAACTCTCCTCTGTGTAATTTATCTCAATATATAGATATTTTACTTCAACCATCAGTCAAACGAATGAGGTCCTACCTAAAGGACTCTATGTCATTATTAAGTTTTTTAAATGGATTTATATGGAAGTCAGATTTTATACTTGTTTCTTGTGACGTTACGTCCCTATATACTATTATTCCACATTCACTTGGATACAATGCAGTCAGAACCATTTTAACTAATGAAAATATAATTCCAGCTGCCCAGATAGATTTTATTGTTGATGGTATTAATATTATTTTAAATAATAACTATTTTTGGTTTTATGATTCTTTTTACCTCCAAAAAAGAGGGACTGCTATGGGGACTAGGTTTGCTCCCAGCTATGCCAACCTCTTCATGGCGGATTGGGAGACATCCGCGGTATGGGGACGGCATGCCTGGGAGCAAAACCTGGTCTCCTATTTTAGGTACATTGACGATATGTTTTTTATATGGAAGGGCTCAGAAGATTGTTTAAATTCTTTTATCTCACACCTTAACTCTAATAATAGAGGCATTATTCTGACTTGTGAATATAGTACTAATTCAATTAATTTCTTAGATTTAAACATTTTTATTCAAGATGGCAGAATACATACAAAAACTTTTTTCAAGAAAGTATGTACTAACACTGCAATTGATCAGACAAGTTGCCATTATAAACCTTGGCTTGAAAGCGCTCCAAAAAGCCAGTTTTTAAGAATACGTCGTAATTGTTCCCAAATTAATGATTTTAACGAACAATCATTGGTTTTAAAGAAGCAATTTGCAGAAAAGAATTATTCCTGCACTTCCCTCGATAGCACTATAGACACAGTCAGAAACAAACCAAGAGAAAGCCTTTTAACGTACAAAGATAAAAATACCCCAGCAATTCCCACACTTCCTATTATTTTTAATTACAATAACAAAAGTGGTTTTATTAAAAAAACTATTAAAAAACACTGGCACCTTCTAAGACAGGATGATTTACTTAAAGAAATCTTACCTGTACAGCCAAAAATCGTTTTCAGAGGGGCACCCAATTTTAGATCAATCTTAACTAGTAATTACACCAAAGCGACTACAAATACTCAACATACGTTCCTAGATGGGGCAAAAGGTTTTTATAAATGTAAACGCTGCACTGTTTGTAAAAATACTGATCCAACAACTAAACCAAAAATTACTGACTTTAAATCGAACCAAACAAACAAAAATTATAAAATAAGAGACTTTATTGGTTGTAATACTACCAACGTCATTTACCTATTGGAGTGCCCTTGTGGCCTCCAATATGTGGGTATGACCACTAGGTGTCTTAAGACACGATTGGCAGAGCATTGTAGAAATATACGAAACGGATACCCAAACCACTCAGTATCTAAACATTTCATTAATCATAATAAAGATCCCAAATTTCTTAAATGTTTTGGTATTCAAAAGTGCCGAATACCCTGGAGAGGTGGCAATATTAAAAACATCCTTGGTAGATCAGAAATGGAATGGGTATATAATTTACAAACCCTTACACCCCAAGGTCTTAATGTGGATTTTGATTTATTTAATTTTTTATAATATATTTTTTATAACTTCTTATTTTTCATTTTTCTCACTTCTCATTTTACTCTCTGGTTGTGTATCTTTATTTTATATATGTATTTTTTATTATTATTTTATCATTTTATGTTCGTTATTTATGTTTAGATGTATTTATTTAAGCAAATTTATGCTACATATACTCTTTATATTTTAATATGCTCCCTAATTGTTTGGCATTTTCACTTATTTTATGCCTATTATTTTTTGTGCTCTAGACTACACTTCCCAATACCCCTTGCGGCTATTGTCACGTGGCCCGCGGGCATTATAAGATTCATGACGCCGCGGGTCACGTGACACGACCTGCCCCCTTGTCTCCCAGGTCCGTGCGAGCCGTTTTCTACATTGGCCGCACGGACCATATGTATATCCATTTTTTTTTCCCACTGAGGCGGTCACCAGGATTCCCCTATATTGTCACGTGGCCCGCAGGTATTATTAATTCACTACGCCGCGGGTCACGTGACTTGATCAGACTCCGCCCTCTCTCCCTTCCTTGTCCGTGCGAGCCGCTTTTTACTCCATTGGCCGCACGGACTATGCAAATATATCTATCGGCAGTCACGTGACCTGGCACTACATGTCCCAAAGTGCATTGCGGGTCACGTGACTCGCGTAAATACCGGAAGTTTTCATATTATTTTATTTCAATTGTCTTCTTAACATTAAATAATGCTCGTTTTTTATATATTTGTACATACACTTCACTGTTCATTTATACACATGTATAATTAATACTAATTCTCTTCTTTTATATGTATATTTTTTATTTATATTTTGCATCACTCTCATTGGTTGATCAATTTTTGGCGCCAATTTCAATTGTTTATTCTTGTTATATATACTCCTTATGTGCCAGGTATCTATACTATTCCAATTTGATAAAGCCTTTCAGGCGAAACGCGTTATTGGTTTTAATATATTGTACTAATAAATAATTTTAAAATTATTATTACTTTTATACTTCATTTATCGTTCCTGGCATATCCTAAGGTGGGGATTATACCACCCACGCAAATTACAAAGTGCAGAGTATCCTGCACTTTACTTGTGAGTATATTTTATTTATTTTTATTCCTTTTTTACGTTACTATACCAGAGAGCACTATCTGCTGTTTTTATTTCTTTCCCTGAGAATTTGGACACAAAGACGCTCCAGGAGGACAAGTACCCCTATAAGCGGAGGGTTATCCGCCGTATGCCCATCATACTAGAGCTAGTCCTAGCTCATGGAAATGTGAGTGTGTAATCTATATTTTTTTTATATATTATCTACTTATACACTCTACACTATTGGCTCTCTCCCATTGTGTCTTTCATATCGTGAGACGGACGACCACTACTAAGGAAGACATCATAACAGTCGAAATACCACTTTCTATTGGGACTCTCCTACTTTGATTTTTTATTGTTTTATATGGACTTATTTTAATTATTCCCTGGCGCAGCCTTGTTCCTTGTTTCTGTATATATTCTTATTGTAGAGGGTTAGAGGGTGACCCTCTAGAAGGCCGCTGCCTTTATACCTAATTTCATTTTTTACACAAGTTATTATTAGCGCTAACCTTTTTCCGTTTCTCTTCTGTATTTTACTCATATCCCTCTGGTTTTAGCTGCTTTTAATATGTCTATTTTTGAATATAGAAGTAATTACTCTATTGATATTGATAATGTTTTTTCACATCAACTTACTAGTCCTATATATGTAAGGCCTCCTACATTTACTCAACAAGAATTGTTCATAAAATTAGAAAAGGCCCTAACAACAGAAATTAAATTAAAATGGGAAATTGCTACGTTCAAAAAATATATAGATGAACGCATAACACCTCGAGGCCTGAGACTTATGAAACTACCCACTTCTGACCAAGATGATATTGAATTTATGAATGAATGGAACAATAAATTAGAAACTTGCACATTTGGTCTAATGGATACACTAATCAAGAAAAAAAGTAAAAAATTATCCAATTTAGATAAGGAAATTAATGACCTCAGAGAAAAACTCATGCCTTTTACAGAAAGTAATGTGTACCAACAAAATTCTGTCCTAATTCAAAGTAAAATCGAAAAAATAGAAACAGACACTAAACACATTAAAGTTAAAAAATATATTAGAGACAAGCAAGACTATGCAAATCGACAGGTTAGAACATATCATCTGAATAAAAGATATATGGTTGACAATTCGCAAACCAATACAAGAACAGAGTCTCAACAATACCAAAAAGCTACCAATCATAACACACGGTATGCATCATCATATACTAATAAAAACCACTCCTCTATCCCTCCTAAACCCTCTCACCACTCCCCATACCGATTTAAATCCCACTATAAAAACCCAAACTCCCACTATGCTCCTTTGCCTTATCACCGTCCACCATCACGCAAGATCCCATTCAAAACATCCAATTATCAGGATTCCTCCAATCGCTATTATAACTCTCACAGCCCTGACACTCGATCACATTCACCTAACAAATGGGAATCCAACACTTTTTACAAAAATCACTCTGATACTCCTGTTACACATACTAACAGATATCAACTACTGTCCATTGACTCTGAAATAGAAAATGATGATCATTTTTTAGAGATACGAACACATCCCAGCACTTTTACCAACACACCCTATCCCACAAGAGCGGCAAAAAAAAGAATTCTAAGCCCAGAGGAAAACGGAGTGGCAGAAGAGAACAAAAAAGAGAGACTAGAAAGATAAAAAATACCCTTAAAGAATCAGATGCTGGCATTTTTAATCTATCCAACAAAGTTTTAAGTGCAGCACAGATTTCTGTTTTAAGCAAAGGACTAAAGTATGCTCCAACAAATTCTTTTAAACCATTTGAAGCTTTTTTAGATGTAAATAAATTTGTACGCAAGGCTACATTAAAAAGATTTTTTACTGCACAAACCTCAGAAACCAACCCCTCCCTTCCCTGTTCTCCTACAGATCAATCTGTTTTTATTAATACCAATCTGAGACCAAAATCCACATTTTATCCATATCATTTCAAATCAGCCCCTTTGGTCATGTTTGAGAAATCTGTCTTGAAAGATTTTAACAAAATTAAATTTAACAAATATGATCCACAAAATTTGAATATATCAGAAAAAATAGCTATTAAATCACTCCAAGAGGATAAAGAAATAGTGATCAAGCCGGCCGATAAGGGAGGAGGTCTTGTCATACAGTCTACTGACATGTATATTAAAGAAGCTTATAACCAATTAAATGATACTAATGTATATGAGAAATTAATCAAAGATCCTACCTTCAATATCCAACAGAAACTTGCTATTTTTCTGCAGAAAGGTTTAAATGACAATATTCTGAACAAAAAAGAATTTGACTATCTGTATATTAAGAACCCTAAAATTCCGGTGATTTATTTTTTACCCAAAATACATAAAGATGCCAATAACCCACCAGGAAGACCTATTGTATCCGGGATAAACTCTCCTCTGTGTAATTTATCTCAATATATAGATATTTTACTTCAACCATCAGTCAAACGAATGAGGTCCTACCTAAAGGACTCTATGTCATTATTAAGTTTTTTAAATGGATTTATATGGAAGTCAGATTTTATACTTGTTTCTTGTGACGTTACGTCCCTATATACTATTATTCCACATTCACTTGGATACAATGCAGTCAGAACCATTTTAACTAATGAAAATATAATTCCAGCTGCCCAGATAGATTTTATTGTTGATGGTATTAATATTATTTTAAATAATAACTATTTTTGGTTTTATGATTCTTTTTACCTCCAAAAAAGAGGGACTGCTATGGGGACTAGGTTTGCTCCCAGCTATGCCAACCTCTTCATGGCGGATTGGGAGACATCCGCGGTATGGGGACGGCATGCCTGGGAGCATAACCTGGTCTCCTATTTTAGGTACATTGACGATATGTTTTTTATATGGAAGGGCTCAGAAGATTGTTTAAATTCTTTTATCTCACACCTTAACTCTAATAATAGAGGCATTATTCTGACTTGTGAATATAGTACTAATTCAATTAATTTTTTAGATTTAAACATTTTTATTCAAGATGGCAGAATACATACAAAAACTTTTTTCAAGAAAGTATGTACTAACACTGCAATTGATCAGACAAGTTGCCATTATAAACCTTGGCTTGAAAGCGCTCTAAAAAGCCAGTTTTTAAGAATACGTCGTAATTGTTCCCAAATTAATGATTTTAATGAACAATCATTGGTTTTAAAGAAGCAATTTGCAGAAAAGAATTATTCCTGCACTTCCCTCGATAGCACTATAGACACAGTCAGAAACAAACCAAGAGAAAGCCTTTTAACGTACAAAGATAAAAATACCCCAGCAATTCCCACACTTCCTATTATTTTTAATTACAATAACAAAAGTGGTTTTATTAAAAAAACTATTAAAAAACACTGGCACCTTCTAAGACAGGATGATTTACTTAAAGAAATCTTACCTGTACAGCCAAAAATCGTTTTCAGAGGGGCACCCAATTTTAGATCAATCTTAACTAGTAATTACACCAAAGCGACTACAAATACTCAACATACGTTCCTAGATGGGGCAAAAGGTTTTTATAAATGTAAACGCTGCACTGTTTGTAAAAATACTGATCCAACAACTAAACCAAAAATTACTGACTTTAAATCGAACCAAACAAACAAAAATTATAAAATAAGAGACTTTATTGGTTGTAATACTACCAACGTCATTTACCTATTGGAGTGCCCTTGTGGCCTCCAATATGTGGGTATGACCACTAGGTGTCTTAAGACACGATTGGCAGAGCATTGTAGAAATATACGAAACGGATACCCAAACCACTCAGTATCTAAACATTTCATTAATCATAATAAAGATCCCAAATTTCTTAAATGTTTTGGTATTCAAAAGTGCCGAATACCCTGGAGAGGTGGCAATATTAAAAACATCCTTGGTAGATCAGAAATGGAATGGGTATATAATTTACAAACCCTTACACCCCAAGGTCTTAATGTGGATTTTGATTTATTTAATTTTTTATAATATATTTTTTATAACTTCTTATTTTTCATTTTTCTCACTTCTCATTTTACTCTCTGGTTGTGTATCTTTATTTTATATATGTATTTTTTATTATTATTTTATCATTTTATGTTCGTTATTTATGTTTAGATGTATTTATTTAAGCAAATTTATGCTACATATACTCTTTATATTTTAATATGCTCCCTAATTGTTTGGCATTTTCACTTATTTTATGCCTATTATTTTTTGTGCTCTAGACTACACTTCCCAATACCCCTTGCGGCTATTGTCACGTGGCCCGCGGGCATTATAAGATTCATGACGCCGCGGGTCACGTGACACGACCTGCCCCCTTGTCTCCCAGGTCCGTGCGAGCCGTTTTCTACATTGGCCGCACGGACCATATGTATATCCATTTTTTTTTCCCACTGAGGCGGTCACCAGGATTCCCCTATATTGTCACGTGGCCCGCAGGTATTATTAATTCACTACGCCGCGGGTCACGTGACTTGATCAGACTCCGCCCTCTCTCCCTTCCTTGTCCGTGCGAGCCGCTTTTTACTCCATTGGCCGCACGGACTATGCAAATATATCTATCGGCAGTCACGTGACCCGGCACTACATGTCCCAAAGTGCATTGCGGGTCACGTGACTCACGTAAATACCGGAAGTTTTCATATTATTTTATTTCAATTGTCTTCTTAACATTAAATAATGCTCGTTTTTTATATATTTGTACATACACTTCACTGTTCATTTATACACATGTATAATTAATACTAATTCTCTTCTTTTATATGTATATTTTTTATTTATATTTTGCATCACTCTCATTGGTTGATCAATTTTTGGCGCCAATTTCAATTGTTTATTCTTGTTATATATACTCCTTATGTGCCAGGTATCTATACTATTCCAATTTGATAAAGCCTTTCAGGCGAAACGCGTTATTGGTTTTAATATATTGTACTAATAAATAATTTTAAAATTATTATTACTTTTATACTTCATTTATCGTTCCTGGCATATCCTAAGGTGGGGATTATACCACCCACGCAAATTACAAAGTGCAGAGTATCCTGCACTTTACTTGTGAGTATATTTTATTTATTTTTATTCCTTTTTTACGTTACTATACCAGAGAGCACTATCTGCTGTTTTTATTTCTTTCCCTGAGAATTTGGACACAAAGACGCTCCAGGAGGACAAGTACCCCTATAAGCGGAGGGTTATCCGCCGTATGCCCATCATACTAGAGCTAGTCCTAGCTCATGGAAATGTGAGTGTGTAATCTATATTTTATTTATATATTATCTACTTATACACTCTACACTATTGGCTCTCTCCCATTGTGTCTTTCATATCGTGAGACGGACGACCACTACTAAGGAAGACATCATAACAGTCGAAATACCACTTTCTATTGGGACTCTCCTACTTTGATTTTTTATTGTTTTATATGGACTTATTTTAATTATTCCCTGGCGCAGCCTTGTTCCTTGTTTCTGTATATATTCTACATGCTATGGTAAGGGCTTGCAGATCAGCTTCTTGGGCAGACATGGATGGGGGAAGTGAGGATGCTTGGAGTACTTTATCCACTGTAGTGATGGCAAATCCAGTATGGTACCGTCCTTGTTCATCAGCATATCTGGAGCCATCTACAAACAGGGTGAAATCAGGTTCCAGTAGGGCAGTTTCATGTACTATTGGGAGATGCATTGTTTCCATCTTCATTTGTTCAAAACAGTCCTGGGGTGCATCTGGATCCTGGTCTGAGAGAGGGGCATCAGTGCACATATCCGTGTGGAATTGGAGTTAGCCAGTTGCTTTGCAATTCACAGTTAGTTTAGTAACACCTTCTGCAGAGAGCTTGTTTCGATCTTCACTGCTCCATGATTTGGCCAATGGGCCAAGTTCTTTCCATGAGATCTGTGGGGATTTGGTGAAGGAGATGTGGGGGATAGCCAAGTCCCAGTGGTGATATAGGTGTCTTACTTCCATAGGCAGGAGGACTAGGGCCACACTGTTGCCCATAGAATCATAGAACAGGTCTGTCATGATGAGGCGTACTTCAACAAGCTGGAACAGTTCTTCTTCATAATGTGGTTCGGGTCCTGGCATGTTTCGAACCACAAGGTACAATGAGGAAAAGGCTGAGCATCATGTGGGACAGTAGGTTATTGCACTTTCAGGGAAATGATGAAGTCGGGGTCTATGTCAAGGCTGGATCAGTAGTGGGGAATTTCCCCCCTGGGAAGTGGCAGAAGAGTGGCCGGGTTGAAGGAGTAGCATCTCTGTAGGGTGACATTATCCGGAACTAGAAGAGAGGACTATAGACGGAGGTGATGGGCAGACGATAGATGTTTGGGCTGAACTTGGTTGAGGATGGCAGTAATATCATGGGGTGCAAGAATGATGAGTTTGTGGCCAAGGATCAAATCATTTGTCTTGTCAAGGAGAGCATGGGCTGCAAAAACAGCATGGAGACAGAAGGGACCGCCTCTTGCCACAGGATCCAGCTGACAGGATTAGTAACCAATAGGACGTTGGGGAGAACCATGGGATTGTGTGAGAACTCCAGAAGCATGACCCAGTCTTTCAGATACAAACAGCTTAAAAGGTTTTCGGTAGTCGGGAAGGCCCAAGGCCGGTTCAGAGGAGATAGCATGCTGTAAAGCACAGAAACTGGAATAGGCCTCTGGGGACAGAGAGAAAGGTTCAGTCTTTAAGGCATCATAGAGAGGTTGCATGAGAGTGGAGCTCGGGTAGCCAGGCCCTGCAGTAGGAAATAAGACCCAAAAAGGCATAGATGGGGTTTGTGAGCTGTAGGAGGACAAATAGCTGTAATGGCTCTCACTCGGTCCCGGGTGAGGTGACGGGTGCCATGGGAAAGACAATGTCCCAAGAAGACCACAGAGGGCCGGCAACATTGCAGCTTCTTCCTGGAGGCCTTGCAGCCTTGTTCAGCAAGGTAACAGAGTAAATCTTCTGAGGTGCACTCAATAGTCGGGAGATCATCAGCACAGAGGAAAAGGTCATCCACGTATAGGAGAACTACATTAGTGTGGGTCTTTTGCCATGGGTCCAGAACAGAGGCCACAGCTTTTGCAAATTGACTTGGCGAATTCTGTGCCCCTTGAGGCATGACAGTCCATGTGTACTGCTGACGGTCATGAGTGAATGCAAACAGATATTGACATGAAGGATCCAGGGGCACACTGAAGAAGGCATTAGCTAAATCAATCACTGTGAAGACCTGTACTGTAGGTGGAACTCCTGACAGAAGAGTATGAGGATTAGGAACAATAGGGGTATCCAGAACGGTTACATCATTAATAGCTCTGAGGTCTTGAACCATCCTGTACTTTTCTGGCTCACCTTTTTCAGTCTTTTTCTTCACAGGAAACAAGGGGGTATTTTAGGGGGATTCACACTTGACCAGGGCACATTTAGCCAGCAGGCTTTCAACTTGCTTGGAGATAGCAAGGGCTTGGGCAGGCCTCAGAGGGTACTGTGGTTTCTGGGGTGGGTTGGCACCTTGGAGTAGCTTCACATGAACGGGGGGAACTTGGAGACGTCCAATGTCATCAGGGCCAGTGGACCATAATTTAGCGGAGATTTTGTCGAGGGCACTGGGGGTGTCTAGGACGCTTGCTTCCCTATTGGGTGACTCCAAATGGAGCAGGAGGGGCAAGGAGCAGAGAGTTGATGTATCAGTAGTGGATAGGGGGGAAGACAACTGTACCTGGCTGTCTGGGGTAAAAGATATAGAGGCCTGTAGGTGGGAGAGGACATCTGCTCCCAGCAGGTTAATAGCGCAGGTAGCTGAGACAATAAACCGGGATAGAAGGTCGGGGAAAGTGCCCACTCGTAAGGGCTTAGTTAGTGGACTGCTGGGGGGGGGGGAGTGCCATCTACAGCTACACAAGAAATATCAATCTTAGACAGGAAAGAGGAGTCAGGCAGGTCTTGTTCTCTAAGGACGCTACGGGCTGCGCCTGTGTCAACTAAGAAGGTGGTGGGGTGGCCTTCTATAGGTAGGACCACCGTAGCTAAGGGTCCCCCTTTATCCCCTGTAGACACTGCTATGACACGGGTAGATGACACAGGTTTGCCAGTTACCTATTGCAAAAGATCTGGGTGAGCCTGCTCAGGGCCAGTGTAGGAGCGGCTGGGTGCTGCATGATGACTGGGTTGCTGAGCACATTGTGTAGGGTGCTGGTGACTGGGGATGGGGTGATTAGCAGGTGGATAGCCATCTGTATTATAGCTGTGGGCCAAAGGCGGGGGATAGTCAGCCACGGGGAAGGGTGGTCTTACGGCCTGTGGATACTGTCTAGGGACCCTAGGGGCGGTACAATCCTTCCTGAAGTGACCGGGCTGATTTCAGTTAAAACAGACTCTCATCTGTGGCCTAGGAAGTTGGCCAATGAGTGGACCTGAAGGTGGGGGTACGGACCCAGGGGCCGGAGCAGGTCGGATGGCAGGGTTATGAAGTGAAAACATGAGGGGAGCGGTCTTTCTAGGTTGGGGTAACTAGGAAGACTCCAGGCCCTTAGCAACCAGGAGTAGGGTATCTAAAGGAATTATCCTGTACTCGGGGCAAGACAAGATCAGGCCTCTTCGTATGGGTTCTTTGAGGCCTGCAACAAAGACTGTCGATAACATTTGGGTGTGGACCTTGTTGTACAAACTGAAACCCAGGATGGTGAAAGTTTGGGATAATCTGGAAGGATATTTCTCAACAGATTCTGTCTTATCTTGAATGATATCGTTAATACAGGTTGCCTGATCGGCTAATTTGTCTTGAGCCCACGCTCTGAGTTGGTCACAAAATTCAATACCTGAGGGGAAATCGGATGCTAGAGAAGCTTCTTTCTATAATAGGCCAATAGGCATCCCCTGCTTTAATTTCGCAGAGACTAAACAAATCACGCCATGCGACGGAATAGTTTTTTATGGATTTGAGCAATCCTTCGATAGATGGGCATGGGCTGTTTCTCTGGGACTGGGAGAGAAGCCACCAGGGTCGCGGCTTGGGAAGAGTTTAATGAGACATACATTAAGGGGGCTCCGTCTGTACGGAAGGGGACCCTAGGGTGCCCATCGTGTGATCTAGTGTGGTGCACATTATGGGGTTGTGGAGGGTTAGCCCCGAATAGGCTACCATCGTCAGGAGGGATCTGATAGTCATGGGTGCTGGCATTGTCAAAGGAATCAGGGGCCTGTGCCACACCGCTCGTGCCGTAAATGGAGAGGGTATGTCGGGGATGGGGTGGTAGTAGCTGGACTCCCTGGGGAGTGTGTGTGGGTGAATTTAATAGAGACACTACGGGATCACTAGCAATGGCAATCTAGCAATGGCAATCATGGCGGGGATAGGCGCACTGGTGGCGGCCATGACAGGGGCAGAGACGGAAGTGGAGACAGGGGTGGGAGAGGAAACGGCCATGGGATGGTGGGAGGAGAAGTGACAACCATGATGGGCGGGCGAGGCAGAGGCAGGAAATGAATGTAAGGTAAGGACGGAAGTGACGGGAGTAGAGGGAGGAAGTGGAGTAAGAGCGGAAATAACGGGGCAGGAAGTGGAGGTGGAGTAGAGGTGTGAATGGCGGGAGACGGAAGTGAAGGAAAAGTAAGGGCGAAAGTGACGGGATCAGGCGAGAAAGAGGTAGGTGGACCAGGGGCAAGTGTAATGGGGACAGGAGGGGGAGACATGGTAGGGGCGGGCATAACGGGAGCAGGAAGGCGAGGCATTGCAGGGGTGGACAGGGAAGGCATAACAGGGGTGGGGGAATACATAGACCCATCTATGGGGAGGAGGCCAGGGAGGTGGTGCCTGTTTGTGTTGGTGACTGGACGGAGACCACGGGAGTTGGGCTGGTCCCCTTTCCTTTGTGCCAGGCACCATCACAGGGCGGTGGCTGACTCTCACTTTCAGTAATTTCAGCAGTACCAACATTTTCATCATATACATACACTCTCTGTCCTCCAAGGTCTAATTCTTCCTCTATCCACCCCTCTTGTTGAATCACACTGGCTCCTCAAAACCAGGCCTCAGCCACCTTAGTTAGGTTATTGACCTGCGCCGTTATTATTATTATTGTCCTGAATCTACGCCAACCTTCTGGCTGTAACCGTCCGCTGGAAGACTGGCTGTAATACCGCATATCTTAGCGATCTTCTTCACCTTACTCACTGCTTCCTTACCTGCCCTTTCTCTCACAATATCACAAGCTAGCCAGCCCTTAGCGGGCTTTGCATGCTCCTGCCCCATTTCTCTCTACACAAGTCATCATGAGATAGAGATAAACAGAAGGAGGAACGTCTACAGTGCTAGACTGCCACAAGATTTCGTGCATCTTCCCTAAATGTAGACTAGTCACTGGATCCGCCCACCTGAGGTGGCCACGGATTGGAGCGAGGCGAGTAGTGCGTGACTAACACTTCTCTGGACAAAGGGATAGAGAAGAGGAAGAGAGAGAGAGCAAATAAAGAAACACACGAATCAAAGGGAGACCAAATCACACACACACGCAACAGCTAATAATAAATTCTACATAACCCTGTCTCTGCTGGACAGTAAATCAACAATAAAAACTGCATTCCCTGTCTCACCAGACAGTATAGCTAACAATAAAAACTGCGTTCCCTGTATCACCGGACAGTATAGCTAACAATAAAAACTGCAGTCCCTGTCTCACCGGACAGTAAAGCAACAATAAAAAATGCATCCCCTGTCTTACCGGACAGTAAAGCAACAATAAAAACTGCGGTCCCTGTCTCACCGGACAGTAAAGCAACAATAAAAACTGCAAAATTCCCTCCCCTTTATGCAAAACTCCCTCCCCTTTATGCAGGAGGCAGATAGTCAATATACAGGTTCTTTACAAAGGGACTCCGGGCAAGCTATTTACCTGTCTTTGGTGCCCTCCGGCAGCCGGTGTAGACACAGAGCCAAGACAATCACAGGGACAGGAGATATAGGCAATGTGCTGATGCAGTCATTACCGTATATTCAGAGGTGATCAATCTTCATCCCGTCTCTGGAGGTATCGGGTCACAGGCTCGGTGCCCCATGTTGGGCGCCAAATGTTGTGGATCAAACCAAGTGTTTGTTCATTTGAATATCTGCCCCTGTCCAAATTATTTAAAATATGTGCATGCACACTTGAAGTAAATCACACCAGACACAAGTTTCAGGTTAATAAAAAAACTTCAGAATGTTTACTTGGGGGGGGGGGGCGGCAAGTCCCTCATAAAGGCAGAAATACATCATATGCAAAAATTTAGATAACAGAAAGAATACATCTTTAATTGCTTAGGTGCTAAGTGTCTTATCTATTGCACATCCTAGAAGGCGTGATGTCACCTTTTTCTCTGGATTTTACTCCATATACGGGCACCATCTTGTTACACAATGTAGTTAGTCAATGGGAGGGGTTGCTCTAGCAGCCATTTTGAGTAAATATTGAATACAGGTTTGCACAGTAAATAGGCATTTTACTAATACTATTGTACATCCATAACAATTACATATCATTTTATTCAGGAGAAAAAGGGCTTTCATTTCACATCAACTATTCCTATATATAACAATTTATCATGAATAACATCTAGAAAAGTGTGAGAAATTACGATTTTTGTTTTTAATTTTTTTAGTTTTGTGTGGCATTTTAACTGTAAATGTCATAATACTGTTAGCTATTACTGCAATAAAACACACATATTTGTATTCAGCGATGTCTCACTAGTACAATAGTACCCCCCATGAACAGGTTTTATTGTGTTTTGGAAAGATAGAGGGTAAAATATAGAATGTTCCATTTATCAGTTTATATACATTGAAATTTGACAGATTAGTAATGTTGTCTTTGAGACCGTATGGTAGCCTAGGAATAAGAATTACCCCCATGATGGCATACCATTTGCAAAAGTAGGCAACCCAGGGGAATTCAAAATTGGTTAAGTCCATCTTTTTTTAGTAGCCACTTAGTCACAAACACTGGCCAAAGTTATATGTGTTTTTGTGTGAAAAATGCAAAAAAGAAATATGAACACTATCTTTGCCTAGTGTGTGTGACTAAGTGGCTACTAAAGACTGGACATACCCCATTTTGAATTCCCTGGGTTGCCTACTTTTGCAAATGGTATGCCATCATGGGGGTAATTCTCACTCCTGGTCTATCATACGGTCTCAAAGGCAAAAAACTGAAATGCAAGCCTTACATTTGACTCTCTAACTTTCCAAAACACCATAAAACCTGTACATTGTGGGTACTGTTATACTCGGGAGACTTCACTGAACACAAATTTTAGTGTTTCAAAACAGTAAAACATATTACAACAATAATATGAAAGTGCCGCTTGTGGGAGAAAAATGCAAAAAAACATCAGTTTCACTGACAATATCATCTTTGTAATACAATTTACCATTTTGAAACACTAATAATTGTGTTCAGCCAAGTCTCCCAAGTAAAACAGTACCCCCTATGTACAGGTTTTATGGTGCTTTGGAAATTTTGCAGGGTTAAATATAAGGCTTGAGAATTAAATTATCTGTACTTTCTGGCAGGGTTGTAAGGCACATCCCTCAAATTTTAATTAATAAACCCACATTACAAAAATATATACATAGAATTTTAATATATATGGAAGACTAGGCCTGTAGTTTTGGGAGGAGCATGCTTTCCCTACTTAAGGATCGCGAGCCCCCTCCTCCTTATCGTTGTTGGTTTGGTGATTTGCATACCTGGATTTCCGGCTGCAGCAGATTGCTTATCTTTCCTCGTGGATACCTTACCTGCTCTTAGTGTCTGCCATTCCTGGTTTGAGTGTTCCAACCGTCCAAGGCCTCCGTGACATTTCCCCTCTTCTCCGGTCGTTACCGCTGTCTCGAAGCTGCAGTAACAGTGAGTTGGTTGACCTTTGCGACTCTGGAGCGGGTGCACAGTGTCATCATGGGCCAACTCTATTCTCATACTTACCTCAATTTCATATGCCTTTTGTGAAGTCTTTTGTTAACTTCCATTTGAATTTATGGTTCGGTAGTCTGTTTAATTATTTAACTGCTTGTCGGTTCGTATACATTGGCTTTCGTGAGGTTGTGCTCACATGTTTGGCCTTTAGTTTATATGCATGAACGTTACTTACGATTCGTATGACATGTCTGTTATAGGGTTCGGTTATACTGGAGTGTTCGGTTGTTATGTGTCTCTTTGCCTCTCTTTGGGGCCGTTTTGTATAATTACAGCCGAATGCCCTATTATAGTAATAGGTATTCCTTGAGTCCATGCGGACATTCGTATAATTGTATTTATATGCTTGATAGGCTGCTGGCCTCTAGTGGACATAGGGGAGTACTGCAGGTTTTAAATTTCTGATCGAATACTTTCTGTTTAAATTTAATTGAGCAGCGCATTGTTGCTAGATTTTGTTGTGCCTATTAAATATGTTGTAACAACATGTTTTATAGGTTGCCGGACTTGAACCATCCTTTTGGCTTTGCCTCTGAGGGTTTTTCAAGTCTCATAGGTTCTGGTTGACTCAGTTTCAACTGTCCAACTCGCTTTAGGTGGGTCCTTTTTATTTTTTGTCAATTAGTAGTCAGTTATGCTCTCTTGAAGGTTTTAATATTGGTGGTATTATATATTACAGATTGAAGTCACTCTGCCATTTCAATATCATTTCCTCTCTTTCGATTTCTACAATTTCACATCGGTTAGTGGTTTAGATTTGTCTTTTGGATCCACAATCTGACTCTCACTGCCCAGTTAACCTAATTGTTCATTTTTATGTTATTAGGTACTAGGCCCTACAGATTACTAATAGGTTGGACCGTTTGGATGCTAGTGATAGGCCAGTGTCACCATCTGGATTGGTTACTCCAGAACCTACTGGTCTCTCAGGCACCCTGACTGGTAAATTAATTTGTCGACTACAGAACCCTAGTATTATCAAACCAGCTCACATGGTACCAGCTAATATTAAGAAGGATATCTTGGAAGACAAGGATGTCAATCTAGTTTCGCTGCTGATTGCCTCCCAAGATATTCTGGAGAACAAGATGTATTCCTATGGCGATGCCTCTGTTGTACTGAAGGCTAGGGACCCCTAACTCAATTCCTGAGTTCGTCCTGGCCTTTGGTATTTATAGGGACTTGGTGTGCTCAGTTTATCACTAGCGCAGAGAGAAATTTGATCTGTATTTACACAAGTTGGTGGACCTGGGGCATAAGTATGGAGGTACATCATGTTATGATTACCACTGATCATTCTCTGTGAAGGGGTCTGCAGCTCTGACTCAGTTTAATTTTCAGACGGACTGGAGCCAGTTGGACATGGAGCTGTTTTGCATGCACTTCACGGGCCTCACGTCCCCAGTTTGTGGTATTTGCTCTTCGTTTTTGCTCACATACAACAAACCTATGTCCTAATAACCCGGGTGGGTGCTACCTTTCCTTTTCTGACCTCCTACACCTGAGAAGGTGATTAAGGACAAACTTGGTCGTAATATTGTTTTTCTGGGTAAATGCCAGATTTGCCATAACTTAAAGCATAAGAATACAGGTTCCTGTGGCTTTAGTGCTTGCCCGTTATTGCATGTGTCTTCTCTTTGTTTTAGAGCACATGCCAAAAAAATTTGTCCAAATAAATTGTTTTCCAAACCCTACATGGTCTCAATCAATGTGACTCGGTTAATCATCCCTCACCCCACTTGGTAGAGTTTTTGGTTACTGGATTCATGGAAGGGTTCCATACGGGAATCATTTACATGCCATTCGGCATTGTAGAATGTAAGAACCTACTGTCCGCCCTTGCCAATCCAATAGTGGTTAACAATCTGTTACAGACTGAATTGGATCGAAGTTTCCTACTTGGGCCATTCAGTTCTCCACCTTTCTCAGTATGGAGAACTAACCCTATATGGGTGGTCTTTGGTAAAAGTTCAGCCAAGCAAAGGTTGATTGTCGACCTCTCTGCTCCCCACTCTTCCACGACCCCCAGTCTGAACTCTCTCATTCCTTCAGAGGAATTCTCCCTTCAGTATGCCACCATAATGCCATTGACGCAATTCTGACTGCAGTGAAGGGGGCCTGGCTCAGTAAGACTGACATCATTAACGCCTTCAAGCTCCTCCCAATCCATCCTTCTTTGTGGCATCTACATTGTGTTAAGTGGCAGGGTTCTTACTATTTTTCACTTGTCTCACTTTTGGTGCAAAAAGTAGCCCCAGGATTTTTGATACCTTCGCTGAGACTTTATGCTGGCTACTGCTCATGTCTGTAGATGCCCCACAATTATTTACTATTTAGATGACTTTTTGACTATTGAGAGTAACTTATTTCCACCCAGTAGCCTGAGGACCACAATCCAGCTTTTCCAATACCTGGGGTCCCCGTCTCCCTAAAAAAACAGAAGGACCCAACACGTTGATTAATTTCCTGGGTAGATTCGGTTAGTATGCAAGCCAGTTTGCATAGAGATAAGATTGAATGCATCCTATCCAGCATCAATCTATATCTCTCAGCGGGAAGTTGTAATTGAACATAATTACAGTCTGTACAAGGCTCCTTCAACTTTGCCATGAAAATTATCCCACACGGCAGTGCTTTTATATCTAGACTGCTCAATCTGTTTCCCTGCTTTCGATCTGATATTTCCTGCATTTCACTGGACGTTCCGGTAAGCTCGGATTTACGCATGTGGCAGGAATTTCTCATGAGATGGAATGGGAAAAGCATGTTTATCCCTTTACTTGCCTTTGACTCCGTTACTATTTTTACAGACGCAGCTGCCACCCTAAAGCTTTGCGGCTATTTTTGGTGATAATTGGCTTTGGGGGATTTGGCCTATTGAAGTGTACAGGTTTTCTACCACTTCTGCCCTATTCGAGCTCTATCCTATTGTAGCTGCTACAGTAGCATGGGGAGCAGCATGGTCAGGTCAGGTCAGGAATTCCACAAAGCATTACCGAAGGCAGCCCTGGTAGCTACCCTGGCTCCGTCATGGCAGGTCATGACATTGGATTCGGAGATCTGTTAACTCATGGCAGACTCCTTTCACAATTAGCTATGTCTGACAATACTAGAAAATCATACCACAGGGCATTCAGTGTTTATAAAAGATTCTTGTTTGACTTTCAGGTTGTAAATAAATATTCTGTGGAAACTATTGTAGCTTTCACTTCTTTTTGACACCCTTAAATTAAAATTATCTTACAACACCATCAAATTATATCTGACAGAAATACAACACCATATACTTACACATTGGCCATACAACCACAGTTTTCTATCATCTTATCAAATCAAAACCATACTAAAAGGCATTTAGAATCCAAACCCCACACCACCATCTTCTAGATCACCTATTAATAGTCAACTATTCCAATCATTATCTGACCTCATGGATACAACTCCTTTCAAATTACACACTAATCATGTAATTAAAACCGCTATATACTTAGATTTCTTGGGTACGTCAGAGTCGGAGAGTTCACCACTTCAAACATCACATCCCAAGACGCCATTAAGAGATTGTAAAAATACAAGGTCACTACATACTATCCCTCAACCACACTAAAACCACGCCAAAAAATCAACTAGTAAAAATCCCCTATTACCCTACCGGCAACAAATGGTGCCCGGTACAGGTACTAAATAAATTCCTAACCATTGTTCCCTGACCAACTTTTGTTTACCTTACATGGCAATGCTCTCAGCACTAGTAAATTCATGCTCTATATTAAAGTATTATTGGCAAGGTTAGGCCTTAATCCATACCACTACTCAGGACACTCATTCCGCATTGGAGCAGCCACCACTACTTCCTGCAGAAACATACCGGTACATATTATCAAGACATTGGGATGGTGAAATTCATCGGCATATACCAGATACATACCTTAACCAGTACAGGAAATACGTGAAGCTTTTTGTAACATGAACATGTGATATATACTATATGATTGTCAAATTGTAGGCTGAAATAAATCTTGTATGGTATACTCTTTTTGCCCTCTTTTATTACAGGCCTACTGGTTTCGGCACACCACAACCAACTTGTCATATTTTCTATTTTGTTATATAGTATAAGTTATATAAGTTATATACTGTTATTACAGATTTCTATGCCCTGAACACAAATGGAAGGCCGGGCCTGTAGTTGTGGGAGGGGCATGATTTCCCTACTTAAGGACCCTTCTTATTACCGTTGTTGGTCTGGCGATTTACCCCTCCTACCGCTCTCTTTACTAACAATAATATTTAGGGTGGGCCCTTTTTTATTACAGGCCTACCACATCGTCGGTTTCGGCACACCACAACCGACTGTTATATACTGTCATTATGACTTTCTATGCCCTGAACACACATACAAACATATGTATTTAATTTCTACGTGTAAACTTATGTAATTATATATATATATATATATACATATATATATATAAAAAAACTATCAACATCCCCTGCACTCACGCTTGAAGTATTCCAAATGCCGGGCGCACCACCAAAGCTCCAATAGGTATAACTTCCACAAGAAAAGGCTGCTCTCCGGACTTAAAATCAAAGATTTTATTGAAAATATTTAAAAATGATGACCAACGTTTCGGTCCCCGATCGGGACCTTCCTCAGGGTCAGAGACAACAGGACAACAATAAACAGTATACAAAATGACAATATATACCATTACATTAAGTGAAATGACTCACCCAGGTGTTCTATTCTCATTTCCCGCCGGCACCCAGTGAATTTCCGGGTATGCGCGCGCACGTCAATACGTGCTCCGCCCCTTCATCATACTATGTTACGTGCCGACGTACTCCCGGTCACATAGACCGGTCTCCTTAGCAACCATATATACAAAGACCCCTCTTACAACAAAAGGAGTCTATACCAAGATAGAGAATAGGGAAGAAAAAATTAATGCCATACATAAGTAATATAAGTGCTCATTTTAAAACAAATCTTGTGATGGGCTCATTGTGTATCATATATCCCTAACCACAAGAACACCTAGTGAACCTAGGTAAGTGACACTTCATTAAAGTGATAATAAAGCCACTAAAATTTGACCCATCAGTGTATGAGCCCTAGTTATAGTTAAATGTGAAATTGCACTCATCAGTGAATCAAAAAAATTCATATATAAAATTTTTAAAGTGATAGCATGCATATAATAAAGTGCATTATAAGTGCTCATAAGCAACATATGTGTAATCAAATATATCATACATATAAAAACACTTTGGCATAATTATAGACACACTGCTCCTGAGAAATTCATTAAACATAAAAATATTTAAAAACAATAGTAACAAGCTGGTTAAACCTATATAAAAGAATGATACGTGATGCTCTCATTAAGACCCATGGGAGATATTGTATTTAATTGGTGTATCCAAAAAGCCTCTTTCTGAAGCAACATCTTCCCCCTATTACCCCCCTGCGGGGAAGGGGTATATGATCAATACCCACAAATTTAAGGGATGCTAAGGGATGTTTTTTATCAAGAAAGTGCCGAGCAACTGGCTTATCAGACTGGCCATCCCTGTACGCTAATCTTATACTCGAGCGGTGGCCCCTAATCCTCTCACACAGAGGTGTTTCTGTCTTTCCTACGTAATAGAGGCCACACGGACACACCAATTTATATACAACAAAGGGGGTTTTACAAGTAATAGTGTGTCTTATATCATATATTTTATTAGTATGTGGGTGATTAAATTTCTTTGCTGGAATCATATGTCCACAAGTAATACACCCCAGACATCGTATGCTTCCCCGTATGTTGTGCTTGACTATTTTAGAATAACTTTCCACAGGGTCTGTACGTACTAACATGTCCTTAAGACTCTTATTTCTCCTGTAGCAAATTAACGGAGTCTCTTTAAAAATCTTTGGCAGGGTGTCATCCGTAGCAATCATTTTCCAATTGTCTTTAACAATTGTTGAAATCAAATTAGAAGAATTATGAAATGTCATCGGAAATACTATTTTCTGTACAGGATCCATCTTTTGCACCGGGGCCAATTTTGCCTTCAACAGTGCTTCTTCTAGTACCTGAATGTTATAACCTCTGTTCAAAAACTTCTGGGTCATGATTTTCAATTGTAACTCAGCCTTATTAATATCAGAATTGTTGCGAATGACTCGCTGGAATTGTGCTTTAGGAATAGATTTTTTCAACGAAATGGGATGTGCACTCCTAGCGTGTAAAAGAGTATTCCGATCAGTCTGTTTCGAAAATAATGTGTATTGGACTCTATTGTCTCCATAGGAAAGTTCTAAGTCCAGGTATTGGACACTTTCCTCACTGATATTGGCTGTAAACTTGATAGGAGTTGGCAACAAATTTAACTCCTCCACCATCATATGTGCCTCCGTTTGTGAGCCTCGCCAGATGATCAACAGGTCGTCTATATAACGATAATATCCAATAATGTTATTCTTATATGTGGTCAATATATGCTGTGTTTCATATGCATACATGTACGCATTGGCATACATAGGGGCCATGGCTGACCCCATAGATGTTCCCGCCACTTGTAAGTACCACCGATCCTCAAATCTAAAATGATTGTTATGAAGGATCAACGACAAAAGCTCCAGAATAAATTCTATCGGTGGACCATGGTACATCGAAGACTCACATAACACCTGTCGCATCGCCTCAATACCTCCAATATGAGGGATGACTGTGTACAGGCTCTTGACATCCATAGTAATGAATATTGGAACCCTTCCATGGAACTCCAAGGACTTAATTCTACTCAAGAGCATTTGTGTATCCTTAATACATGTACTCAGTGCCTCAACTGGTCCTTTAAAAACAAAATCTAACCATTGTGCTATGGGTTCTAAAATCCCCCCAATAGCTGAAACAATGGGACGGCCAGGAGGTCTTTCTGGATCTTTATGAATCTTGGGTATACTATAGATAATTGGAGTGCGGGGATGTTGTTTATTCAAAAACTGAAATAGATCAAGACTGATATAACCAGCCCTAAGTCCCATCTCTAATACATCACTGATTTTCCTCTGAATTTCGAGTGTAGGATCCCTTGGTAACATACAATAGGTGTTCAAATCCTGTAATTGTTGTTTAAGGTCATCTGCATAATCAGTATAGTTCATAAGTACGATACCTCCTCCCTTATCCGCCGAGCGGATCACTATAGAAGGGTCCTTAGCTAGGTTATCAATCAATTGTCGTTCTTTCTTAGTTATATTTTGTGATCTTTCACGTTGCTGGACACCAGTATTCTGTGTCATCTTGGACATTGTTGTCAAAAAAGTTTTAATTGAAGATTTGGTAGTTTGTGGGTCAAATGTAGATTTATTCTTAAATTTCTCTAACCCCATACAAGTTGATTGTGGTTTGTCTTTATCCATAGTGTGAAAAAACTCTTTAAGCCTCATATTTCTTCCAAATTGAAACAACTCAGTACTCCATTTAAAGGGGTTAATAAAACTTGTAGGGACATATGATAGACCCTTACTAAGAATGTTAACTTCTGTTTCACTGAGTTGTCTATGGGAAAGGTTAAAGATGGGGGTTATTTCCGTTGAGGGGGTTTGCCCCTTAATACTGTTTTTACCCTTGCGCCCTCTCCTATTCCTATATCTTCGTCGCTCCTGACTTTGCTCCTGGTGACTGTGCCTTGTTCCGTATGACCTAAAAAAGTTGCTGTATCATTGGGGATTTCATTCTCTGAAGCTGATTCCCCAGAGGTTATATCAATAGTTGTAACCTTTGGTCGGATAATTCTTTTGCGGAACCTCCTTGGTCTGGGAGGGCGTTCACCCGATAACCATCTATATACACGGTGGTCTTGGTAATCTTGTTGAACCCTCTCATACTTCTGTTTTTTAAATCTCACTAATTCATTTTTATATTTCAGAAGTTCCACTTTTAGTTGTTGTTGCAATTTCACTCCATCAGCTGAAGCCAATAGAACTGCTTGTTCAGTCTCCAACGCAATAATTTTCTGTTTAACCTCTGTTAAATCGGTTTTTACATCTTTAATCGTTATAAGCATAAGGTCCAAAGAAGCTTTGTTTAAAACGTGTGTCCAATCCCTACATACAGCTGCTTTAAGTCTTCCAATAGTTGGTATATTTAGTAATCTAAACCCACGTGGAATCATTTTAGCCTTATAATAGTCGGATAGAAATAAACCATGTAAGTCCAAGTCCACACTTTTTTTATGCAATCTTAATAACTTGAAATAGACATCTCTAGACGTAGTTAAATTAGGTAACTCTTGACTGGATTGCTCCCATAGAATGTGAGATGCATCTTCAGGTGTAAATTGCAGTGTTTCTGCATGTTCTACAAAAGCACCAGCTTGTACTAAAAATTCCTCCATATCACAAAACAAGAGGAGATTAGACCAATGAACAGTAATATAATTGTCAAATATTGTAGGAGCTAAAAAATGCTCAATATAATTAACGTGCCAACACAGTTGCACTATATGCAGGTGCACAAAAGGGAGGAGGTAGAGCCCCACACTCCTAGAAATACAAAAAAACTATCAACATCCCCTGCACTCACGCTTGAAGTATTCCAAATGCCGGGCGCACCACCAAAGCTCCAATAGGTATAACTTCCACAAGAAAAGGCTGCTCTCCGGACTTAAAATCAAAAATTTTTTTCTTCCCTATTCTCTATCTTGGTATAGACTCCTTTTGTTGTAAGAGGGGTCTTTGTATATATGGTTGCTAAGGAGACCGGTCTATGTGACCGGGAGTACGTCGGCACGTAACATAGTATGATGAAGGGGCGGAGCACGTATTGACGTGCGCGCGCATACCCGGAAATTCACTGGGTGCCGGCGGGAAATGAGAATAGAACACCTGGGTGAGTCATTTCACTTAATGTAATGGTATATATTGTCACTTTGTATACTGTTTATTGTTGTCCTGTTGTCTCTGACCCTGAGGAAGGTCCCGATCGGGGACCGAAACGTTGGTCATCATTTTTAAATATTTTCAATAAAATCTTTGATTTTAAGTCCGGAGAGCAGCCTTTTCTTGTGGAAGTCATATATATATATATATATATATACAGTTAGAATTAAATTAAAATTATTTTATTTATTTATTTATTTTATTTATTTTTGTAATTATATGTATTGTGACAGAGTGCAAGGCATTGTTATGGATGGAGTGTATATGTCTCCAAAAATATTGGAATATGTAAATTAATAGCCCCAGGAAGAAGGTCTGTCTATTTTAGTCAGAACAATTTTGCAATTTAACATGAGTTCCTGGGGTGGAGCATTTCGAGTGAAGGGAGGGCTAGTGATCCACACCACAGTTTACATACAGCACAGCAGGTGAGCAATCCAATCCAGGAGTTCTGGGTCACCCAGATAGTTGCTCACCTGTTGGCAATGATTAGCACAGGACTGCTATAAAATTTCCCTGTCAGGGATTCACAGGGAGAAGGACAAGCAGTGTGTGAGACTGCATTTCTCCCTACAAGAGTCTTGGCCAAAGTTAGTGTTCATATTTGTTTGTGTGTGAAAAATGCAACACCAATTTTGGCCAGTGTTTGTGAATAAGTGGCTTCTAAAAAAGACTGGACATACCCCATTTACCCAATACCTTGGGTTGTCTACTATTGCAAATGGTATGTGGCTAATAAAAATACCTTAGGTTGTCTATGTCACATCCTGTTCTGTTCTGCAGAGATGTCTGGCCTTGGCTTCTGGTATCCAGTACTCTTTTTTTACAATTCTTGTTTAGTTTTCCTTGGTCTTTCTGGTTTTCTTTTCTATGTCTGGTTTTCTTTATGCTGGGTTTTCTGAGTTCATTCCTTTATTCCGTTCCTAGGGCTCTACCATTTACCGATGTTTGCAGGTTTGCAGGCTTGCAGGTTTGCATTTAGCACTAAGTAGTTTTTGCGTGTTTCAATGTTAACAGGTTTTTGTATGGAATATGTTTTTATGTCGTGTTGGTGTTTGAATGTAAGCATGTATTTATGTGTAGTGTTGGTTTTTGAATGCAGGGGTGTGTATACATATAATGTTGGTGTTAAACACAGATGTGTATTTGTATGTAGTGCTGAAGCTTGAATGCAGGGGTGTATTTGTGTGTAGAGTTAGCGTGTGAATGTTGAGATGTATGCACATATACACACACTCACACACGTAGATATACACACACTTAAACACATGCAGACACACAGATATACACACACACTGACACACAAATACACAACCTGACACATAGATACACAACCTGACACATATATACACATACACACATACTAATAACATACAGATACACATACTGACAACATATAGATACACCTATATGCATCCTGACATACACAAAGATACAAACACTAACACACATGCAGTTACACAGACACACATATACACACCTGACACACTTGCAGATAAATAGATACACAAACAGACTTCATACATGACACACACACAGATACACACAATGACAACATATAGATACCCACATAGAGACAGACAAACTGACACACAAACATACACTGATAGACATACTTACATGGACACAAACTGATCACTCTGTGAGAGTGATCACATGGCCCTGAGGGGGCTGATTTGCCAGGGAAGGGCTGCCTGAGCTGTCATGCAGTTCTCCGGAAGTGGATTGCGGTGGAGGAAAGTTTCCTGGAGCTGCAGGGGGCTTAAGCTGTTACGGCGTTCTATGCCGCCGCATCGGCTTTAAAGCTCATTCAATGTGGGATGACATAGAACGTCGTAACGGCGTTAAGGGGTTAACTGCTGCCTGGTTCTTGATTCTATTATAATGAACACCTTATTCATTTTTGTTTTATGCATTATCTATAGTTGTGCACGTCAAAAAAATTCTATTCGACAAAATTGATTGATCAAAAAACTATTTTTGGATAGGTCCATATGTTCATTTCAGGAAAAACTATTTGGACAGATCAAAATACTGCAGTGCAAAAATTGCTAAAACACTGCTTAGTTTAATGACTACAAAATATAAGATATTTTTGCAATGAGGTTTTGAGTGGTCATAATTATATTATGTCTGTATGATAAGTGATAACATTAATAAGGATTGTTTTTCCTTTTACAATCTTGTAAATTAATGAAAAAAGGGAATCATTGACAGGAGAAATTTTAATTTAATAAAAGGTATTTTTTTGAAAAAATAAAAAAGTGAGTGGGTAATTGAAGGTCCAATTACCCGTTCCACCCTGAGAATAACAAAGCTCCATCCAGAGGGACTTGGTCTATATACAAGGATTATGCTCACAGATAGCCCAAATACTTAATATGTGACACTCTGATGGAGGAGTGAAAACCATAACACAAAAGATTTTACATTTTACTTCCCGAGACACCTCAGTCACTTTAGGCTGGACTACTTTTTAGTAGATAGACACAACTTACAAGTCAATAAATGCACAATGGGCACACCCTCATGGTCAGATCATGCACCCATTGTCCTCTCTCTCACAGAGGAAATAATGGCCAGGGGTAAGGGAGTATGGCTAATCCAATCTACACTCAGACATATAAAAACCTAATAATCTATTATAATAATTTACAGCAGTGTTTATAAGATTAGAGTTGTCACAATTCGGTTTATTCTCAGTCTGGTGCAGTACCTCACAGTACCACTACCTTTCTGCTGCATCCAGACTGAGATCTCTTTCTGTTTCCAGCTGGCCTTACTTTCTAATGAACTTTTCCCTATTTAGTTAAACCTCACCCTTTCTTGTTTGCCAGTTCATTAATGTTTGTTGTTGGCCTGGTCCTTTTATTCTGTGCTAGCTGACTGTCCCCCTGTGTTCCTGAGCTGGCTGTCCCCCTGAGTTCCTGAACTACCTGACCTGTATCCAGAGGCCTGCCCTGCCCTGCCTTGCCTGTCCTGTATCCAGAGGCCTGCCCTGTCTTGCCTGTCCTGTATCCAGAGGCCTGCCATGCCTGTCCTGTTTCCAGAGAGGCTGGCCCAGCCTGTCCTGTTTCCAGAAAGACATGTCCTGTTTCCAGAGAGGCCTGCCCTGTCTGTCCTGTTTCCAGAGGCCCTCCTGCTACACTCAGTTATCTGTTGGGTTTGTATTTTATTTACCAGCCTTACTTAAATATCAATATACTTATTGTTTGCCTTGATTTGTGTATATTGGATTATTTGGGTTCATTCTGGGTTCCACCCTATAGAGGTTGCTGCACTGGTCAGCACCCCTTCCGACCAAACCCCTGACTTAAGTATATGCTTGCAATATCAGTAAAATTTAATAACACACCAATTTTAATAAGTACACATATTTATACCCTAGCTTGACCATTAAATGACATAGCCTTGACTTGGTCATTTCCCTTGGGAACATCTTAATCAGTCTAGTTCCATGACCTAGACATCTTTTCTATGTTTGGACTAAAGCTTAAGGTTAGACATGACGTAGGCAAGGCCCTGACTTGGTGTCATACTAACCTAGGACAAGATGGCATCTTAAAGTCTACACATCATATGCACTGACTCTGGATAAGAGGTCATTTATTAAAGAAACATTGTATGAGAATTATTATGTTCTAACAACTTGGCAGTTTGCAAAATCTATTAAACAAAAAGTACACAGTTTAAGAAATACTTTTGATTCTAAAAACGTTTCATCCTAAAAACTTATAATATTTGCATATGCCCATAACAGATCTCAAGTCTACCTAATGGGAAAAGCCCAAGACTAAATGGGTTTATGCGTGTATATTACACCACCTTTAACAAACAATTAACCGTTAACTTAACAAATTGCTGTAATTACCTGGCTACTAACACGTAGCTCCTTGATTGCTCACACATATCCACAGTATAACTCCCGTAACACATGAAAATATATCTCTACTGAACAAAAATAGAGACTGAAAATATATCTCTACTGAACACATACATGAAATTCTATGTGAAAATCCTTGCTAGATTAGCAACTTGGCTTCCAAGTTATTTACATAGAGATCAAGCAGGAGTTGGCATGTCATGCTAACCCACAGACAATATCAGAAAATTCATAAATATCCTAAAACATGCACAAACTACAGAGACCCCATGTGCGCTGCTTTCCAAAGATGCTGGGATGATGTGTGCCAATCATTTTTTAAAGTGCTGGGACACTGGACCAATTCAGTCCTACAGGTAGCGCTACTAAACATCTACCCATCCTTTATTCCGAAGCACAGTAGGCAACTATCTTGTCATATTTCTCTGTCTGCAAAGGAAATCATAGTTTCCCACTGGAAAATGGCAAAAATTCCCACCTTTCCCACAGAACTTAAATATCTGATGGACATCAAAAAATGGAAAGCTATGTCTCACAGAAGAAACCCCTTCTCAACACGATATCACAAAATATAGGATATTTAGATGAAATGACGGCCGAGGAGTAGACTTCATGACTGTAAGAGACTACTGCAATGAAAGGTATTTCAAATAATTGCAACCACCACCACCACCATATTTTAGAATATGTTGTTTTTTTTAAATACTCCTACTGGTAAGGCACTGGGACTGGGTGGTTTTACCATGCATTACTACAGTACTTTCTAATCTATTTTGGCCCCACACTTGACTAGACTATTTAATTTGTATTGGAGCAAAGGTGGAATGCCCAGTGAAGTACTGTGCACCCAGATTGTGACTCTTCCCAAGTCTGGTAAGGATCCAAATAAATTGCAAATTTAGTTGCTCAATAATGATACAAAATTATATGACAAAAATGTAAGCTATTAGGTTGGCCAAAATTATCCCTAAACATGTTAAAAATTATCAGGTTAGATTTGTTAGACAGACAAGCCACAGAAGGCACTAGGAGGTTTATCAATATTATTCATCAAATTAGAACAAATCGTGCATCTTCTATGCTTCTTTTATTGGACACAGAGTAGGCGTTGATAGAATAACACACAAACTACAGTAGAATGTGTAAAAAATATACAAAAGATAAACTTAACTTTGTGACAGCTTCCCAACGGCAACTGATCCACGTAGGTGCCTGATAGAACAAATGTATACAAAGAGATAGAGGGAAAACGCTGTCTATACCTATAAAAAATTAACAAAACATAGTGAAACCCATAAGATATGTGGTACAAAAGACACGCTATCAAAAGCACTCACGAGATGACAGCTATGAATGCGCATTCAAGATGCCACCCCTAATCCCATAGGGGGGTTTAAGCATAAATCCACTGGATACCAAAATCTGGATACAAAAGTAGAGCAGGAACAAGAGTAGCAGTAAAAAAATGCATTTATTTATAAAAGACACTGGTCCAACGCGTTTCGCTCAAAAGCAGGAGTTCAATTTATTTTGGAACAAAATTATTTTTTCTTTGAGGGCTCTTTTTATTTACAGATTAGGGGGACCGCCTTGGGCACCAGGTTTTCCCCCAGCTATGCTAACACATTTATGAGGAAATGGGAGGACCATTATGTGTGGGCTGGACATGGTTGGAGGGCATCCCTGGTGCTCTGGCGGCGATATATTGATGATGTGATTATTATCTGGAATGGAGATGAGACCTCTTTTGGTAACTTTGAACATCAACAACCTGAATCTGAAATTTACCCCTACATGGGAGAAAAAATCTATCAACTTTTTGGATGTTGTTTTATCCAATGAGGATGATAAAATACATACCAAATGTTACTTTAAACCAACTGATGGTAACAGTTATGTACATAAAACCAGTTGCCACCATCAACCGTGGCTTAGAGGAATAGCCAAAAGTCAATTAACTAGGGTCAAACAAAACTGTTCTAAACCCCAAGAGTTTACAGTTCAGGCCGATCATATTAAACACAAATTAATTCAACGAGGTTATAATAAAAATAGTATTGAGAAGGAGATGAGGATTATTATTACTGGTAAAAGAGAGGATTTACTTATGGATGCTAATGGTTCTAAGAGAGGTTCTTTAAATAATTTTGATTTTTCTTTCAAAACAAGATTTACTATTCATCATAATGAAATTAGGAAAATATTTCAAAAACATTGGCCTATCCTTCAAAATGACTCTATAATGGGACAATTATTACCAAATAATCCTAGAATGATTTATAGGAAAAATAAAAATCTTAAAAATATGCTAGCGCCTAGCTATATTAAGCCAATTAATGAATTGGTCCCTATGGCTACAAATAAGGGGTTTAGAGGCTGCAGAAATTGTATTGCATGTAGGACAGCCCTTTTACCTAATTCTGACACTTTCCAGAGTACAACCACATGAGAATCCTTCTCTATTAAATCAAATGTTGGCTGCGCACGGATTTTGTGGTATATTTGCTACAATGTCCGTGCGGTAAGCAATATGTGGGACGCACTAAGAGACTGTTGAAAGTCAGAATTATGGAACATCTTAATAATATTAAAAAGGGCCTTACCACCCATTCGGTTCCAATACATTGCCAAACATGTCCCCTGTTTGATGTAAAAGAAAATTTATGTAAAGGCACTGAACATGTTCCTCCCCATTGGAGAGGGGGAGACAGATTGAAAAAATTGTGTCAAAAAGAAACATATTGGATACATAGATTACAAACATTGGAGCCAAAGGGGCTGAATGTTGATATAGATTTGGTCTGTTTCCTTTAATAATATGCATATTTGTAATATTCGTATATGTAGATTTTTTTCATTATTTGTGTGTTAGCATATGTGGAGTTTTTATGTTTTTTGTTTATGTTTATACATTATATTATTATGTTTTCACATTTTTTATACTTATATTTTTATTTTGAATATTTTTATATTTATTATATTTATTCTATTCTTGTTTGTAATTTATTCTTATACATGCCATTATGGTGTTTACATTTAGTTTTTCAATGGCTTAATGCAGCTACTCTAAGAAATCTTTATAGAACTATTAGCGCTCTATTGTTTCTTTAGATGTATAACTGTCAGGTTTATGGGTGGTTTTTGATTGATATTATGTTTCTTTTTAGTGATAATGACTAACTATTTTTAGACTAACGAGGATTTTTATAAGTATAAGAATTTGATTACTACGCATGCGCAAGAACGATTGAGGATTCCGCTGGAATGCACGGAAGTGCTGTGTGAAACGCTGACATCATTTCCGGTTACACGGACGAAGCCGTGAGCGGGAAAATCAACTTTGCACAGCTGATATGCGGCAGGAGGAGGATGAGTCCGGAACTTTGTATGAACACACCCACCACATGACCAATAGGAACAGAAGTTATCCTATATATTGGGACTGTGGGAAGAGGAAAGGTATAGCGGGAATGTTTGTATTATACAGATTTTTTCTGTATTGTATTGTTTTAACTTGCAAGGTCCCTGAGGAAGTTCTGCTTTTGAACGAAACACGTTGGACCAGTGTCTTTTATAAATAAATACATTTTTTTACTGCTACTCTTGTTCCTGCTCTACTTTGGTATCCAGATTTTGGTATCCAGTGGATTTATGCTTAAACCCCCCTATGGGATTAGGGGTGGCATCTTGAATGCGCATTCATAGCTTTCATCTCGTGAGTGCTTTTGATAGCGTGTCTTTTGTACCACATATCTTATGGGTTTGATAGAATACACTGGGGACACTTGAAAGAGGTTTTGTTCAAATTTGGTTTTACAAACTCCACTTGTAAATGCAATATTTGCTTTGTATCATCATCCTACAGCTAGAGTGTCAGCCATGAGTTTAATTTCAGAAAGTTTTCCAATTACTAATGGTAAGAGGCAGGGTTGTCCCCTGTCCCCTTTAATTTTTATTCTAGCGATGGAACCCCTGGCTAATTAGGAATGACCAGATGATAGAGGGTGTTGCGATTGGTGGTGTCACTCATAAGGTCATGGTCTTTGCAAACAATATAATTTTGTGTTTAAGGAATCCGGTTGCTTCTCTTGATGCCTTGATGCACATATTGAACAATAAGGGGATGTTCAATATTATAAACTCAACAAAACTAAGACTCAGGCTTTGCCTTTAATGTTCCACGGCCTGTCACGGATGGTCTGAGGGATGCCTTCAGGCAAAGGAGATGGGTTGTGAATTGCACAAGCTCCTCACAGTGGAGGACCACAGGGAGTCTTCTCCCAATCGCACACAGCACATGTTTATCTGATTCTTATAATTAGAAATAAACAGAGAATAGATATAGATTACAGATCAGGACACTCAAGTACTTCATGTGTGCCACAGGACCCACGCATCCCTGGAACAGTCTGAAGGGGTAATATAGAAGTGAATTTGGTTTCGGATACACGTTGTTTCTCTAATTCAACAGTCAATAAGGGGATTTTGGAAACCGAGGGGGATTTCCAGGCTCTTGCTATCAATTGACAAGCTGTTATCAGAATTTGGTAAATTAGTTTGCGAGCCATACGATTGGTCCCGGGAGGTAAGTCTTGCAAAAGATAAGTTTGTGGAATAAAGGGGACATTGCAGCTCTTGGCATGCAAGATAATGTTGTGGACCTTTTTCCAGAGGAGCGGCAGGGTCGCACAGTGCCACCTGTGTAGGAATGTACCCTCTGCTATGTTACACCTCCAGCAGGTAGAGGGTGATTAAGGGTAGATTCTGTGCAGTCTGGATGGCACTATATAACACTTGTACAACATTTTCATGTGCTACTCCACGTGAAGCAAGGATCTAATTAATCCGTTAGGATTTGAGATCACCTTTTCCCATTGCTTAGGTGAGAGTCCACAATGAAGATCTGATTTCCACTGGGAAGCAATCCGGAAGTATGGTGTAGAGCTTACGTAAGTCGTAAGCTGTACCACACGGCGATCGACTTACAATGAGGGGGTAAATTCCCATTTATGCAAATCTGTTCCCATGCTGAGATAGATGCTTGTGGTGCAATGTTAAGCCTTAATTGCTTGTAATGGCTTAAGACAAATGATTTGAATTGTAAAAATGAGTATCGGGAGATGCGTGGGAGACTATATTTTTCTGACAGGTGGGCAAAATCTAGAAGGGTATTATTCTAAAAGATATGGTACAGATTTGTGATCCCCACTGCATGCCATGGGGCTGCGTGGAATGTAGGAATACAATATGTCAGGGCCATAATTGGTGTAGCAAGTGAAAGTTCCGGTATATTATTGAATTAAGATTTTCTTCAGTCCCACACCTGGAAGATCAGCTGTATTTGGAGGGGAATGTTCTGTATACATTGTCTAAGACCCCCTAGAAACCATAGTAGGTCTGGCAGGACATAGGATTCTAACCTTTTCCTTTGTATACTACCGTCGCAAACACAATGACGTGGAAGTAGGTTTGGACATTGGGGACCACCATAGCAGAACCCTCGGAACTCTGGATTTCTTCCCTGCCCAAATGAATCTATCAATGTCTCCTTGGATACTGTTAAAGAATAGGGGAATTAGAATCATGAGTGTGCGGAACAGGTATTGCATCTTAGGGAGTATGGACATCTTAATAGCCTCAATCCGTTCAGTCCATGAGAGAAACAGTGGGGACCATTTATTTAGTAGTTGTGGCAAGCTTTCCAGGTTTGAATGTAATTAGTGGCAAATAATTCTGAGTGTTTTTTACTAAAAGTCACATCCAAATATTTAATATAATCTGACCTCTATTTGAAGGAATATGCGTTTAAGAGATGATATGACGAATGAGGGAAAACCAATACTCAGAGTCTGCATTTTGCTCATGTTTAAGGAGTAGTAGGAGACTCATGAATCAGATCGAGAAGTACTGGCAGAGAGGTTTGTGGTTCGGCAATATATAAAAGGATATCATCTGCGTAGGCACTTATTTTTATTTCTCTATCAAGGATTTGGATTCCTTTGGTTTGTGTGTTTTCTCTAATAGATTGCAGTAATTGCTCCAAAGCCAATACATAAAGCAAAGGGGTACCCCTGCCTGGTACCATTGGTAATGCTAAATTTGGGAGAGAGGAAGTGCGCTTTTAGTACTTTCACCAGACCAGACCAGTTAGAGCTTGTAAGTATTATCTTGGCCTAGTCTACAGCTAACAAGCCTAGTTTGGTCATCTTTGATTAAATAGGGCAATAGTGTGAACATTATATTGGCCAGGATCTTTGCATACCTTTTTGCATCTGTATTAAGAAGGGAGATTGGGCAAAGTTTTACAGATGTTAGGTGGTTTGTCCGCCTTGGGGATGGTAACTATCATTACCAACATAATTTCTGCTGGCAGTGAACCCATGTGAAAGGCTGATTGGTAGACTCTGGTCAATGAGGGGGCTAGGAGCGCTGCAAATAGCTTGTAATAGGCATTTCAGAAACCATACTTACCTGGTGATTTGTTAGAGGGGAGGGCATTGATAGTATCCAAGACATCTTTGACAGATATGTACATGAGAATGTACATGCTCAGTGGTGATTTTGGGCAGTGTGAATCTTTGGAGAAAGTTGTAATTCATCCGAGGTGTAGGGATGTGGGTATTGGCGTCAGAACCTAAGTTATAATCTTGGGCGTAAAAGTCAGCAAAATTTTCGCTGATTGCTTGGGGGCCCTATCAGTGTGTAAAATACGGGTGGATTTGAGGAGGCCAACTTAGCCTTCAGTCTGTCTGCTAGGTTTTTATTGGCCTGACGGTCTGTGTGGTAAGATTTTGCTCGAAGGCGATGGAGAAAATTGTTTGTCTTTGTGGCAATCAGTTCAGCAAGGGTACTAAATAGTTTACCAAATTGGGCCGCCAATGTGGGAGTAGGTTTAAACAAGTGTGGAGACTTGTGCAATTTGTTTGTAACAATCTAGGAAGGATGATTGGTGCATTTGTTTGATGTGGGCTGAGTGGCTTATCAATAAGCCTCTAATGGTAGCCTTATGGGCCTCCCATCCTACTGCGTCTAAAGTCCCTTGCCCTGTGTGATTTGGTGACTTCTTTAATAATAGTAAAAAGAGAAAAAATAAACTGCACTCCAATCACGTGAAAATCCGGGTCCTAAACTGGACCAAGGGCCAGCACCAGCCCAAGGTAGCAGATATCAGGAGTAGAAAGAGAATCCAGGCACTCAAAGTATCTTCAAATGTGTTTATTGGGATAAGTGAGACACCGCAACATTTTGACCCCTGAAAGGGTCTTTGTCAAGCTACATCACACCACAAATAACTATTTATAGGCAAAAGCATAGTGAAAGTGTAAATAAACTCGATAAGTGATCAATTAACAATCTATAATTAGACATTGGTATAATAAAGTCAGTCTATGTTTGTACTCCCCATTGCCTCACACAGATTTCCCAGCTTAATCAACTCAAAAGCTAATATAAACCACCCAAAGCAAAAATAAATATATAAACTAATCAAATAACACTGCAGTTCTGATCACATGGATCCAGAAAATTACCTAGATCGGGTGGGACTTCAGAGCCACCCCCCTCCCATCAGGTGTGTATAACTGTGATGGCAGGACACACCAACTAGCCCCATAAAACTACAGAACCTCTGTGACAGAACCATTCGTCTGACTATTGTGGTGGATTCGTCTGTTTCCTGCACTTTCGTGTAAATGGCTGTTTTCTGTAGCCCAGCCATACGAATGACTTCTTCACCGAACAAAGCTACCGAACGGATGGCCACCCAGGAGAGAAGTGTGCTGCTGGTTAACCTATTGATCCCAATTAGAACATTGTGGTTAACCGCAGACACTTCTCAATTAAACCGAATTCAGGGTGGCCGTCATTCGTATGTCGACCACGAGGCAGCAGCCATTTTTAAACACACGAGCGGTGTTCGGCTCTACTTTCATGGAACTAAAAACTGACACTTTTTCTGCCGAACACCGCTGAAACAACGGGACGCCTGGCTGCCTCCACGAAAATGTACGAACACCGGCCGTTCGGGAGTTTACAGCACATGAAAAGACTTAACCCAGATAGCCCTCCCATGGAGTCAATCGCATACCGAAAGACTGTAAGAACTTTGACTCCATGGCGATTGAACTATGTGTGTGGGATTTGAGCGCTATTCGCCAATAATATGCACTCAGATCCAGGCTATCTGGGGATATGTGATGTGAATAAGAAATGTTCGGTTATTTTCAAATTATGTATTTTTATGTATTTTCTGGTTTTGTATCTAAGATGGCGATTTGTCTTTGTCCTGGAGATAATTAAATTACTTCTCAATTATCTCCAGGGCAGAGGGGAGGAGACCATATTGCATTGTGGGAAAAACCTGTAACTGTATGTCTGAAATGTCCCCCTGTCTATCTGTCATTTCAGTCTCCCATTTGGTCCCCTAGGGGAGTGTCCACCAAGTGGGAAGCCTGCATAAATACGGGCAGGTAGCCCACAGTAAAGCCAGATCCTGTTTGACCCTCAATGCGGAGCTTCTGTCTCGTTATTGGGGGGATTTCTTCTTTGCGCTTAGAGACTGCTGATTGGAACCGAAAGCCGCTTGGTGGATATCGTTGTTCGGCGGCTAGCAGCAGTTCGTGGATTTCTGTTCGGGAGTTTGGAGCCTTTCACGGATCCCGGTCGGGAGATTACCGCTTCTCCTGGTTATGGTTCGTGGATTACAGTTTATGCGAATGGATTACTGATATTGCGAAAGGGGAAGGTGAACTAAACGGCGGTTTCTCTTAAAGACACCAGGGGTGTCTTAACAACCTCCCACAGGGAGGGGAGAGTAAAGCTGGCGCATATGACAGTAAATATGCCAACCATTGCCAACCACCTACAGGATCCTATGAAGGACATATAAAATGATCAAACAGGAAACATCTGGAGAAGCCAAATAGTGTGTACCAATTCAACTATACATAATAATAAAAAATCACAACATTACATAATACTTATAAAGGCATAAAACAAAAACTGAACATTGCTATAGGATCAAAATGCATTTATACCATCATAAGAAAAAAACAAACCAGAACACATCAGCCACAACATTAAACCCATCTGTGTAATATCATGTAGCTCCCTCTCTTATGGCCAAAACAGCTCGACATATGGACTCCACAAGACCTCTGAATGTTTCTTGTGTTATCTGGCACCAAGACATTAGAAGCAGATCCATTAAAAGTCCTGCAAGTGGTGAGGTGGGGCCTCCATGGATCAGATTTGTTGTTCCAGCACATCTCACAGAAGCTCAATTGAATTGAGCTCTGGTGAGTTTGGAGGCCAATGTAACACCTTGAACTCTTTGTCATGCTCCTCAAATCATACCTGAATCATTTTTGCAGTGTGACATTATGCTGCTGAAAGAGGCCACTGCAATCAGGAATCAGGAATTACCATTTCAATGTATATGGTCTGCAACAAACTCAGGGTAGGTGGTACGTGTTAAAGTAATATCCACATAAATGCCAAAAGAACATTGACCAGAGCATAACACTGCTGGCCTACCTACTTCCCATAGTGAATCCTGCTGCCATTTTTACAGGTAAAATTATAGTCATGCACCCAGTCATCCGTCTGATCTAAAAGAAAATGTTATTCATCAGACCAGATAACTTCCATCTCTCTATGGACCAGTTCTGACACTCATGTTTACTGCTTGGCAGCCCTATATGTAGAAAACTGCTATGTATTGTGTGTTCTTGTCAGGATTACAAGTTGATCCAGCACGCAGAACTGTGTCACACCTAGGACTAAGGATGACGTATAACCGGACCTTAGAATGTCCGGACTTAACGTATTCAAGAATAGTCAAAATACTTGCCGTGGTCAGGAACACAGAATCAGACACAACGATGAGGAAAAGCCAAAAGTCAAGGATACCAGAATTCAGGGAAGTCAAAATGAAGCCAAAGTCAAATACCAGAAAATCAAGATCAGGAACGCACTCTCAGATTACCATTAGGATGAAACCACGACAGGTCAATGAGCAAAGGAGAATTGGGTTTAAATACCCCTCCTGTGGATACGATTGGCTGTAACCGGCCTTTGACCCCAAAGGCAATTACCAGGTTTCCATGTGCATGATTGGTGCTTAGCACAAACCCTCCTGTAGATCTGAATGGCCATGACCGGCATTTTACGCCAAAGGCAATTAATAGGTTTCCATGTGCATGATTGCTGCTTGGCACAACTTTTCCTGTCAGGACGGTAATGCTGCTCGGCACAACTTTTCCTGTCAGGACAGTAAATGCCATTATCCACATTTTTATGTGCGGATGAATACGTGACAGTTCTGACACCTTTCTATTAAATATTTCAGCAATTTAAGTTACCGTGTGACTGGACCAGATGGGCAAACCTTCGCTCCCCATGTGCATCAATGAGTCTTGGGCACCCATGACTCTGATGTAATAATAATGCATTTAAATTATTAACATTGTATAGTTGTCTTTGCATTTCTGATGCAGTAAAGGTATTTGACCACAACAAAAGCACACAAAAAAAAACAAATATAGATCCAAATGATAATTATTTTATAATTTTTATTGAATTCTAAATTACATGCAGATCTACTAATCAGATTTATTCATTAATATAATTTATTAGAAATGGTGAAGTCTCCTGAATGAGCCAATTATTGGGTGCATGGCACCCCAGTCAGTATATCTTCTGTATGCCCCAGGTCTCAAATAATACTGGGGGCCCCTATAATTTGGCTCCTCATAGAACATCCAATAACCATCAAGAACTTGGCAGGAGTTGATGTCATGGTAACGGAATCTTTCATAAGTATTACGACAATCTTCAGTGAACTCCATCATCTGACCTCTGAAATCTTCCTTCTCGTAGACCTTTACTCTGAATGAACCAAGGTGCTTTAAAGAATAAAAAAATATGTAATTTATAACAACAGATAAGATTGCATAATTTATTATAATTCTTAAGAACCTATAGTGAGTGTAGTTTTTATTCATACGGACCCATCTGGTGTTAACACTTACTTTGGGAATTAAAGATATATAACATAAAATATTTAATAGAAATATTCAAATAAGTAGGTTATGTTTCAGTAGGGAAACCTTTATTAATTGGGGATTGGATGAAGAATATTTTTGAGTTGTATCAATTTTCTTTTTGTAAAATCCATAACTAATCTCGTAAAGATATTTACCTGTTGGCTAATACGACAAGATCTGATGGAGTCGTTGAAACCCATCCATTGCTGAAAACTAGGATATTCTCCCCTGCTAAGGTAATACTGGTGTCCTCTGTAGTTTGGGTGTTCATATAATATCCAGTTTCCACTTTCTACTCGGATGGAATTACAGTGGTGAAAATATGAGGTCAAATCTGGACACTCAGAATGACACTCATAGGAGCGACCCTGAAAGTTACGATCCTCGTAGAAATCAATCTATGAGAGAAAGTATGCCTTTAAAAATTTTACATTTTTGAATTTATTATTGTTTATGTTTTACTCTTTAATTATGTATTTTCCTTTCGCGACAATTCCTTTAACCCTTTAAGGACAAAGGCTTTTTTGATATTCAACGTGTTTTTTACAAAGGCCTTTTTGGCGTTTTTTTCCATGCATTCATTCTAACACAATTTCCCCCTTTTTGTCCATCCCTACATATTCTATATTATTTCTTAAAGTGGAAGTAGGGCTTTCTTTTGATACCCTGATATGTATGTATTACTCAATTGTAAATAGGAAGAAAATATCACGAAATGTGGGAATAAAAAATAAGAAAATATTCTCAGTTTTACATACAATAATTTCTACACAAGTGCAAGTAAAGAAAGCTATCTCAAAATAGATTCCCCAGTTAGTCCTGATTGCTAAAATGGACAATATGTTTAAGATTTCAATTAATTTTTCGAAGTTACAAAATAAATACTGCATGGGGGAATTACTGCCGAGATTACAATTTAAAGGGACACTCAATTGCCAGGAAAACAATCCGTTTTCCTGGCACTGCAGGTCCTGTCCCCCTCCCACCCCCATCCCAGGTTGCTGAAGGGGTGAAAACCCCTTCAGTCACTTACCTGGGATCCCCGCCGATGTCCCTCGGCGGTGGTTTCGGGTCGCCGCCGCTCCTCCTCTTCCTTACGTCAGCCAGTGGGCGAGACGCGCATTAGAGCTCTCCATAGGAAAGCATTGAAAATGCTTTTCAAAGCTTTCCTATGGGGAATTGAGCGACGCTGGAGGTTCTCACACAGCGTGAGGACGTCCAGCGACGCTCTAGCACAGGTTTTCTGTACTATGAAGCAGGAAGCAGGAAGTGCCCTCTAGTGGCTGTCTAGTAGACAGCCACTAGAGGAGGAGTTAACCCTGAAAGGTATTTATTGCAGTTTATAAAAAACTTCAATAATTACACTTGCAGGGTTAAGTAGTGGGAGTTGGCACCCAGACCACTCCAATGGGCAGAAGTGGTCTCAGTGCCTGGAGTGTCCCTTTAAATAGTAGTCACAGAATCCAAAACTACTACACAAAAGTATATATTTTAAGAAAGTACATCCCCAAGCTATCTAATTAAGAGCATTTTGACACTTTTTATTTAACAATTTAATCACAAACCTAGGTCAAATTAGTTTGTTTTTTTAGTGTTTTTTTCCCACACATTTTTTTTGGGGGGGAAATTAACAAATCACAAGTGTCCCACTACTGCAAACACTGTATATTTGTATTCTGCTTCTGTTCTCAAGTACAATGATACCCTACATTTATACCTTTGCCTCTAATCCAACCCTTAAGCAAACCCATAACCCAACCTTTAATCCAACCCGTAATCCAACCTTTAATCTAACCCTAAATCCAACCCTTAATGCAACCCCTAATTCAATACTTAATCAGCCCATACTCTAATACATTTTCCTACTTCTAATTTAACCTCTATTCCTATCCATAATCCAACCATAATTTTACCAATAAACTGACATTAATCTGAACCTAATCCAACCCATAATTCTATCTATTATCCCAGTATAATCCCACCCTCCAACTCTTCCACCTAATCCCACCTCTGATAAACTTCCCTCTGCTGATGTGTGTACTGACATCAGCAGAGGGATTTCACTGATCACACTGTATGCTGAGCTCTGTGAGCACTATAACATAATTTAAACTCCCCAAGTATTAAAAATACCTGAGGTCCCCTTTGTTTTTACTCTGCAGGCTGGGGGCATTATTGAAGTACTAGTGAGATCACTCAGCCATGGTATTTAAAGGGCTATGATTAGCACACACTTTGAGCAATGCTCATAGCTCATCTGTCAATTTGGGGCTACTAACTGTGTCCCCAGCTGACAGTAGGGACCCCAAGGAATTGAACGATACCTGGAGGGTCCTTAATACCAGCAAGGATCTAACCCCTGTGGTACCTTTGCTGCAAACTGAGCTATGCCATCACTGGCCATTAAAGCTCTGCACTGCATGGCGACATAGATTGGCATGTGGTCGTTAAGTGGTTAAGTTTAATAATTAAGAATGACTCAAGTAACAAAATTTTAAAATTATATATCGCTAGCAGATTCTGCTCATATTCAAAATATAAACTGCAGGAGTTAAACATTTGAGTCCTGCGTGGAACAGTAATATATACAGTTATTACATTGGTTCATTAAGCATTGGTAGAACAGTAATTTATACATTTAATAGGTTAGGCATTGGTTAGCTTGCATTGACAGAAATTATTATTAATTTAGTATACTGGAATTGTATAATGGTATTGTGGAGAGTGACAGTCACTAGTAAGTATCCAGAAAAACCTCCTGCTTACATTATTTATCTTGACTTTTTTTCTATTTAACAGAATCCTTGAAATTGGCAATAACATTTAAAAAAAATTAAAAAACAGGGGGGCGTGGCCAAGATCCGAATGGAGATAGTTGCATAGGGCGAGAGCTACGTCTGTGACCATGGCAAAACAGCATGATTCCACATGATACTAATTGATCAACTTACCTCTAAGTGCAGAGCAGAGATCAGCAGACCCGATGGCGAGCAGATCGGCAAGAAAAATGAAGCACAAAACACCAACTCTCTAGATATCGGCCCTGTCCCTGCCTAACACACAGTGACCTGACGTCTATATCACACAAAAAACAGCACTGCCAGCAGCCGATAGACATTTACACCTCACCCCTCTGTCAATCCTTACATTGGCTTGCTGTATCCTATAGGAGTCAATTCAAAATGCCTATAAAGCACTGAACAATTCTAGCCCCTCTTATATCTCTTCACAGATCCATTGGTATGCCCCTTCTCTGTCTCTCTGCTCTGCCCGTGACCTTCTCCTGCCTGTTGCTCGCACCCGTATGGCCAACTCACGCTTGCAGGACTTCTCGCGGGCGGCTCCCTTCCTATAGAATAGCCTACCTACCACCATCAGACTCTCCCCTACTCTTCAATCATTTAAGAAGTGCCTTAAAACCTGTCTCTTTAGGAAAGCTTATGGCCTCCCACAGTAACCTCTACCTTACATACCTGTCTCTTGCTCTCTAGTAAATGGCAACACTCTACTCTCTCCTCCAGCTCTGCTTCACTCCTACCTTATTTGAATGCTATTTCCTGTCCTAATGTGTTTTATACCCCACCTGCTATAGACTGTAAGCTCATTTGAGCAAGGTCCTCTTCAATCTATCGTCCCTGTAAGTTTTCTTGTAATTGCTCTGTTTATAGTTAAATCTCCCCTCTCGTAATATTGTAAAGCACTGCGGAATCTGTTGGCGCTATATAAATGGCAATAATAATAATAATAAAAACTAGAAAAGCTACAATTTATGGGGAAATTGTGTGAAGTGTTCTTGCCTCCACCAGTAGTCTACAACTGGAGTGGACGGAGTAACTGTTATTATTTATTTATATAGCACATTTAATTGCAATGCTGTTGCCCAAAGTGCTTCACAGTTACATTAAAACATACATTTATAAAAACATTAGCAGGTGTACAAAAGGCCCTGTCTATGACATCACTTGCTGCTCCAGCCTGGCACAGGTCAGAGTATTTTGTTGGCTGCCATCTTCAAACGGTCGTATTTTAAAAACATACATCCTACAGTGAAGAGCTTTATATTGTGAGAATCACAAGACCCAGACCTACATTTTGATGCATAGTATGTCTCTGAAGTTTTAAAAATGAAGGCACAGTCACAGTTTAGAAATTGACCTTGTCAATGGATGGCGTGAGTTGCAAACAAATGGTCATATTGTGAAAAATATCAGGACTATGGCTTAGCCGACATTTTTAGTGGCAGCAGGGATAGCTGAACGTTTTGATATAAGATTTGTGTAGGTGGGCTTGAAAATGAGGGAGTGGTGGCAGTTTAGAAATCATGTCCTGATTTTTCAGCTTTTGCCATTCATTCCTATGGGACCAATTTCGCCACAAGAACGACGATATTCCGTGAACCATTCGGCGAAACGTTGCACAAAGTAATAGCAATCCAATCGGGAACAATCTGCACGTTTCAGTATATTACTGTCTATGTAGTGTAAAAACTGTGGGAGGAGTTAGGGTGGTAAATTTGGCTATAATAAGAATAATATATGTGAGATAACATTAAGTGGTCTTGCTATGCAAGAACACTTAATAATACAACAACTACTAGAGGACCTGTAAAATTAATACATTTTCAAATTCTAACCTCTGACATAAAGAGGGATCTGCAGGCTATTGGAGAGCGTACAGCTCATCTAGAGTATAAGGCACTAAAAATCATAGAGGTCGATACCTACACCAGCTTATCTACTAAGCTGCAACTCCTAGACACTAAAGTCACTGACCTGGAGGATAGAGCCCGCAGGAATAACATCCGACTGCATGGCATATCAGAAGACATCAGAACTCCACAATTAAAAGATTACCTTGGGAAACTTTTTCAAACCCTACTGCCTGAAGCCTCAATTCATGAGCTACAACTAGAATGGGCTCATAGGCTCATGAAACCATGAAATCTCCATGCAGCAACCCCATGTGAGGATCCATAACCTTAGCATCAAAGAGAGGCTGATGTAGGCGGCTAGAGATCCAACACACTTGACAGGATGATTTGCTGGGATACAGCTCCTTGCTGACCTGTCCCCTGCTACTTTAGCCAAATTAATGTCCTTTGGGGTAATCACGAGAGCTTTGAGAGATGCACAGATCCCATATAAGTGGGGCTTTCCTACCCAACTTATTGTCCACAAAAATGTAGCTGATAAAGTAAGATCTACGCCTGAGGAAGGTCATGAATTACTACCGCAATGGAATATTCCCCTGACACTGGAAGTACCTGCACAAGAAACGCAGCACCACCTCCAACTCAAGTGATGGGGAGTGGCAGAGTGTAGCGACGACGAAATGAATCAACGTGCAGAACTTTGTGTGAACACCTTTCTAGTCCTTAAGTTTTAAAGTTGGACGGTTTAGGTATTATTGCTATAGATATGCCTTTTCTCTTTTTGTGTTTCTTTTTTTTTTTTCTTCGTACTGTCTTTTAGATTGGGCAGCATTTCTCATAATTTCTAAGAGTAAGAAACTGGGCAGTTGATTTAGGGGCCAGCGTGGCTGCCATCGTATGCAACTTTATATTTGACTACCGCTAAGAATTACAATTTTGTTTTAAACAGGTTTTAAATTACATTAATACACACAGAAAGGTTTAAAAGTGCAATCTCTTGGCACTCCTATAGGCCATGCACTAGCTTTATACAATTTGGGAAATGTATTCTTCACGGTCAAACATCCACAGTCACTGATGTTCTGGCCCTGTGCTCAGTATATTTAATTTATTCTTCACAACTAATGCTCACGCCCCCACAAGGCTTACTATGGAGCCAATACGGTGTACCTAATTCGTACTGTCATTTTTTCTTATACAGCCCTTACCTGGGTGCTTCAGAAGAAGATACCTGTAGTTAGCGGGCACCTGTATATAGTTATAGTTTGGTTATTTTTTTATTTTTCAATTTTATCTCATTATTGGTATACTTTTGTGATTGATGCAGCTGAATATGTGAGGACCGTGACTTGTCAAGGGAGGTCTAAATATAACTACACTAAGGAAATTAGATGCCTGCGAGATCTAACCATAACACAATGAGAGGGTTAAACAAAAGGAGACACAACGAAAAAGAAAAAACAAGGAATAATGGAGGAGCGGGGTGGAACCAGACCAATGGCACAGACCATGCGTAACTAAGATAGACACAACTAGAATGGGAGAATGCACATACTACTCCAAAGCTTCGCTGATAATACTACACAATGATACTTAACATTTTTTCCCAAAATACTAAGGGCCTAAACTCTCCCCATTAACGTTGCATGTCATTACAGGAGGCCAAAAAATCTGATGCTCGTGTAGCGTTCTTCCAAAAAACGCATTTTAAAAGGGGCAACCACCGTAAACTTAAGTCTCGCCAGTTCCCTGTACAGCAGTAGAAAGAGGGAAGTGCTCATGCCATTGTACAGAACACTGGTGAGACCTTGGAGTATTGTATGCAGTCCTGGAGACCGTATCTCCAGAAGGATATTGATACTTTAGAGAGAGTTGGGAGAGGGGCTACTAAACTGGTCCTTGGATTGCAGGATGAAACTTACAAGGAAAGGTTAAAGGAACTTGACATGTATAGCTTGGAGGAAAAACGAGACAGGGGGATATGATAGAAACATTTAAATACCTAAAGGAAATCAACACAGTAAAGGAGGAGACTATATTTAAAAGAAGAAAAACTACCACAACAAGAGGACATAGTCTTAAATTAGAGGGGCAGAGGTTTAAAAATAATATCAGGAAGTATTAAATTAATGAGAGGGTAGTGGATGCATGCAATAGCCTTCCAGCTTAAGTGGTTAACACAGTAAAGGAGTGCATGGGATATGCATAAGGCTATCCTAACTATAAGATAAGGCCAGGGACTAATGAAAGTATTTTAAAAATTGGGCAGACTAGATGGGCATGTGTGTGTATGTCATGGTATGTGTGTGTCTGTCAAGGTGTGTGTGTCTGTCAAGGTGTGTGTCAAGGTGTGTGTGTCATGGTGTGTGTGTCTGTCATGGTATGTGTATGTGTCATGATATGTGTGTATCTGTCATGGTGTGTGTGTCATGGTGTGTGTCTGTAATGGTATATGTGTCTGTCTGTGTCTGTCATAGTTTATGTGTGTGTCTGTGTGTGTCTGTGTGTGTTTAGAAATAGTGTTTTTACTCACCTTTTTTTTTTCCACGCTGTGCTGCGGGGCTGGCATAGATTTTTTTCCAGGGCTCCTTTATATCCCCAGTCCGGCCCGGCCTTTGGGCCTCTAATATAAAATATGTAAAAAAAGCGAAGTGTATAGAGGTTACAGGGATCATGTTATCAGGTGATCAGAATGTGAGATGAATTAATATCTAGGTGTTTACATGTATTTGTTTTTCTGAGCCTTCCTTTCTCTAAATATGGGGAATCCTCAACCTATCCAAGAACCCACTGTTGCTGGTCACTTCTTACAGAATGGTCTAGTATAGATGAGGGGATAGATCAAATAGTAAAACATATAAGATGACAGAACAGTTCTGGGTGGAGTTCCAAGGAGGTCAGGAACTAGAAAACAACTTGGAGGCGCAAACGGAGGCACACAACCGTCTAACAACTAAGGTGGAGGAAGCATGGGCTAAAATAAATCAGTATGAGGCCAAACTCGCCGATATGGAAGATTGCGCACGCCGCAGCAATTTAAGACTGCGGAATGTGCCTGAAAACATAAGCCCACAAGACATACCGGCCTATGCAACTGGGCTATTCTGCCTCCTTGTACCTGACCTGCCACAAGACGTCCTGCTGATGGAGAGAGGTTGTCCTTAAAATGCACTATTACCACGGAAACGGTCCTCAAAGCCAGCCACACATACAAGGACTTACCATCAGAATAAAAGGCCAAAATCTTTGCAGACATCTCCGCCATGACGCTCAGGAAGAGAAAGACCTTCAGCACTATTACAGAACTTCTCTGAAACAACAGCATTGCATATAGGTGGGGATACCCGACCAAACTGATAACACATCGCAGCGGCACCCTCACGACTATCAACTCCCCAGAAGACGGCCTGCAAAAGCTAAAGGACTGGGGTATTGACCCACCTACCTCTCAACCGGAGCCAACTTCCAACAGATGCCTGCTTTCTGCATGGAAGAAAGCATGGAAATAAAAACAATACCAAAAACTTTCCTAATTCGCAAGTATATAATGACATCACTTTATACATAGCTATATCTCATAGCCGTGAGTATGTATAGTGTTAATTTAATCAAGGCTTTTAGATTAGCCTTACCAGGCCATGGGCCACAGTTAATATGTGAAGGCGGGACGGGTTATAGAGTAGTCTATGGGAGCTTTCCAACGCGGGAGCTGACAAGGCCTGAGCAGGGAACTATTACTACTCTGTACTAACCTGATCCCAATATTACTGGCAGACACGTGCCACGTACTTATGAGTACTAAAGGGAAGGAAAAAACCATGCATGATGCCCCAGAGTAGCCCAACGGCCACATGGCATAAACCACAGGGTTAAAAAGAATAGTCTACTATAAAGGAATAAAGGATGATGTACTAACCAGACAAAAACATAATGGGTCAACATAAATGTTAATTTGTTAGCGAGGGCCAACCTCGCAGTAGCACCATTAACCAGAATCGAAGCTCTCCGCTCCGACCCCCAAGGTTCCCCTTATGGGAGCCTAGCCATACTTCTGGCATTATTGTTCACATTTACGTATGAGTTGCATTGTTGCATTGTATTTTGTTTGGTAACCTGTTTTTTTTTGTTTAGGGGAACGACACACCCACGCACTATGACCAATTAATTTCCCCACCAATTCCACTCCACATCAGACACCAAATCTAAAATAGTCTCCACCCTTATAAGCAAGAAAGTAGCCTTCAAACTAATTCTAGAAGACATAGACCGAGAAGGCAGATATGTCATTATAGTAGGACGCATAAGCAATGTTCTTTACACGATAGCAAATATTTACGCCCCCAACACCAACCAGAGGAACTTTCTTCATAAAATAATATGCAGGGTATCAGAAAAAAAACAAGGCATGACGATCATCTGTGGGGACCTAAACCATGTCCTCAACCCCAATCTGGATACTACACTTTCCCAACATAGCCCTAGATATAGACCACTCAAAAGACAATGTGCAGCCTTAGCGAAATTACTATCATTACACCATTACTACGACGCATGGCGAGTCAAGCACACAGAAGATAGGGACTACACCTATCTCTCATCGGTCCATAACACATATTCAAGAATTGACAGGTTCCTGATGGGGGGAGCGGCATTGGGACAGATAGTGGACTGCAGGGTGGGACAGATCGTATGGTCAGACCATGTCCCCATGGAATTAATTCTAAAAGATAATTATGACTTCAAGCACAGAAGCCCCTGGCGACTCAACAAAGCCCTCCTGACAGATAAGACCTTTTCAAACAACCTGACCAACTCACTAAACGACTACTTCACAGACAAAGCCAACCCTACACTGTCACATCACACGATATGGCAAGCTCATAAAGCTGTAGCACGGGGAATACTCATAAAACAGGCATCACACATAAAAAGCAAGACACAAACCCAAATGCTAGATTGGCAGATAGAACTTTACACCCTGATGACCCAAAATCAAATCCACCCAACCATACAATTAAAGGAACAAATTTCCCGAATACGCCAACAACTACGCCAGCATGCGCTTTATAAAGTAGTATACAACTTAAGAAAACTAAAGGCGACCCACTACTCCCAAGGAAATAGAGGTAGACTACTGGCAACGAGGCTTAAAAAACAACAGCAGGCAAAGAAGATAGCGTATTTAAATACTAGGGCAGGGGGGAAGGTTATGACGCCCATTGACATTAGCAATGAGTTCGCACATTACTATTCAGACTTATACAACCTCAAACATGACCCGACCACAAACAGTCCATCAGACACAGAGATATCAACTTATCTAGATAAAATCGCAATCCCCACCCTGAAGGCCCAACAGCAAGAAGCACTGGCTAGGCCAATTACCCCGGAGGAGGTTAGATACACGATTAAGACCCTGTAGAGAGGCAAATCCCAGAGCCCCGATGGCTTCGCCAACTCCTACTACCATACATTTAGGGAGGTTCTGGCGCCCCACCTGGCTGAAGTATTTAACTAAGCCGTAAGCACAGGATCACTCCCTGAGGATATGCAGGTGGCCCATATTATAACCCTCCCCAAACCAGGCAAACAACCGACGTGCCCGCAAAACTTCAGACCAATATCGCTTCTTAATACGGACACTAAACTCCTCGCCAAACTTTACGCACTAAGACTGGGACCTATACTACCCCACATTATACATAACGATCAGGTGGGGTTCGTGAGGGGACGACAGGGGGCAGGCAACACTAGAAAAGTCCTTAGCCTCATGCATAGCCTCAGGTCGTCACAATCATTATTACTCTCCCTAGACGCGGAAAAGGCCTTTGACCGACTGGGATGGGGGTTCTTGGAGGCAGTCCTACATAGATTCAGGCGACCGGGGGGCTTCATCTCAGTGGTCGGGGCCCTGTATTTAGCGCCAATGGCCCAGGTTCTGAACTCAGGATTCGTATCTGACAAACTCAAAATAACTAACGTAATTAGACATGGCTGCCCCCTGTCGCCCCTGCTGTATGTGTTGGCGCTGGAGCCCCTGGCGTCAGCGATCAGAGCACACCCATCCATTCATGGAATGCAGGTAGGAGATGGGGTTTATACCCTAAACCTCTTTGCAGACGACATACTCCTAACCCTGACGAAACCACAAATTTCTTTACCCAACCTTCTACCGTGCATACAGGATTATAATAGGGTATCCTACTACAAGCTCAACCTAACAAAAATACATGCGTTGGGAAAAGTCGACACACCACTTTTTCAAATACAATTATGAAAAGCTATCACACAAAATGACACTATTCCCTAAGCTGCAATATTTGTACCACTCGCTTCAGATCCCCATCCCAAAACAATATACTCTAGCCTTACAAAAAACCATCACACGATTCGTTTGTGCAAATAAAAAACCCAGAGTAGCATTTCATATACTTAAGAAAACGACAGCAAAGGGGGGAATGAACTTTCCAGACATAAAACTATATTACGATTCCGCACTCAAATCCATGGTAGCGACCACACACACGACGACCTCACCACCACAATGGGTGGCTATAGAATCACACTGGTCGTGCAGGGCCAGGCTACACCACCTATTCTGAATACCAAAAAAACAAAGACCCGACACACCATACATGCTAGAGCCAACCAAGCTGTTGCTGCACACATGGGATACATATCGTATACACCTCAGTAGCCCACTGGCAACATCACTAGCCATGACAATGTATAGCATACACTTGAGGAACCAGACATTTGATCGTAACATTTGGACGAAAGCAGGATGCACACATATAAACCACCTATATAACGGGACATCCCTGAAACAATTTCTGGACCTACAGACACTATTCAGCCTATCAAATAGGGCACTTTTCCCATATCTACAGCTCAAATCCCTCCTGCAGATGACCACGGCCAGCCTTTGGGCGCCCACACTTTCCAGATTGGACACCTGGTGTCTCAAAGGCACACCACACAAAAAAAAAATTTCAATGGTATATGCAGCACTGTTGGAAGGCATTCAAAACCTGACAACTTTAAACAAACATGGCATGACGACTTGGGTTGTACCTTTACCGAGGACCAATGGTCCAGGGCTTTCACAATCCACAAAGGTAACACATCTTACACACTACGAGCAAATACGGAAATTACAATACCGATGGTAATTGGTTCAAAGGCTTGAATCAGAATAACATACTGCTTTGTCTTGAGTTCATCCTTGCATATCAGGGTACACTATTATGTGTATATATAATTCTGAATATACAAGTTAAACACTTAATAAAAATTATTATAACATACAAATTTATATTTATTATAAAAACCTTCCTAATATAAACTTAAAATAGCCATACTAAAATAGACACCGTCTTCAAAAAAAGGGAAACATAGTAAGTTACATAAAACATAAAATATCTAAGACCACATAAAAAAAAAAAGGACGGATCAAATCCCACACAATCTTGCCATTTGTGCCAACATAATCACAGCATCTGGGTGGGTCAAGATGGCTATCCTTCCCTTTATAAATCTGAACAGCCCGTGTAAAGCCAGTAGGGAATTTGATGACATATCGTTATTGTTTTGATGGGATATATTAGTTTTTATAAAAGCAGTCTACCTTTAACACATGTCAAATGTTTTTGTTTGGGATATAATTTTTCTGGGATGTAATTTTGGGGAAATTTGTCAGACAAGATTTGAATAAGGGGCCGTGATTTTGTAGATTCTAGTAAAGCACCTCTATTGTAGAACAGCATAGCATGCCTCAGTTGAGACCTGAGACACTCATGCTGTGGCTAGTTGAAAAGTTGTTAAGCTTTAAACTGCAGGACTGGGGCTGTGACTCTGAGGAGTGATCTGATTCTGATTTGAATCTGTTTTCTTCTTTAATAATTGATGATTCTGTTATTATGTTGATTCCCTGATTGTTGGGTATCTCTGTTGTCTATCCAGCTCTGTGTATTATATAGGTGTCTTTGTATTGTGGCCAATTCTGTGTTTTATATCTCCATTTTCTCAGCTCTGTTTGTCATATAGTTATCTCTGTATTGTACTCTGCTCTACGCATTTTATAGATCTCTTTATGTTGTGTCTAACTTGTGTTTTTGTATGAGCATCTCTATATTAAGTTCAACTGTCTCTATAGCACTGTAATTTGTATCTCTCTTTTTAGGGAGGAGTCAAATTCAGGGAGACAAGTCCCACCACCCCACCATCTTAAAACTTCACAGCCACCACTGCTCTCAATACATTGGCAATTCTTTTGCAAGAGCTATTCTTTTATGTTTAAGGTTGCACATCGCTGACCAAGACATTCAGCTCGGATCTACATACTATTTTGCAGACATTCATAAAAGAGACCACCAAGACTATTCAGGATATAATCAAGGAGCTTGCAGAGCTTGCAGAGCTTGAAAACTAGCCCTCAGAATCTTATGGCCCTACACTATCTTTTAGCAGCCCAAAGGGCGGTTTGCAGATAATCATGAGCTCGGAGAGCCTGAAAACTAGCCCTCCAAAGTTGTATGGCTCTCCACTATCTTTTAGCAGCCCAGAGAAGGGTTTTCAGCCTAATATCAACAGAATGCTGCAGCTTCTGACCAGACACTCAACATCACACAAAGCTACCAGCATCAAATGGCTTAAGGAAGATGTAAAATAGATTAGGAGAGCATACAGAGAGGGAATGTAATGTACATTTTCTGGTATTATTTCTTTGCAGTTATACTAACTACCAAAGTAAACTCCAGTTTGCTAACAAGAAACTCAATTTCATGAAGACTGACATGTCATGTATAGTATGCTAACTCAAAATATATGGCAGGATAAAAATTATTAAAATAAGTTTATGTTCTAGCCTTGTTCTAGATGATTTTAGTTAAGTTTAGCTTAATAATTTACCTTATGTAAATGGGGTGATTTTTTATATCTACAACCAATTACGATAAGCATTATTGTTAATTCTGCATGAATTGTGGTCTGATATTACTGGTCTGAGGAGTTCCTGCTGTACAGGTAAGGCTGTAGTCTCCTCAAAGCCCAGACAAAGGTTAAGCAGTCCTTTTCTTTCAGGATCTTCTTGAGAGTCTGGAAGACAGTATCACACACTGATGACCAGTTCATGATGCATAGTCAGGTCTGCCACTGGCTTAGCTATTGCACTCTATTGGGATATACAGTGTGGCCTAAGTATTGGGCTTCAGCCATCCCTATATGGCACTTACTGGCTTTCATTGTCAGTCCAGTCTCCCTTATCTGGTCTAATACCTCAGTTAGATTGTGCAGGTGTTCCCCCCAGGTTTTACTAAATTTTGCTAAATCATTTAAGTAGGCACTGGCATGCCCATGCAGTCTGTCAAGTAGCCTGTTAACATGTCTTTCGAAGGTGGCGTTTTTCAAGGCATAACCACAAATTCATACTAGCCAAATGGAGTGATGTACACTGATCATTGCTGGGCCTCAGCCGATAAGGGTAACTACCAATAGCCTCTGCTAAGGTCCATAGTAGTCAGGTACCTTGCCCCTGCAAGATGATCTACAAATGTATTCATGCATGGCATAGGGTAAGAGTCAGTGACTGCATGCTCAGTAGTCTACACAAAACCTGGTAGAGAAATCTATTTTGGTAGCTAAATCAACTGGGGATACCCAAGGGTTGTGGTACTTCCTATTTACCACGAACGTCATTATCTCATCAATCTCTTTCCACTTACTCTGCTGCACCTACACTGTAACCCAATTGTCAGTTTGTCTTAAAGGTTGCTGGGTCCTGTGTCTACCGCATATGCATTAGCATAAAGGGTGATCCCATGCTTATAATTGAACTAATCACCACAAGCCAGCAGCACAGCTATCAATTGGCTTTTGTTGGTGACTGTTAGCAGCTCCCCTATCCCTACTGCATTTAAGGTCCCATCAAATGGTTTGATTACTCACATTGGGGGCGCTTGGACACTCCTGGCACCATAACCATTACAGAGCACACTAGTCGCTATGCTTATCATTGAACTAATCACCACAAGCCAGCAGCACAGCTATCAATTGTTTTTTTTGGTGACTGTTAGCAGCTCCCCTATCCCTACTGCATTTAAGGTCCCATCAAATGGTTTGATTACTCACATTGGGGGTGCCCGGACACTCCTGGCACCATAACCATTACAGAGCACTCTAGTCGCTATTGCACTTTGTGTTTTTATTTAATTGATTAAAAAAAATGTACTACACTAAAAATGATCTATTGCACAGATTTTTTTTTTTTAATATTATTCCAATAGATATTTTCTCTGGTTTTACTCTATAGATTTTCTTTTGTTCAGGACCAATTGGCAATCCAGTCAAAGTCACTGAATGCCTCCTGCTCTTCTTCTGTAAGTTCCTTTGACCCATTTGGAGGTGTTAATACGGGATCCTCTGTGGTATACTCTGCATCGAAATTCCCAACATCATCAATTCCAGTAATATTTGGTATAAATGGGGGCTTCACGTTCTTAGCTAATAAGGCATCCCAGTCTATCTCCTGTTAACAAATAAAAAGGGTTAAGGTAAGAATGTGCATGAGATAAAGAAAACTAATATGCACCATTGTATAAATCAGAAAATTACAATTCAACATACAAATAAACAAAAATCAACATAGCTTGCTCGAATACCTAAATCCTGTACATATTTCAATAGGTTTCACAAAACCATTGTTAAACACACCAGCTTGGATTGGATCGGGTCAAATATTATATTTAGCAATTACATGTGTTTTCAAACATAAAGTATATTCTTTCAAACCTGAGTTATCATTAGTACTGGTTAAAGAGTTGGTGATTTAGGAACCTGTGGGATGTTAAATGTAGCCAAGCATTAATACAATTCTGTCACTTTTGACATGCGCTCTTGAACTGTGTAATTTGTGCAGTGCAGGAAATACTAAAATAGAGCTGGTTACAAAAAAGCTGTGTGACAATTCCACTTTAAGCTACTGGTTGGTAGGTACACAACATGGACGTACCTGAAAGAATGGATGCCACTTTACATCTTCTGCATCATACTCACTCGCTCCTAGACGATGCTCTGGATTAACATTGAGAAACTGTAAAAGGAAATCATTTTTTTTAATTTTTTTTATGGAACTTGATTTTTTTATTTTTTTTTTGAGAATTGCAAGCAATGTGTCCAGACATATTACCTGTCCTGATTGCTATAATTTGTGGTTACTGCTATTTTTTTTTTAAATTCACCTTGAGTCTCCATATTATTCCAATATTATTCATTATTTTTTGTAGCTAGTGTCTATAACTGCCTGTCCCACTCTATTATTGTCACGATCTATTACCATGATCCGTCGCGCCCACGTGGTGTGGGATTCGATGCAAGCTTCACTCTGGTTTTGTTCGGCATATCCCACGCCGGACGCTGGAAACACGCCCCTTTTCATGACACGGTGCATGCGCGCCGATGTCATGACGTCAATGACGCGACCCCGCACCATCAACACCAGAACAGAACATTTTGGGGGTGTGGTCTTAAAGCAAAAGACACTCCCTTATAAAAGGGGCGCCTTTTGTCTTGTTCCTTGTCCTTTTGTGGTTCCTAATGCTATTTGGTTCTCCTTGTTTTATTATTGTTATTTCTGTGTACTGACCCGGCTTGGCTTCTGACTTTCCTGTTTTCTGGTTCCCTGACTCGGCTTGACTTTTAACCTCCTGATTTCTGATATCTTGACGTGGCTACTCTTATACGCTCTCCTGATTTAAGGTATCCTGACTTTTGGCTATTCTTTGACTACTCTTTTCTCTTACATTAAACCTGACCATTCTAAGGTTTGGTAATACGTATTTGGGTAATAGCACTAAACATGCGTAAATGCATTGGCAACTTACATCTTGTATTATGTCAATAGTTTCTGTAGACAGTACAGACAGAAGCTCCGGACAGCTGAGTCTGCCATTGATGATGTTATCTTTTGTTTCCTCAACATCTTCGCTTTCGAAGGGGGTCTAAAAGAAAAAAGTACATTAAAAAAGTCAGTTTTGTAAATCTGATTATCTTGTTGATAAACATAAATTGACAGATAATGTTTTTTTGCTTGTGGACACTGGATCCTTCTATTCATTCTTAATAACTAACTATTCTTACCGCTGCAGCTAGCATGGTATAAATGACTACTCCCAGACTCCACCAATCCACGGCTCTGGTGTATCTTTGTCTTTTGAGGATTTCAGGAGCAATGTAGACAAGCGTTCCACAAAAGCTCCTGGTTCGGTCACCATATCCAATTCCTCAGAAAGAGATAAAAGTTAATTGTATTTAAATTGAAGAAAGATGTTTCCTGTCAGTCAGTTCCATTTCCATACAGCTGTCAGGGATTTGTGCATTACAGCTGTAGCTTCTCACTATATATTGAAACATATTTTTACATAGCTTCTACTAATGTAACTGTTTTACCGTTAATTGGGCTCCAATACATATATAAAGTTGTTTTAATGCCCACTTGTTACAAAATCTACTAATTTGTGCTTTGATATCTTTTTGTTTCATTTAGGTACTTCAAATTACGAAGGCAGTTAGATTATGTTTGACTGTAGCTAAAATTAAAAGAGGTAATTATTTACAATTGTAATAATTGTTTTAATTTACATTCTATGCCTGGCTGTCCGGGCATAGCCAGGACACACGATATTAATTAACATGACGAGGCCCACAATGCAATATAATTACTATAGTTTTGTGTACGGGTTACGTTGTCTAAAGTCTTTTGGAGCCGTCCCCCAGTTTTACGTCAAACTTTTTAGAAGTGGTTTGAAAATTTCTGGTGGTTTCCTTAGCGCTTAGAGACCTCCTCATTAGCCACACAGTAAATGCGGAATTAGCAATTTTTATTTGTTTTTATGTTAGGTTTTATATGTTTAAAGCCAGCACTGATATTACAGAGCCATTATGCACTTAGTAAGCTAGGCCCTCATTAATTTATCAAATATGTATAGTATAAATATAAAATTATATTTACCTTCCTTACTAAGACCAAAGTCAGTAATTTTTGCATATCCTTCCTGATCTACAAGGATATTTTCTAACTTTAGATCTCTAGATTAAAATGCAGAAAAAGAGGTTTTAATTGTTTTTACATACCACTACAGGACACTTGGATACAGGTATTAATGGGATTCTTTGATAAGGCTAAATCTAAAACCCTAACTTATACAAGCAAACAGGTTTAAACACACACAACACTATAAATATCTCAAATCTAACTACACACTCCACCTTTAGTTACTGCTTTACACTTACCTGTGGACAATCTTTTGTGCGTGTAAATATTCCAGACCAAGTACAACGCAAGCAGCATAAAATCTGTGAAAAATGAATGAGTCAGTTTCTTTTGAAAGAAGGAAAATACAACATTTGTTGGTTATATTAAAAAAAAGTATTCTTTCTTTAGCATTGCTGTAAAGAATGGAAAGCGTGCACACACTTGACAGAGCCAGGTAAGTGTCAAATAACGATCATCTTTCTCATAAAGTACACGTCATGGAATTTGTAGTCCACATCAAGCAAGCAGGTTCTAAACACGGCATTGGACTTTTGATATATGGTCACAATGCTGCCTATACTTACACAGCTCTTGACTCTGAAAATCCACCTTTGTTGTCGAAAACATGTGAAAAAAGGTCCCCACCAGGGGTGTACTCCATCACAAAGCAGGCATGATGTGCAGTCTGGAAACACCCGAACAGGTTGACCAGAAATGGATGGCGTATGCTACTCACGCTTTGAAATATGTGCTTCTCGCACATAAGGCTGGAAAATGGAAAGGAACAATAAGTCAGGTCTTTCCCTGCAGTTCTTTACATGACAAATTAAATGAAACACGCTCAGATATGAATTGATCTCCATTTACTGACCGATGGACCTGATTTTTTAAAACAATGTTTCCTTTTTTCAAGGTTTTTAGGGCATAGATTTTCTTAGTGACCTTCTTTTCAGCAAGCAGTACCTGACATTAAAAACAAAGACAGTTATGTATAAAAGTGTTGCAGTTTAATTTTCTGCTATTATTTTTACCATGTTGCTTCCTATTTTATATCATTTTTGTTTTGTTAGAACACAATTTTCAGGCAGTCTATACATATATAAAAAAAACACTTTGCAAATCTGTGGCTATTTTTCTTACATAAGTTTATTCCTTTATTGTCGAGGATTTACCAGTCACAGTAAGCAATTGCTGATGAGGAAAAGAAATTAGCATTTAACTGACAAATGTTGTGCCTTAAAAAAAAAAAGCAGACTTTTATTAATATGGGTGTTGCGCATTTGGGGAATTGATACACTTTTAACACTTTGAAACAAAAATATAGCCTGAAAAATGTCTTGCAATTTACTACATTTGTTAAAGGGGCACTCCGATCACCATAACAACTTCATCTAAGTGCAATTGTTATGGTGCCAGGAGGCCCGCCTGCGCACTTTTACTTTAGGAGTTAAACCATTCTCAAACAGTTTAACACCAAAAGTTGTGTCCAACACCGATCTCCAGGTCCCCCAGGAATGCCACCTGGGAGGGGCGCTACTGATTGGCTAAATGATCTCACCCAATCAGTAGCTCCCATTGATAAACAAGATTTTTTATTTTTTTTAGAGTGTCAGCTAACCATTCTTGCCAAACAGTGGCACCTCGGCCCTTCTGCACTCTCTGCTTCCTGTAACTAAGATTCAGATGCTGCCTAGGGGACCTGAAGACTGGCACTGCAGGCAACTTTTAAACCATTCAAGAAAGGTTTAACCCCTTAAAGTAAGAGTGTGCTCGGGGGCCTCTTGGAACCATAACAACATAATTTAGATAAAATTGCTATTTTGACCCTTTAAGACACTCTTTCTCTAGCTAGAATTAAAATTCGCGCTGAAAGTTGCTCTGTCACTTTTTGGTGATATCGCCACTGGAGTCGGCAACACCACAGGATCCTTCATAGAAAGACAGCTTGGGGAAATGACAAGCTTGATAGAGGTAACTCCACCTATTATTTAATCTTATCAAGTGGCGGAAAATACTTTGTCTCAGTATATCTTTTGACCGGATTGGAATTTCTTTGACATTCAAAACAATCAATCTGAGAATTTCATAGATAATTAAATTACTCATTTTTAAAATGGTGATGATAATGCTCTTTAAACTTACCTTGCCATATTGCCCTCTACCCAGCACACAGAGAAGCTGGAATTCCTCCAGACTGAGTAGAGATTGTTGCTGAGTACTGTCAGGTGCTGGTAGGACACTGTTGTCCGGTTCCTTTATTATTTCTGGTATAATGTTTGGAGCAATGGTTTTAGTAGAACATGAATATTCATGGCTTGCTCCAGAATCCTGGAAAAGAAAGACGCTCAGATACGAATTGATCTCCATTTACTGACAGATGGACCTGATGGACCTATAAAGGAAAGTGTTTTTTCCCCATGAAAATGGCAGCCTTTGGTACATGGGGTTGGATGGTGGGTCTGAAAACTATTGATCAATAAATAACGAAGCAGTGGATAGAAGAAAAATAAAGAGGAAGTAGAGTATGTTGGAAGGTGAATAGAGAAACAGGGGTTTTGGGAGACTAATGCTGAAGAAGCAGTACAATGCAGTGTTAGAGTGGTAGTAATATTATAGGCAGTGACTTTACTGATGAAAGCCCTGGTATCTGATGTTACAGGACAAATTGAAAAATGAAACTACCTACAGAATAAAATTTACATTTAACATATTGGGCTCTGGTTGTATTGCTTTTATGGTTGACTCCAAAATTCACATGTTATGTTATCATTATTAAAATATAAAGAATGGTTGTGATAGTGGATGAGGCAGTGAGTTCATTTATTATGTAAGTTTGCCCATAATAACCTACCTAGAAAGCATAATATGCAGATATTCAGTTACCTCAATGTTCATTAATGGTGAGGTTTATCTTAGTGTAGTAAATCGCCCCCCCCCAAATAAAATGGAGTGCGCACATAGCTTTACCTGAGCTAGTATATCAGGTAACTCAATGTATGCTGAATGCTGATATTGATCACAATGTGAAGGTGTGGGAGAGTTAATAGTAGATGTATCTGATGTTACAATAATATAATCTGTCTCTGGAACAGGTACAGTTGTTTTGTCTTCATGAACAGACTTTTCTTGATCAATAAGCGCTTTTAAGCGTTCTATTTTATTGTTGATGTCTTGAAGCTTTTCTTGTACGGCATCAATATATGTACAGTTCTTTAAGGGATCTTTAGAATATGCCAGGATCATATTCTCTGCCCCATGCTTCACTTTAAGCTCAATATCCAGCTGTTCTTGCAGAGAGGTTAAATTCCCATTGTCTGCATGGGCACTGGTGTCACCCACAAGAGCATCTGAGGTCTTGGAACATTCTGAAAAAAATGGGAATAAGAAAAAAACAAAATTAGACATTATGGCAGACAGGATCACTCAACTGAAGTAAAAAAATAAATAAAGCTAGCCTTACATAGACCCTACCCCTAACTCTACACTATCATTACCCCTAAACTTACATTAACTGTAGCCTTACACCTACCCTAGGCATGCCCCTTACTTTAACCCTACACTATCCATAATCCACCTCTAATCCTTACCCTAAACTAACACTCAGCCATGGAGGTTTTCTTCTGCATCTGGTAGCTCCACATAGCTAACAGAAGTAGTAGGCACACTAGGCTAGTGAACACCTCCTTTCCCCTCTTGCCAATAAGTTGTGCAACATCATGCAGGTAGATATACACTTACATATATACATAACCACACATACATAACCACAAATACATTGTTTAATATACCTGGACGTTCCTCTGCTCTTTGCTCAAAAGCCTTAGATATTTGGCGTCTGGAGCTCTGAAAAGACAGAAACAAAATCAGAAAACCAAAGGCACTTGCAAGAATGCTGTATGTTCATTGATTGTTTGCTGTAATAAACCAAAGCCTATTTTTCTTATGATAATGCTAATGTTCTAGTAATAATTTGTGAAGAGATTATAAGAAAAAGCTAGTATAAAAATAGTGAATAGTAGGAAAATGTTATTGATCTAATCCCAATATATGAAGTATCTTCAATGTAGTCACTTTCAGAGGTTCATACACCGAACAGTGAATTTTAGTGCTTTAAAATCCAAATTAAGGTTGAAATAGTTCACCTCTCATTATAGCCAAGTCAGAGCATTTTTAATCCCTTAACCCCTTAAGACCAGAGGGCGTACAATTCCGCCCTATTTTAGGCGGCTCTAAACGCCGCCGGGCGTAATTGTACGCCCTCCGTTTTTTGTTTACTTACCCGGTCGCCGGCGGTCCCACGCCAGTGATCACGGTGGGGGGGACTCCCAGGGAGCCCCCGCGCGGCAGATCCTCCTCCTCCGGTGCCCCCCGGCCATGTGAGAGTGAGGTCCTTGCGAGGACCTCACAATCACATGGCCGGGTAGACTGCCTCCTGCATTGCCAGTAGGGGGGCTGCCTGTAATTACAGGTGGACCCCCTGCAGACTAGAAATAAAATTAAAATAAAATTAATAAGTGTAAAAAATAAAATAATTATACTTAGATCATATATAGATCATATAGATACACATATACATATACACACACACACTGTCTAGGTGTATTTTAGTAGTAATATATATATATAATTATATATATATATATATATATATATATATATATATATATTAATATCAAATTACACTTAGACTGATACTGATTAAATATATATATAAAATTATTGTTATATATATATCTATATATAATATAAACAAATTAAATATGTAAATACGTTAAAAAATAAAATGAAAAAAATAAATAAAAAAAATAATTAAAAATATTTAGATGTGTGTTATTTCGTTCTAACTGTATTGTGATATTAATATATATATATTTATATCAAAATACACGTAGAACAAAATAATATATATATCTACATACATAAATATATACGTATATATCACTTTATATATACCTATATATAAATAAAAATATTTAAAAAAAATTATATTTATATATATATATACACATATAGATCCACATACGTATATATACATATATTAATTCTACATATATATTTATGTAATATTTTTACATACTTAGGTATCTTAATTAATTACAATTAGCGGGACCTGCCTGACAACCCATGCCTAAAGTAAAGGGAATTTAATTTGCTAGCACTATATTTAACCCTATAACTTTCCAAGACACCATAAAACCTGTACATGGGGGGTACTGTTCTACTCGGGAGACTTCGCTGAACACAAATATTAGTGTTTCAAAACAGTAAAATGTATTACAACGATGATATCGCCAGTAAAAGTGAAGTTTTTTCATTTTTCATGCACAAACAGCACTTACACGGACGATATTATTGCTGTGATACTTTTTGCTGTTTTGAAACACAAATATTTGTGTTCAGCGAAGTCTCCCGAGTACAACAGTATCCCTCATGTACAGGTTTTATGGTGTTTTCAAAAGTTAAAGCGTCAAATATAAGGCTTGTGTTTCATTTTTTTCACATTAAAATTCGCCAGATTGGTTACGTTGCCTTTGAGACCCTATGGTAGCCCAAGAATGAAAATTACCCCTATGATTGTATACCATTTGCAATAGTGGACAACCCAAGGTATTGCAAACGGGGTATGTACAGTCTTTTTTAGTAGCCACTTAGTCACAAACACTGGCCAAAATTTTAGTTTTTTGCATTTTTCACACAAACAAATACTAACGCTAACTTTGGCCAGTGTTTGTGATCAAATGGCTACTAAAAAAGACTGGACATACCCCATTTGCAATACCTTGGGTTGTCTACTATTATTTATTGCAGTAAAAGCAAACAGTATTATGACATTGACAGTTAAAATGTCATGTAGAACTAAAAAAATTTAAGAAAGTCTTATTTTCTCCCATTTTTTTCATATTAAATTATGTTTCATAGCTAAATATTTGATGTTAAATGAAAGCTCAGTTTCCCCTGAATAAAATTATATATAATAAGGGTGGGTGCATTTAATATGAAAGAGGTGAATTACGGTTGGACAGACATGTAGCGCAAATGCCAGGTTTTGTTTACATTTTGTTTCGTTCACAACGTATACATTTGGCTCAGTCCTTAAGGGGTTAAGGACTGAGCCAAATGTACATGTTGTGATCAAAACAAAACGTAAACAAAACCTTGAATTTGCGCTATATGTCTGTTCAGGCGTAATTCACCTCTTTCATATTATGTGCACCCACAATTATTATACATCATTTTATTCAGGGGAAACGGGGCTTTCATTTAACATTAAATATTTAGGTATGAAACATTAATTAATATGAATATGAATAAAATATAAATAAATGGGAGAAAATAAGATTTTTTTTTAAAATTTTTGTTCTTTTAACTGTGAATGTCATAATACTAATTGCTTTTACTGCAATAAAATACACATATTTGTATTCAGCGATGTCTCACGTGTAAAACAGTACCCCCTATGTACAGGCTTTATAGTGTTTTGGGAAGTTACAGGGTCAAATATAGCATGTTACATTTTTCAGTTTCTTCACATTGAAAAATGCCAGATTGGTTACGTTGCCTTTGAGACTGTATGGTAGCCCAGGAATGCAAATTACCCCATGATGGCATACCATTTGCAATAGTAGACAACCCAAGGTATTGCAAATGGGTATGTCCAGTATTTTTTAGTAGCCACTTGGTCACAAACACTGGCCAAATTTAGTGTTAATATTTGTTTGTGTGTGAAAAATGCAAAAAACGAATTTGAATGCCAATTTTGGCCAGTGTTTGTGACATTAGTATTTTACACTGTATTGAACTTTTATTTATTTTTTTACAGGCAGCAGGGGGAGTACCTGTCATTACAGGCACTCCCCCTGCTGGCATTGCTGTGGACAGCAATCACATGACCCAGGAGGGCCAGGAGGCCTGAAATGGAGGCAATCACATGGCCCAGGAGGGCCGGAATGGAAGCAGTGGGATCGCCGGCGACAGGGTAAGTAGAAAGGACGGCGGGGACGTGCTATGAGGCCCGCCGGCGTTTAGAGCCAGGTTCCTAAGGACAGCATAGCACGCCCGGCGTCCTTAAGGGGTTAAATCTGCAATTTAGATTTTTACTTTTTAAATTTGATTTTTAATTCTACATCATTTCCTTTTGGCATTTTATTTCATTGAATTTCCTTTTTAATATATGTGTCAAAATTACTGTGCATGAAAATCTAATACTAAACTGATTGACTATGGGGCATATAATTCTAATCACATAAATAACTCACTATAGAGGCTAATATAGAATAGCTCCTATCAAAAAGTATTTAATGGGATAATCCAAGCACCATGACAACTTCAGAGATTTGATATGGTCATGGTGCATAAAGTCTGCCTGTGCAGCATTTCAGTATAAATACAAAGATATTTAATAATGCTACTGGAGGTTTAACTCATCTTCCAGCAGCGTCATTATTACGTCATTAGACAATAATGCTTTAAATTAAACTTAAAGCATTATAACTACAACATTTTTGCACATTGCTATACATTTAAAAAACATATTTAAGTGACAAAGGAGCAGAGAGACCATAGGCTGTCATTGTGATTTGAACATAAGTAATGTGTTAAGGATTTACATGATTACCGCTGAGTTTGGATTGACATGTTACAAGTCCCAGTTAATGGTAAGGATAATTAGACCAATGAAGAATCCAGATAATTGACTTACTTTTCTAAAGCGCAAAAATGGAAAACAAGAGAAAATATTTCTATTTGCCATCATTAGTTAGTAGATCAATCACCACAACAGCTAAGCAGTGTCTACTGCCTAAGCAGTGTCTAATGACTACTGCAAACTGTGACAATCAAGGATAATGTTACAACGATGTCACAATGATTTCCAAGAGAGCAGTGAGAATGTTACACGGGTCACAGGTCCACACCAAACCAAAATGTCATAATCCAATTTATCGAGTCTGATTATTATAGTACTGTTGGTTGAATACAATAACGGTAATTTTTTATTAGTATTTTGTGAAGTGATTTGAATAAAAGGCCGGTATAGAAATAGTAAGTAATTAACATGGGAAATGTTTTTGATCTAATCCCAATACATGTAGTACCTTCAATGTAGGCACTTTCATGGGTCCATCCATTGAACAGTGAGGTTGAATGTTTTGAAAGTCAAATTAAGGTTAAAATAGTTCAGCTGTCATTATAGCCAAGTATTAGCATTTTTAAATCAGCAATTGTAACCTAAATTTTGCAATGTGATTTTCAATTCTCCATCATTTCCCCTTCAGTAGACAAATGTCTTGGTGCTTTAGGCTACCATTTTCTTTTGGCATTTTATTTAATTGCATTTTCTTTGTAATATATGTGCCAAAACTGCAGTACATGTAAATCTTATATTTGAATGATTCAATTTGGAGCATATAATTCTAATCACATATACAACTAGCTGTAGAAACCAATAAAGAATAGTTCCTTTCAAAAATATTTAAGGGGTTATCTAAGCACCATGTTCACTTCATAGATTTGAAGTGGTCATGGTACTTGGTGTCTGCATGGGCAGCATTTCAGTATGAATACAAAGATATTTAATAACAATACTGGATGCGCCTGTAGTACTTCATTACCAAGTAAATCTTTAAATTATGGCTTATAACTGCAACAATTTTTGCACATTGCTATACATTTAAAAAAACATATTTAAGTGACAGAGGAGCAGAGAGACCATAGGCTGTCATTGAGATTTGAACATAAATAATAGGTTAAGGATTTAGATGATTACCGCTGAGTTTGGATTAACACGTTACAAGTCCCAGTAAATGGTAAGGATAATCGAACCAATGAAGAAACCAGATAATTTACTTACTTTTCTAAAGCACAAAAATGGAAAACAAGAGACAATATTTCTATTTGCCATCATTAGTTAGTAGATCAATCACCACAACAGCTTAGCAGTGTCTACTGTCTAAGCAGTGTCTAGTGACTACTGTAAACTGTGACCATCAAGGATGATGTTACAATGATGTCACAATGATGTCACAGAGAGCAGTCAGTAGGTTACACGGGTGACAGGTCCAAACCACACAAGTGTGTCATAATACAATTTACCTAATCTGATTATTATAATACTGTTGTTTAAATATGGATATGTTGAGATATAAACCAAAAGTGCTCTCATAGTGCTGTAACTTATGTTATATATTGTATGGCTAAAAGGTGTGTAAATAAAGTTGGTTGTTAATCCTTCCTTTTCCTCCTAAAACAGAAAGCAGAAGCAGTTTTAGTTAAAATAAAGACACGGAAGCAAGATGTACCTGTGTGATTCATTTCCTCCATTTTAAATAAGGTTATTCTTATATACCCGGTTATCCTACCCTAATAATCAAAACACAACCATCATCAAATGTGTTATGCAGTGTGTGTAGTGAATGCAATGTCTGTGTGTAGTGAATGCATTGTGTGTGTGTATAGTGGATGCAGAGTGTAGGTTTGTGTAGTGGATGCAGTGTGTATAGTGGATGCAGTGTCTGTGTGTGATGAATGTAATGTGTATATAGTGGATGCAAAGTGTGTGTACATAATGAATGTATGATTGAAGTGTCTATGTTTGTTGACGCAGAGCCACCTTCAGCTTGACTCTAACTCCCCATCCAACTATAGTCCTATCTCGCTACTGCCTTTTGCATCCAAGATCCTTGAAAGAATTGTGTATGCGAGATTGACAGACTTCCTCGAGTCCAACTCTGCTAGATCCGCTTCAGTCTGGTTTCTGCGCTGAGCACTCTGTGGAAATGGCACTGACCAAAGTATCCAATGATCTACTCGCTGCAAAATCTCGTGGTCACTACTCTATCCTAATTCTCCTTGACCTGTCTGCGGCTTTTGACACTGTTGATCATCAACAGCTTCTTCTCATCCTCTGCAATATCGGTCTGCAAGATATTGCTCTCTCCTGGTGCTCCTCCTACCTCTCCCAGCGCTCTTTCAGTGTTTCTTTCTCTGGCTCTGCTTCTTTTCCCCAACTCCACTCTGTTGATGTCCCCCAAGGTTCAGTCCTTGGTCCCCTACTGTTCTCCATCTATACTGCCTCCCTTGGTAAACTCATTAGCTCCTTTGGCTTCCAATATCATTTCTATGCAGATTACACGCAAATCTACCTGTCCTCTCCTGATCTCTCCCCATCCCTCTTGACTAGTGTATCTGACTGCCTCTCTGCTGTTTCTAACTGGATGGCTGCCCCCTTCCTTAAACTAAACTTGACCAAAATTGAAATTCTGGTCTTTCCTCCCTTTAAGTGTTGTTACCCCTGTGTCTGTCTCCCTCCAAGTCAACTGTGCTACCATTAGCTCCACTACGCAGGCTCGCTGCCTAGGTGTTCTCTTTGACTCCAACCTCTCCTTCAAGCCTCATGTTCAATCTATCGCCAACTTAACGCCAGATGCGACTAAGGTGTTGGTCCATTACACTGTCCTTTCTCGCCTTGACTACTGTAATCTGCTTTTCAGTGGTCTTACGTGCTCTCAACTTGCGCCGTTACAGTCCATAATGAATGCGGTGGCGAGGCTCATCTTCCTGACCACCCGCACCTCCCATGCCTCACCCTTCTGTCAGTCCCTACATTGGCTTCCTATAAAATATAGAAACCAATTTAAAATTCTGGTTCTTGCTTTCAAATCGCTACATAATGCTGCTCCCACCTATCTATCCTCCCTTATACACAAGTATGTCCCGTCTAGGCCCTTACGATCTGCTGAAGACTTACGTCTATCTTCTGTCCATACTCCCACCTCTGATGCTCGCCTTCAAGATTTCTCGAGGGCTGCAACGTTCCTGTGGAACTCGCTTCCCTCCTCCATTAGATGCTCATCCAGTCTCCACTCCTTCAAAAAATCGTTAAAAACCCACTTCTTCATCAAAGCGTATCAATTGAACTATTAATAACTCCTGACTGATTCCTCTTCTGCAACTGTCACTAGTCTAATACTATCCTTACATTTTTGTGTCATTTTACCCCACTCCCTCTAGCATGTAAGCTAATTGAACAGGGCCCTCAGCCCCTCTGTTCCTGTGTGTCCAACTTGTCTGGTTACAACTACATGTCTGTTCGTCCACCCATTGTAAAGCGCTTCGGAATTTGATGGCGCTATATAAATATCATAATAATAATAATAAGTATGTATGTATGTATGTATGTATGTCAGTATGTATGTATAGATGTCAGTATGTATGTATGTATGTATGCCAGTATGTATGTGTGTATGTATGTCAGTATGTATGTATGTCAGTGTGTATGTGAATATGTATGTATATATCAGTATGTATTTCAGTATGCATGTATGTATGTTAGTATGTATGCGTATGTATGCCTGTATGTATGTATGTATGTATGTGTGTATGTATTTCAGTATGTCAGTATGTATATTTGTATGTATGTCAGTATGTATGTGCATGTATGTCAATATGTGTGTATGCCAGTATGTATGTGTATGCCTGTATGTATGTATGTATGTATGTATGCATGTATGTATGTATGTATGTATGTCTGTGTGTATGTATATATATGTATGTGTCTGTATGTCAGTATCTATGTCAGTCAGTCAGTATGTGTGTATGTGTGTGTATGTGTATGTATGTATATATGTCAGTATAAACAAATAGCAAACAGGAGGGTGTACAACACACCAACCAGAAAAGTGGAGCGTGGAGGGTGTACTAAAAATACACATAACCATCCGTGAGAACGTAATGATATAGCTAGAAAAGGGGAAAAAAGGACTGATAGTGTTTTATCGTTGAGTATACAAGTGTACTATAGGTATCCAATAGCCCAACTCACATGGCAATGAGCCTTCCAGGACAGACTCAGATCGTATGTACAGAAGTGTACAAGGTGACTCAATCCCCTCTTCTGTCCGCTCAAACGGTATATATGGAACGAAAAAGAATAGGGGAAACCAGTAGACTTCTGGTGTAGTATATTTTACACTTTAGGGTAGGTATAGAATAAAGTATATCTTGCTCACCTTTTCCAGAGCCTTTCAAGCCTGGCTCAAGGTGATAGCGCACTGTGCCTATAAGGAGGCACAGCCCTTCTTTTCAAGCAAGCAGGCAGGAGGTACCCTAAGTATATATTATTTAATTTTACACTGTTTTAAACTGTTTCATTTTATTTTCAGGCAGCAGGGGGAGTACCTATCATTAAAGGCACTCCCCCTGCTGGCATTGCCTTGGACGGCTATGCCGTCCATGGGATCTTGAGGTCCTCACAAGGACCTCGCGATCACATGGCCCAGGAGGGCCGAAGAGGAAGGAGGGGGACTGCCTGGGATCCCAGGAATGTCCCCATACCACGATCGCCGGAGTGGGATTGCCGGCGACTGGGTAAGTACATAGGACGGCGGGGACGTTCTATGCCGCCCTCCGACATTTAGAGCCGGTTCCCTACTGACGGCATAGAATGTCCACGTCCTTAAGGGGTTAATAACCTATACAAAGAGAGTGTAGATTTTACGTATACTGAACCACCTGTAGCCAAATAGTAAATATTGACTTTGTAAATTGAAAACATATTACTTAAAATATATACTTAAAATGTTTAATAATATTATTCAGAGAAGAAGGTTATGTTTTCAAAATGTGAACCTTTATGAATGGGAGACTGGACCAAGAATTTGTCTGAATTGCATCTTTAATTTTATTTTTATAAAATTCGTACTCACCCATTGTTAGAATGAAATTACACATATGTATGTAATTTTTTGTAATTTTATTTAAATATATTTTTTATTTACTGATTACTTTTATTCATATATATTATTAAGTTTTTTTTTTATTGCAATTTGAGGGACCTGTCTAACAACCTAGGAAGAAAGAATTTAATTTGCTAGCACTTTATTTAACCCTGTAACTTTCCAAGACACTATAAAACCTGTACATGGGGGGTACTGTTTTATTCTGGAGACTTAGCTGAACACAAATATTAGTGTTTCAAAACAGTAAAACAAATCACAGAGATGACATTGTCAGAGAAAGTGAAGTGTTTTACATGTTTCACACCCAAGCGACACTTTGATTGATGATATCATTATTGTGATACGTTTTACTGATTTGAAAACACTAATATTTGTGTTCAGCGAAGGACCAGAGTATAACAGTACCCCCTATGTACAGGTTGTATAGTGTTTTTGAAAGTTACAGGGTCTAATATAAGGATTGCTTTTCCATTTTTTCACATTGAAATTTGCCAGATTGGTTATGTTGCCTTTGAGAGCGTATCGCAGCCTAGGAATGAGAATTACCCCCATGATGGCATATCATCTGCAAAAGAAGACAACCCAAGGTATTGGAAATGGGGTATGTTCAGTGTTTTTTAGTAACAAACACTGACCAAAGATAGCATTTATAATTGTTTTTGCATTTTTAACACACAAACAAATACAATTGCTAACTTTGGCCAGTATTTGCTACTAAAAAAGACTGGACATACCCCATAATGGATACACTGGGTTGTCTACTTTTACAAATGGTATGCCATCATGAGGGTAATTCTTATTCCTGGGTTATAATACAGTCTCAAAGGCAACATAACCAGTATGGCAAATTTCAATGTGTATAAAATGAAAAATGAAACATGCTATATTTAACCCTGTACCTGTCCAAAACACCATAAAACCTGTACATGGGGGGTGTTGTTGTACTAATGAGACTTTGCTGAATACAAATATGTGCATTTTATTGCAGTAAAAGCTAACAGTATTATGACATTCACAGTTACAATGCCATGCAGAACTAAAAATATTTTTAAAAATCTTAATTTCTCACACTTTTTTAGATTTTATTCATAATGAATTATATTTCATATATGAATAGTTAATGTGAAGTGAAAGCCCTGATTCTACTGAACAAAGTGATAAATAATAAGTGTGGATGCACTTAATATAAAAAAGGTGAATTATGGTTGAACAGACATATAGCGCAAATTCCAGTTTTTGTTTACGTTTTGTTTTGATCACAACATGTACAACTGACTCAGTCCTTAACCCCTTCAGGACGGAGTCAATAGTACATGTTCTGATCAAAACAAAACGTAAACAAAAACTGGAATTTGCGCTATATGTCTGTTCACCCATAATTCACTGCTGTCACATTAAGTGCACCCACACTTAATATATATCATTTTGTTCAGGAGAAACAGGGCTTTAATTTATCATTAATTATTCATATATGGAACATAATTTATTATGAATAAAATTTAAAAAAATTTGAGAACATAAGATTTTTTTTTTAAATTTGTATTTCCCTCTGATATTTTAGCTGTTAACGTCATAATACTCTTAGGTTTTACTGCACAAAAATTCACCCATTTGTAATCAGCGATGTCTCACAAGTGCAACAGTACCCCCCATTAACAGGTTTTATGGTGTTTTGGAAAATTACAGGGTCAAATATAGAACGTTCCATTTTCAAATTGAAATTTGCCAGATTAGTAATGTTACCTTTGAGACGGTGTGGTAGCCCAGGAACGAGAATTACCCCCATAATGGCATACCATTTGAAAAAGTAGAGAAGCCAAGGTATTGATAGTGGGGTATGTTTAGTCTTTTTTAGTAGCCACTTAGTCACAAACACAGGCCAAAGTTAGCGTTCATATTTGTTTTTGTGTGAAAAAAGCAAAAAACTAATATTTGCCCATTGTTTGTGACTAAGTGGCTACTAAGAAAGACTGGACATACCCCACTTGCAATACCTCTGGTTGTCTACTTTTGCAAATGGTATGCCATCATGGGGGTAATTCTCATTCCTGGGCTACCATACGCTTTCAAAGGCAACATAACCAATCTGGCAAATTTCAATGTCAAAAAAATGAAATGCAAGCCTTATATGTGACTTTCTAACTTTCCAAAACACCATAAAACCTGTACATAGGGGGTACTGTTATATACTCGGGAGACTACACTAAACACAAATATTAGTGTTTTAAAACAGTAAAACATTTTACAACAATAATATAGTCCATAAAAGTGACGTTCGTTTGTATAAAAATGCAAAATATTTTAACTTTTACTTAAAATATCATCATTGTAATACAATTTATCATTTTGAAACACTAATATTTGAGTTCAGCGAAGTTTCCTGAGTAAAACAGTACCCCCTATGTACAGATTTTATGGTGTCTTGGAGAGTTACAGGGACAAATATAGTGCTTGCGAATTAAATTCTCTGCACTTTCTCCCTGTGTTGTCAGGCATGTCAATCAAATTTTAATTAATCAAATCACATAATTATGTTAAAAGATTACTTAAATTTACACATAGAATTTTAATATATATGCATTTATAGGTATTTAAATTCTACGTGTATACTAATGTAATCTTTTATGTAATTATATGTATTTATCTATATACATATATATATTTGCGGTTATTTGTATTTTATATATAGATAAATATATATAGAATGTCATTCTAAGTGTATTTTGTTACCAATATATATATATATATATATATATATATATATATATATATATATATATATATATATTAATAACAAAATACAGTTAGAATAAAATTACATATGAATATATAATTAATATTAAATTTTGTTTCAATATTTTATTTATTTATTTTATTATTTTATTTATTTTTTATTGTAATTATATGTATGTATATATAATATATGTGTATATATCTATTATATATAAAATATATATACCTATTATATATATATATATATATATATATATATATATATGTAACGTCATTCTAAGTGTATTTTAATATTAATATATGTACTTATATTTATTTTATTTTTAAACATGTTTAATTTATTTTACACATTTCCCACCAGGATGGGGACTGTCTGACATTTCAGACAGTCCCCCTGCTGGCAGATCCACAGCCAGCTATAGGGGGCCAGGTGATCGCTCTCTGAGAGCAATCACATGGCCCCCAGGGGCCTTATTTGCCAGGGGAGGGCTGCCTGGGCTGTGTGGCAGCCCTCCAGAAGAGGATTGGTGGAGGTAAGTAAATCTTCCCTCCTGGGGCTCAAAGCCATTACAGCGTTCTATGCCGCCGCAACGGCTTTAAAGCCCTTTAAAGCCGGGACGGCATAGAACGCTGTAATGGAGTTAAGGGGTTAAGAGGTTAAGAGACTATTTCTATTTTGATTTTCTGCATCTTTAATTGCATTATCTGTATTAATTTCCTCAAAGTTTTTTTTAATACTGTTATGGACAAAATATTAGAATTAGTAAAATGTCTATTTACTCTGTGCATCTGTGCTCATTATTCACTGTGTTAACCTGGCTGCTAGAGTAACTGCTCCCCCTCTAATCCCCCTCCATTCTGCTCCCCCCTCCCATCGAGTAACTACCTCGTGTAACAAGATGGCGCTGGAATTTGGAGGAGAATTTCATGATGACAGTAACATCACACGCTGTAGGATGTGCATTAGATGAACCACTTAACACCTAACCAATTATTGATGTATTTTCTCTGTTATGTATAATTATGAATGTGACGTATTTCTGTCCTCATAAGAGGCTCTCCATCCCGTGATTAAAAATTCCTGAGTTTTACATCAACCTGGAAACTTGTGTCTGGTGTGAATTACTTTAGGAAGAGTGCACTCATCAAATATCAATAATTTGGACAGGGGCAGATATTCAAATAATCAAACCTTTGATTTGATCCATAACAAATCCATTTTTATTTTAGTTCTAATGCTTGTTCTTTAAAGTCTCCTATATTTGAACAGTTTTAGTTTATAATTTTGGATTTTAATAACAAGAATAAGATCTTGAAGAAAATGATTTATTAACAATTTGTTTTTTAAATGCTTCAGTTTCACAATTATTATCTGATACTATACACATGGAAATGTTTACCATGTGACTTAATGATGTCATAATAATGCAACTTTTTAAAAAATGTGTTAATTTCAAAAGCCATATTAAAGGACCACATGCAGGACTACTGTTTTTTTATCACTTGAGAAAGCCCAAGGGCGAAACCGGTTGTGACTATTCATAAGGAAATTTTTTAATTTGCTTTTATTTCATTTTGCGTGGTATATTACAATAAAAATTGTTTTGAACCACAAAATTGTATGTTTTTTTTATTTTTTTTATCCGACATTCATTTTTCATCTTAAATGAGCCTCTCCAGGGACCATCACAACATCTACCTTTGCTCATTTATATCCTCAGAGGGGATCATTCACCCAAGCTATCATCATCATCAAGATATCATTGAGCATAAGGTGCTCTTAAAATTGTGAGTAATTTTCATACTTTTCCACACATTTTTATTGGTTTGAAACAATGAGCAATATATCCTGTTTTTATTCTTTCATATGCCGCTTCCACTGTGAACACTCAAAGAGAAAAATTCCAGTTTCATCCCTGAGTTGGGATTATACCACTCAGAGCCTTATCTAAGATCTGATTGGAGGCTCTATCCTTGTGAGTGTATTCCTTTTCTTCACATTATTGAGATATTGAACATACTAGGTTGCACTATTGTTTTTTCTTTTCTGCTTATATTTTACATAAGATGCAAATAACAGAACTCCCTACCTCAATCAAAACCTAATTTATTTGAACACCAAGGAGGACGTTTGAATGAACTACACTAAAGCATCACCTCCTCAAAGGCTTATAAAAAAAAGACCATTGTTTTATTCCTCTGGGATTTTTTAAGTATATCTAAGTTATGATTTTTGTTCTCCCTATTATATTGGTATTTGGACAAAATCTGTTAAAGCTAGTGGAAATTCTTTGTTTAAAAGATGTCTAGCACTGTACATGTAACCACTGCCAAGATGGCCACTGCCACTTCTAACATGGAAACTGCCACATCCAAGATGGCTTCTTCAGGATTCAAAACCATGACCTACAATCCTTATATGCCGCTTAAAATGGCAGAGGATTTACCACCCTCTGCTGGTATGATTATTCAACTTATTCAAAATTTGAGAGTGGATTTAAAGAATGACTTTAGAAAAGATTTTGACACTATGTACGGAGTTTTAGTAAACATTGGTCAACGTACAGAAGATGTTGAATACAGAATGCATGTGCAAGAACAATCACATTTAGATCTGGTTAACAATGTCAAAGAACTTCAGAAACAGGTCAACTTGCAAGCGGAAAAAATGGCAGATTCTGAAGACAGGAGCAGGCATAACAATTTGAGGATCAGGGGGATACCTGATAATGTGGACACCTCGGACTTGATACATTATTTCCAAAAAATTGTTAAAACGATTTTACCCAAAGCTACTGATTTAGATCTAATAGTGGATCGTATCCACAGACTCCGTAAATCTGGCAATGCACCTGCAACAGCTCCAAAAGACACCATAGTGAAACTACACTTTTTTCATATAAAACAGGAAATCCTGAGCACTATTCGCAAATCAGGTTTCCCTGCGGATTATAAATATATCAAAGCTTTCCAAGATTTCTCAGCCTACACTATAAGACGCCGCAGAGAATTTCAACCCTTCGCGACAGAGCTGAGACAAAGAGGGTTTCGTTACAGATGGGGATTCCCTGTGAAACTACTCTTTCATATGGATGGAAGAAATTTCACAATCACTAGTCCTGAGGAAGGGATGGATCTTCTTAATGCCATGAACAGATGTCAAAACCAACCTCATGTAACCTCACTGTCTACTCACACCCACAAGAAAAGTAGGGTGGATGACACTTGAAGCTACTTTCTTTTAATATTTTGAAGGCACAAAAGCTCCAACACACTTATTGCCGGTTTGGATTTATTACTTTCTCCACGATGTTTTATCCCATCCATTTTATGACTTACAAATTGTTTTTTCTCTTTCCCTTTTTTTTTTTCCCCGCTCTCTTTAATTTTTTGGTTCCACATTCTTTATGCTCTTTATTGTGCATCAACACTTGGTTAAATGTCTATAGGACAGTGTGATTTTTGAATGTATATCACTGATTTCTGATATAGGCCTGGTACATACTGAGCATATATTGGACTTCATTAGAGATGGGATCACGGAACTAGAAGGACTCCATTCTTTATTGATCTTCTCTGCATACCACTGTTAAATTTTCATTTTTCTTTAAAGTTTTGATTGTTTTCCCCTTGCAGTTTTCTCTCCTCCCAACCGGGGCCTAATACCCTGAGATGGAGAATTATTTTTTATTCTCCCTCATGGCCCTTTTTCTAAACATAGTTTTTTTCTCTCCCCGTATAGGGGAATTTATCCAAGTTTATCATTCCCCATTTTTTATTTTTCCTTTTTATCCCATCCATTTACTAATGCACTGTAAGCAATTCAAGAAGCTAACAGGTTATGCTTCAAATGTTTTAGCATGCTCACTCTTGTCTAAACAAATGTATTTGTTATTATGATTGTTGGATTTCATAACTCTCCTCTTGGGACGCGGGCCTTCGGGCTCCCACATTTCTATACAATCTCTTTTTAATGGCTGTGTACTCTGATTTGAGTCATGGTCATTAAACTCATGTTATTTAATGTGAGGGGCCTGAACACTGCTCACAAGAGGCGACTATTGTTCAAAGAAGTCAAATCCAAGAAATCAGATATTGTCTGTATTCAAGAGACTCATCTTAAGGAAGGAAAAGAGTACAAATTTATGACACTGTTATTCCCTTCCCAATTTCATTGCACTTACAAAACTAAGTCTAGTGGTACTTCCATTTTTTTTAGCAGGAATGTGGCCAATTCTACAGAAAAGATAATGACGGATGATAACGGGAGGTACATAGTATGGATTGGTAAGGTTAACAACATTAGGTATACAATTGTCAATGTGTACTTTCTTAACACGGGTCAGCTTACTTTCTTTAGGAAAATTATGGATTTGGTAAATGAGAACATGAAAGGGACTTTGGTGATGTGTGGAGATATGAACTTCGTTATGGATGGCGACTTAGATAATGCAAGGGATAATTTTGATAAACTCCATACGAGAGATAGTGATAGATTAGCTGTGAAATACTCGAAATATATGGTTGAATGTGGACTGTATGATCCATGGAGATTAATGCATGAGAATGAAAGAGACTTTACTTTTTACTCAGTATCCAAGGCTGGACAGGTTTCTGATACAGGGCGCTCTCATACCACACATCTCAAGATCTGATATTTTAGATATCAATTGGTCTGACCATGCTCCCATAACTTTGCATATAGACAAAATGGTTTCTTTCTCCCTCAATAGGCACTGGAAACTGAGTGATTACTTATTAGATGATCCTGAAAATAGATCGCTAGCTGAAGGGATACTGAATTACTATTGTTTGGAAAATGTTTCGCATGAGGTTCCTGGCGAGGTGACATGGCATGCGCACAAGGCTGTGTTGAGAGGCCGTTTCATATCTAGGGTGTCTCACTTGAAGAGGAAAAATAACAGCAAATAACAGCAACTTAAGAAATTTGGAAAAAGAACTGTACAACCTAAATCAGGCAAATAAATTTGGCCCATCTTCCTCCCTGTCAGCAATGATAGGGGAGATTAAATCAAAAATTCACAAAATAAATTTGGATCGAACTACTCTCATGGTGAGACGCCTCAAGAAAGTGTTTTATTTAAAGGGTAACAAGGCCTCAACTCTCCTGGCGTCCAAACTCCGGCAAGTGAATGCCCATTCTAAATTGTGTACTTAATAGGTGACCAGGGACAAAAAATATTTCACCCGAATAAGATTAGTGACCAATTCGCCAAATATTTTAGTGTACTTTATAATTTGGAATCTGATGTAAATCTCATCCAGCCGTCTGAGGCGACTATTAATAATTTTTAAGACAGGGTTTCGTTGATCATTTGTAAAAATTAGAGCATGATATATCTGAAGCAGAGATAGCCAAGGCGATTAAGCTCATGCCATCTGGAAAGGCCCCTGGTCTTGATGGATTCACCATTTTATACTATAAGACCTTTGCAGAAACTTTAATTCCTCATATGTCCAAATTATTCAAGTCCTATAAATCCGGGGGGAAGATGCCAGGAGAGTCTTTGTCTGCACAGATTGTCACCTTGCCAAAACCGGGTAAAACTCCCGACAGACTAATTTTAGGCCCATATCCCTTATTAATAACGACACAAAAATTTATTCTAAGATACTAGCGAACCGATTAACTAATCTAATATCTTTATTGATCAATAATGACCAGGTGGGATTCGTGAAAGGTAGACAAGCACCTGATGGAATGAGACGGTTCATTAACTTAATTCAGCATATCAATTCAACAAGAACTCCTTCTCTGCTCCTTTCATTGGATGCAGAGAAGGCGTTCGACAGGGTACATTGGGGATATCTATGGAAGACACTGACCAAATTTGATATTCCACAATCTTTTATTACTGCGATAAAGGCACTATACAGTGCACCCACAGCTCATGTATCGGCCTCGGGTTACCAATCCAGAACGTTTTCTCTAACTAATGGGACACGTCAAGGCTGCCCCTTATCTCCAGTTCTCTTTGTCCTGGCGATGGAAGCCCTGGCCGAACTGATTAGGACGACCCCAGAAATCGCAGGTATTAATATCAAGGGATCCACTCATAAAATAGGGTTATTTGCAGATGATGTCATTCTAGCACTCAAAAACCCCCAAAACTCTCTGAAATCTCTCAATACTATTCTCCTGTTTGGAGAAGTGTCTTATTATAAATTAAAGGTATCCAAGACCCAGGCCCTACCTTTCCTCTTGCATAAATCTGATATGGATGAATTAAGACTATCATATCCGTTCGACTGGAGGAGGGATTATCTGGAATATTTAGAAATTAATTTATGCAAACATTTACCCAATATGCATATTCATAACTTGAAGAGAGCATGGCCGGACCTACACAAGGAGATGGAGAGATGGGATGGTATGGAGTTATCGTGGTTAGGAAGAATTGCCTCCATAAAAATGTAAATCCTCCCAAAAATCTTGTACTATTTTGGAACTATCCCCTTATCTGTTCCAATGTCCTTCTTTAACAGTGCATTCAATAATGTTAAAATTTATTTGGAACAACAAACCCAACAGAATTAAGCTTACATCTCTGCAGCTCCAAAAACATCATGGGGGCATTGGTGTCCCTAATTTCAGAAAGTACTACTTTGCAACTAATGCTGCAGCGGTTGTAAGCTTTAATAGTCAAAAAAATAGGCCGAGATGGATGGAGATGGAGGAATCTAGCATTCTCCCCTTTCAACTCTGGGAATTACCGTGGCTAAGCCCTGTAAGGAGACCTGGAGTAACTAAAATTTTATGACCACTAAGACCACACTTAAAGCCTGGGATATAGTATTTAAAAACAACTGTCACTTGACAAAACTATATAGAGCGATGCAAATTGAATCTTTAAAATACTACATCCCGACCTTAAACTCATCATTACTTAAAGAACACCGACTGTATCATATAGACTACTTTTTCCATGGAAACTCTAATTTAAAAAATTCCCTGAATCCATCAGTAAAATTGATGGCATTATAGTAGGCCACATTCTGATAGCTGCAACGACATGCCTACCTAGATATTGGAAATCTAAAAGCACACCCTCAGTTAAAGAAAGGTTAAAATACTGTATAATTATTAGTAACTTGTAAAACTACGTGACTGCTAAATGTTGCCTGGTTTTGTAATTTTTTATGTTTATTTGTTACATTTAAAGCAAGTGCTATTTCATAAACTTAAATCTGCTATGATAAATCTTACTGCTCGGCTTCATTTATCAACAATCTAATTTGGTCTAACTAAGGAAATTAGAAATGATGGTAGCTCAAAAATACAATCTCCACATTGTACATGTTCCATTAAAGGACCACTATAGTGCCAGGAAAACATGCTCGTTTTCCTGGCACTATAGTGCCCTGAGGGTGACCCCACCCTCAGGGACCCCCTCCCGCCCGGCTCTGGAAGGGGAAAAGGGGTAAAAACTTACCTTTTTCCAGTGCTGGGCGTGGAGCTCTCCTCCTCCGATCCTCCTTCTCTCCTCCCCGTCGGCTGAATGCGCACGCACGGTAAGAGCTGTGCGCACATTCAGCCAGTCGCATAGGAAAGCATTATCAATGCTTTCCTATGGACGCTGGCGTGCTCTCACTGTGAAAATCACAATGAGAAGCATGCAAGTGCCTCTAGCGGCTGTCAATGAGACAGCCGGAAATGATGGTAGCTCAAAAATACAATCTCCACATTGTACATGTTCCATTAAAGGACCACTATAGTGCCAGGAAAACATACTCGTCTTCCTGGCACTATAGTGCCCTGAGGGTGCCCCCACCCTCAGGGACCCCCTCCCGCCCGGCTCTGGAAGGGGAAAAGCGGTAAAAACTTACCTTTTTCCAGCGCTGGGCGTGGAGCTCTCCTCCTCCGATCCTCCTTCTCTCCTCCCCGTCGGCTGAATGCGCACGCGCGTTAAGAGCTGCGCGCACATTCAGCCAGTCGCATAGGAAAACAATATCAATGCTTTCCTATGGACGCTGGTGTGCTCTCACTGTGAAAATCACAATGAGAAGCACGCAAGTGCCTCTAGCGGCTGTCAATGAGACAGCCGTTAGAGGGAATGGGGGAAGGCTTAACCCATTCATAAACATAGCAGTTTCTCTGAAACTGCTATGTTTATAAAAAAATGGGTTAACCCTAGCTGGACCTGGCACCCAGACCACTTCATTAAGCTGAAGTGGTCTGGATGCCTAGAGTGGTCCTTTAACTATGAACATGTACATAAATGGATCTTTCAAATATGTGAAGCCTGAGAGTCAGTAAATGTTCCGTGTTGTTGAATGCTTATTCAAATTCAGCAGATTCTGTAGTGGCTTCACATGTGAAGTGTAACAGGTTGTAGTTGGATGTCCAGGTCTTTCATCATATTTCTTCCATTATTCTAACTCGCGAAGAATTACTTTTGACCTATACATATAGGACATATGCACACACATATATATCAAAAAGCAAAAAGTTATGGTGGGGAAAAAAATTGTGATTGATAACCATTTCCACCTGAAGTCTGTGTATAGTTAATACAATATAAAACAAAAATCTGCATGCCAACCAAACCATAACACTTTTCCCACAGAAATCACAAATTTACAGTGATGTTACTACCGCAAAGGATTCTGGGTGGACATATGCAAATTAGGTTAGCAAAGAATCAACTTTTTGCCTCATTCCATTTTAAACATGGATTCCATGTTGAGCAATCAGCTGGATGTCGAACAGCTGAAAATTGTGAGTACCCGCTTTTTTTTTTGTCTGACATAAAGCCACTTACTGTAATGTATCACTTGATATGTCCTGATGAAAGCTCCTTTTAGGGGCTGAAACGTCGACCAATTGATTTATTGGAATAAAGAAAGATTGATTTACCAAAACCTCTGTATATATATATATATATATATATATATATATATATATATATATAAAACCAGGGAGCTGCACTCACCTGAACACGCATAAATGGGGCGCTGCTGGGGGCTAATTTATACAATACACAAGATCCAGCGCACTCATCACTGATCCACTAAACAGCAACTTCAATGTTGACAGATTTTATGTATTTTTGGGAGTATAGCCAACTCCTTGGTTTTGCACACCTCCCTGTCACAGGTGCCTCATCCCAGGGCCCTATTTAGCCTTGTACATTTTTTCCCCAATAAGTGGGTTAATCTCATAAGAGCAGACATTAGGCTGTTTGAGTAGGACCTGCCAAAGATGAGATACATTGACGTTGTGGCAGGCTAATGCAATGTATGATCATATAATGTAACTAAACCCCCATTATTTTTGCCTAGATTACCGTATATACTTGTGTATAAGTCGATCTCATGTATAAGTCGAGTGCAGTTTTGTGACCAACAATTGTGAAATATGCTATGCCTCGTGGATAAGTCGAGGGTAAAACTTGGGGCTATGAAATTCTGTGATTTTTATAATTATATACACACACACTCATACAAACACTCACTCTGCATTATATATACACACACACTTATACAAACACACACTTTGCATTATATACACACACACACTCATACAAACACACACCCTGTGTATATAATGCAGAGTGTGCGTTTGTGTAGTGTGTGTGAACTGGGTGGGGGGAGGGCATTTTTATTATTTAAATTTTTATTTTATTTTAATATTTTTTTTAAAAAAAATTTGTCCCCCACTCCCTGCTTGTTAACTGGTCAGGGAGGGGGGCTATCTTAATCCCTGGTGGTCCAGTGGCATGGGCTGTGAAGTGGGGGGGGGCCAGCAGGAAGCATTTACTTACCTTTCCTGCAGCTCCTGTCAGCTCCCTTCTCCTCCGTTCCGGTCAGCTCCACTGTAAGTCTCGCGGTCTGGTTGCCGCGCGGATCGTTGCCATGGCTCTGACGGCCGCAGCTCTCTAAGTTGCCATAATACAGACAGTGACTCGAGTATAAGTCGAGTGGGGGTTTTTAAGCACAAAAAATGTGCTGAAAAACTAGACTTATACTCGAGTATATACTGTAGGTATTTTGAAAAATAAAAAATAAAATCTGTCAACATTGAAGTTGCTATTTAGTGGATCAGTGAGTGCGCTGGATCTTGTGTATTGTATAAATTTGCCCCCAGCAGCACCTCATTTATGCATGTTCAGGTGAGTGCAGCCCCCTAGTTTTATGTATATATATATATATATATATATATATATATATGTATATATATAGTGACTTGGTGATATATAAATTGTTGTGTCCTTGTGGATTGGCATACATAGGGAAAACAGATTTGCCACTACGAGAAAGAATTCTCAACCACCGCTCCAGTATACGTGTTACCCTTCAGGGATAATGGCTCTGACCTAATGGTGGTTAAACACTTTCTGGAGGTCAATCATCCACTACCTTCCATGAAGTTTATGGCAATTGATCACATCCCTTTACCAATACGGTGTGGTGACCGCAAGAAGCTTCTACTACAGAAAGAACTGTATTGGATAAAAACTCTTGACACAGTTTATCCCAAAGGACTTAACGAGAAATACTCGCTTGGGATATTTCTATGATCAGCTCATTAAGACTGGTATTATTATTATATACCTTGTTCTTGATATGTGATCTTTAGATATCTGCAGCTTATACAATACCAGACTGAGCGGGCTAATCTCTCTCTGGCAATTGATTGTACATACTGTTTAATTTGTATATTGTCACATTATCTCATTGTGTATTACTTTTTGTATTTAATCAGTCTTGTGTTTACATATTATTTTACATTGGTTTTGCATTACGCTGTGCCATTGATCGGATTAATGATGACAGGTGTTACACTGTTACTCACTGTACCTCTGACCGGATCAAATATTTTATATACATAGTAAGTACCAGATTGAACATTATATTTTCCATCTGGTACTTCTTATATTGACTACAATGGTACAAATGTATTCTCTATGTGTTTAGTTCAAACTGTGTAACCACATTCATCTAATTTGATATATAGCATTGCTATATCTAGTGTGTTATATAACGCCTATTTGCCCATGCCATTGTTTCTCGTGGCTAGGACTTTATACCTAGCCCCATTCACGTATCCAACATATTCCCGCTAGGGATGTTCGGTACTGCAATACATACAGATCGGCACTGCATTCCTCTCCTGTACTTCCAGTAAGAGGTTATTACTCGTAGTCCTATCCACATGTACTGCTCCCTACCTCTTTCCTGTTATTAATGGTTTGACTTGATTTATGAGCAGTAGCTTACCTACAAGACCGATAGTTATACCTTTTCCCTAGGGACTATTTTCCACTATTAGCTTAACTTTCACTTTAAGCTACAGTATATTCTTCCTTTTCCAACAGGTACTGTCTCTGGGAATTTCTCTCTAATATTTTTTATTAGAGATCTTCCCCATTCAGCCCGATTTTCTTTATTCTGATTTTACTCTTCAGCCTTATGGCTACGATCGGCTGCCTGATATACATGCCCCCATGCATTCCAACTGGTAACTATGACAACCAGTGGAACACAAACAGCTTATTCCAGCAAACTTCTGCACCAGCAGTTTTAGCCATACTGGGTCAAATTTACCCGCAATTTTTTTCAACGCAGCTGGCTGCAGTCCAGGGGGTTAATTGTGAGTAAAGGCTGTATACAATGTATTCATTATGTTTTCATGTTATTTAAACACTGCTTGATGTATTGCACTGTATCCTGACGAAAATTCCATCAGAGAACTGAAACGCTGATTTCCCATGGCAGACACCTGAATAAAAAATAAGTTTTTTCATGATACCTCTAAGTCCCTGGAGTGCTATCTTCACACTATTTATTCTATATCTATTTGCTGATAAGCACCGGGCATATACTTGAAAACAGGAGTGCAAGCATTGGAAACTTTATATATATATAGGAATGTACCGTATTCTAAAAAGAGAAAAATAATACATATCAGGAAATAATAAAATAGATATAATGTGATACATGACAGAGTTGATGAAAGAATGAAAATGTTTTTTAAGAAATACTATTACTTTTTATTTGGTCAAACCACCTTCAGTAAAACAAGCTATTTTGTCTGTTACAACTCCAACTTTCTGAGGGACTATATCTAAAAAATAATATAATTCAACTTCTGACATGCTCATTATTTCTTTTTATAGGAACCACTATATTAATAATGTATTTACTGAACTATGGTTTAAAATAAGTGTTTGCATTTTGCATGTAACGTAAAAGGTATAAAACCACAACAAAAATAGAAAATGAATCAAATATAGACCTTAAAGATAATTTTTGAAGCTTTTATTATATTCTTAATGACATGCTGATTTAGTAATAAATACAACTTATTAGAAATGGTGAAGTCTCCTGAATGAGCCAATTCTTGGGCTCATGGCACCCCAGTCAGTATATCTTCTGTACTCTGCAGGTTTCAAGTAATACTGGCGTCCTTTGTAATTTGGTTCCTCATAGAACATCCAGTAGCCATCAAGCACCTGGCAGGAGTGGATGTCATGGTAACGGAATCTCTCATTGACATTAGGACAATCTTCAGTGAACTCCATCATCTGACCTCGGAAATCCTCCCTCTCATAGACCTTTATTCTGAATGATCCATGGTGCTTTACGGAGAAAAATTTATTTATAAACAAGAGTAAAATAATTGTATAATTACATGTAAACATCAAAAATCTAAACGAGAATATATATTTTTTTTTTATCAATGTTAACCAACCTGTTACATGACAATGGAATTGTGAATTGAAGATATATTCCATAAAATAATTATTAATAGTCAAAAAAGGTAATATTTGCAAAGGTAAACCTATAATAATAGGAAAATAATGTTTTTTTGTACTGCATCATATTTATGTAAGGTTCTTAACTATTTTGGTAAATATCTTTACCTGTGGGCTAATACGACAAGATCTGATGGAGTCATTGAAACCCATCCATTGCTGGAAATTAGGATATTCTCCCCTGCTAAGGTAATACTGGTGTCCTCTATAGTTGGGGTGCTCATACAGAATCCAGTTTCCACTTTCCACTCGGATGGAATTACAGCGCTGAAAATATGAGGACATATCTGGACACTCAGAGTTGCACTCATAAGAGCGGCCCTGGAAGTTACGATCCTCGTAGAAGACAATCTGTGAAACAACCATGCATTTGAACATTTTAGATTTTTTAGTTTATTATTGTTTTAGTGGTTAATAATTTCATTTAAAAAATAGTTTCTGGTTTGATTACTTGATGCTATAGATTCCTAAAAAACATCTACTATTATCCTGTTCAAATAATAAAGTGTAGGTGTTAAACATATAAGTTTAGGACCGAATTGGAATATATGTTTTTGGTACATTTTGTGTTTTTTTAGATTGGTGAACTTGCATTCACTTTCACATAATTATAGCAATTTATTACGGTTAATAGTGGCATTCACTAGAAAGTACTTTCAAAAACTGAAAAAATCTTAATCTTGAGTCTGAAAAAAGTAAACATGTGAAGCATGTGTTCTGATGAATTTGTATTTGATGAGGCGGCAAATGTCCAAAACTAGTTTATGGAATATTATGTTGTCATGTTTCTGGCCTAGATAAACTCACCAGGATATATTGTATAGGATAAAGTTTGATGACATTCAGTGTAAGCATTTAAAATTTTAATTTGTTTTGGTTCATTTAAAAAAAAATAAAAAAATCTGTTTATTGTTTCCAAAATTTCTTGTGTTGCAAATATTTACAATATTCAGATCATCTTACCTTTCCCATTTTCAGTGATGGTTGATCTGCTCATGCAAGTTGTGCTGTTACATAGCATGAAGAGCCTTTATATACTGTTTACCTTGCTGATGCTGAAAACAGTACTGAGCTGGTTTCTTTTCATCAGTAATTAGAATGTATAGCTATTGTATACTCTGCTTCAGTATAGCTATTGTATTGTATCCTATATGCTTTTTTGTTTACCTGCTGGCACAAGCATTTCCTGGTTCTAAGGGAGATCTAGAGAAAATGTGACAGGCCTTTTTTTCAACTAGATTATTTCTATTCCTACTGAGGAAAAAACTACTTTAAAGCATATTTTACAAAAAGAAAAGAAAAAAGGTTTGACATCATTGCCAATTGTTCTGCAACTTGTTTAAGTTCTGTTTTTAAAGATATTATTATTATTATTATTATTAGGAGGTTAAATTATATATATTATATTGTGTGACATGTAATTTGAAACTAAAGTACATTCATGTTAGTTTTACCAGTCAAATGCATCAGTTATAATCACAGTCATTTATTCATCTCATTACACCTCCTGAACTCAGGCTAGAATTGTGTTTTTGTGTATTTTCAACGTTATCACAATCCAAACCATTTGAACTATTAAAAATAAAGTTACATCTCGGCTTATCTCTTATTGGTATTCACATTATCTCATGATCATGGAATTAACAACAAAGTAAATAGTGCTCTTTGTGGTTACATAAAATATTTAATGTTATTATTCTTAATAATCTTTATTTTGTTTCCACAGTAATAAAATTACATCCACACTTTTGCATGCATAGACATTTACAAACAAACACAATAACACACCAGAAACAGTTGAGAGGAGAGAAGACTGAGTTCTATAATAGAAGCATGTACCCATCCTATGCATATTATAGATTAGATTATTATAAAAATAACTCTATTTTAACTATTAGAGCTAAAAACTTAAATGCTTTTTGAAGACAACATTCTCATATTCTTTTGTTTTTAGCTGATGAGTTATTAATCCAACTCAGTCTGTTTTTCATAATTAAACTGGAAAATAATTTGATCTTTCCTTTGGGAATACATAATTTCTTGGGATTGTTTCTAAAGTTCACCCTTTTAAAAAACTATAGCTCTCCTGCCACCTTTGATTTCTTTTCTGGCACAATCAAGATCCCTTTCAGTAAAACTATCATTGTTGCAGGAATTTAACGCCCACCTAGCTTCCGAGTGCATTACTTAATTTCCTCCCCAACGCTCATTAAGATGATAAGCCATAACCATACCTTGCTACATCAGATTCTATTCTGTTGTCCTGACAGAATCCAGTAGGTGGTAGTTCTCACTAACAGTTTCCGTGACCACTGTTTAGTGTCCTGAATACTCAAAATAAAGGCCACTAAATCCTCTACCAAGATTATAATCACCAGGGATTTCAAGAAATGTAATCTTCAATCCTTTCTAAACAATCTCAAGAACCAACCAAGGCACAGATTATGTCTACTTCCAGATCTAGACTCTGCAATTGAATTTTTTCAACCCTTGTATGTTTAGAATTTGCATGTCCCACTGCGTAGAGTGTGAATAAAAGGGACACACCTGCACTGGGTTATGAAATATATTTATTGAAATTTAAATATCTGATGTGTTGTAGGATTTTATCTTTGCAATATGAATAGCATAAGTTTTGTATTAGTTGAAATTAATTTCATTTTAAAATACTTTCAGACACAAGAACTGAGAGATCCTATTTATTTGTTTACCAATGTTCACCACATATGAAATAATGCTTGGTGAAAGCCTGTTGATATCACCTTTTGACCTAGTATTGCAAGCAAGACTCCCATGTGTATTAGGAAGTTTCTTTTTGAAGAAATTCATTTAATCATGTAAACAGAAAGACCTTCGTGTAAATTATATTTTACCCCCCAAGTATAACCATTTGTATAAAACACAAAATGGAGAAATAAAGTAAACAGAGTGCAGGTCAGGAGTCTGGATACAAGTCAAGGGCTCATGAGCTGCACCACTGTAACCAACTAATAGGGAGCTCCAATGAGGACACTAGGGGAACTGGAACGTAGATGCTAGTTAGTACTCCAGACAATTGATCCCCTGGGCACCATTTAGTATGTCTCCCTTTTTTCAAGTTATACTTTTTGTTTGCATATCCCTTTTTATCCTTAGATTGATTAAAGATAGGGCCCCCTTCCTCATCTCTTATACAGTGGAGCTCTCCTGATGTTAGTTTCCCCTTGTGGGACTCTATAAATCACCTACCCCTATTTTCTAACCATTTGTTTAACGTCTGGCTCTAATCAGAGATTGGACAGAATGGTTAAGCCACAACCTTTTTCTATGATGGCCACATATTTTAACGTGTCAGGTAACCTTATGTGTACGTCTCGTGAGTAACTGAATTTTAGACATATAAAAACATTTACAGTTAGAAATTCCTCACCAATACTTATAACAACAAAAATTAATATTATCTTGAAGTGCTTACACATTGCTGTATTGGTCCAGATTTGTGCAAAAACTTTGTGTTATTTTCTCGTGGTGTGTATGTTTGAATAAATATAAATTTTTGGCTGCAATACAATCTGATTTGATTATTGGAACTTTGGTGTGACAAACATCTCAGGAACAGCTAATTTCCTACATTTAATAATGGAGAATGTGGGCAGGATTTAAGTCTGTACAGAAAACCTGTTTAAGATCCTGCAAAATAACAATCATATGTGCTCAATTTAATCCAAGACCTAAAGACTAGAAACCAAAATTACAGAGAGTATCTGTGGCAAAACGACCGTGGAACTCTATTTAAATTGATTTACATTAACATTTAAATTGAAAAATAAATGCTTGTAGTTAAAGGGAGTAGTTGGGTAACAAAATTACTAGGAGTATTAATGTATATTCGTGCAACTGCAAATTCTAAAATGCAAGTGTCCCCTCATGAGTTAATGACAGGCAGAACAATGTCAATCACTTTCCCCAATGAACTTTTTGTTCCAAGTACTTTCAAATTTGCATCAGGACATGCTGAATAGTTGAAAGTATTACAGGAACAGCTGCAATCAGTTTTAAAAATGTGCTGCTTCAAATATTGTCTCTTCTGGTAAAAAATGAGTTAAAGGGATACTGTAGTGCCAGGAATACATAGCTGTATTCCTGGCACTACCGATCCTTCTACCTCCCCCTTGCCCTGCACCCCCTTCCCTAGTAAATAGAGGGTTAAAAACCCTTTGTTTACTTAACTTATCCCAGTGCCGATATTCCTCGGTGCTGTGTTGAAGCTCCGCCCCTCCTCCACCCCACGACAAGCATGGTCTAATGCACATGTGCGACATACGCCCCACGCACATTAGACCTCCCCTTAGGAAAGCATTGAATCAATGCTTTGTTATGGGGAAAATCTGATGTCCTCATGTGGAGCGTGAGGACGTCCAGCGTTAGATAATGGTCCAAAGTCTGTTCAATTCTGGAAGCGCCCCCAGTTGCTGTCTGATAGACAGCCACTGAGGGTAGACCTAGTGCTGCAATGTAAACATTGCAGTTCTCTGGAACTGCAATGTTTAACATTGCAGCACTATGTTCAAAAGGGAAACAGCACCCAGACGACCTCAATAAGCTGAAGTGGTCTGGGTGCCTACAGTGTCCCTTTAAATATGTAGCACTGGGAAACTAAGCATATACGTAATGAGGTGATGGTGAAATCATTGAAAACACCAGGTCCCTTGAAAGCAAGTTGCAGATCCCTTGAAAATAAGTTGGAAAAGGTCCTTATGTTATTCTAAAAAAAATAAAAATAGAATACAGGTTCAAACACACTCAAAAAACAAACAAAGGGAACAGACGTGTGAACGTTCAGCTCCGTGAGCGATCCCCGCAAAGCAGCGATTTGACAAGCATCCAAAGAGAGATCACCCCCTTCTCCACAAGCTGAGAAGCTACCAGCATTCCAGCCATCATGGCACAGCGCCTCCCGAAGAGAGCAAAGGCGAAAGAGGCCCCCAACCTACAAATCTCGGCCATGGCCTCCTCTCCCCGTCGCTCACAAGATGGCGCCGAGAGGCCTACATCACCAGCCTCGAGCTCCGGACGGAGCGATATCACGTCGGTCTCCCACAGAGACCTCCCGGCCACGGAATCAGCGATTCAAAAGATGCTTAATGGACTTCAAACGTCCCTACGAGCGGACTTCGCCCAGCTATCAAAAGAAATCAGAGCGGACGTTAAAGCACTGGGTGACCGCACAGACTACCTAGAAAATAAAACTGAAGAAATCATCACAGCACATAATAATGTGGTGACGGCCTTCGACTCCATGGAGACTAAGATCAACATGATACTTACAAAACTTGCCGACCATGAAGACAGAGACAGAAGGAACAATGTCCGCATTAGAGGCATTCCAGAAAGTGTGGGCCCACACGAACTAGGAGCCTACGCGCGCCGGATTTTCCACTTACTGGCCCCAGATCTCACAGAGTCCGCGTTACTATTGGACAGGATCCATAGGCTACTTAGGCCTCAGCACCTACCACCGACAGCTCCCAGAGACACCATCACACGGGTGCATTACTACACCACTAAAGAGGCCATAATGTCAGCCGCTAGAAAACGGCCTAGCCTACCTGAAGAATATAACAAGATTCTATTGTTTACAGATCTCTCAGCCCACACGTTACAAGCCAGAAGAATCCTCGCACCGATTACAAGCGCTTTAAGAGCGGCAGAGATCCCCTACAAGTGGGGCTTCCCGACACGCCTCATCGTCAAACGGAACGGTAATGAAAGACACATCGTGAACCTGGCAGAAGGGAAGAAAACACTGGCCGACTGGAATATTCCTGTCAACACAGACCCCACAGATGGCACGGCTGCAAAATCTGTACCCAGGTCACCATTAAAGATCACCCAAGATTGGGAAACCCGACGCACAGATAAGTGAACCACTCTGTATCAGTCTATGCAAACCCTTGCCCAATGGACTAGCTCTCACGATACATGTTGTAAAAGTTGCTATGGACTGGTAATACCTAATTACTGTGTTATATATGTATAGTTCTCCTCGAGCTTTGTGGCATTAGTAGTTGGAGGGTCACAGGTTTTAGGCCCACGGACCTAGGTCCCCTGCGACACTCTTTACAAGAGCCCCTCCCCAGCCGTACTCCGAAGCATGACACCTAAAAAGGGAATGAATCGGGCGATATCCCCAAACATAGATATCCCACGTGAGGGGGATACCGCACCCTTTTGCCTAACGACCCTCTAGATCCCTGAGACTATCACATACCCAGGGCAAAACCATAATGTCGCTAGACATGTAAGAGGCCTAGCGGAGCTCATGCACCTCATAGCCCTAATACTACACGTAGCCTCATCCCGAGCCTCTCACACTAGACAGGCTCTTGTCACAGGACAACATGACGAGGCTAATACTATTCGCCCACACCAAGTTTTACTGTGCAATTCTATATTTTTTTTCTTGTATATATTTTCAATATTATTTTGTATATATCTTTATCTCTTTCTACTGCCACTTGATTTCCCATAACATCTCGTTTGGTTGGTGACCTGTTTCTCACCATAAGCACTTGCTACTGTATATAACATACCAGATACAAAGTATAATTTTGCACATGTATGATATGTAGCCGCCTCTGGATACACTCTGACACTGACTGAAATGTTGTTTCAGGACCTGGGGGCAAAGGTAAATCGTATGTTTGGGTTATAGCCCGCTATAGACCGCTAGTTTTGCCACACTGCCACACTGCCGCTAAGATACACGCAAACTAGGGAGATGTCTGGATTTCTATATAGGAAATGTTCTCTCACACCACATAAGGGCTTCAATGCCCAATAACACCAGTAATATCAGGTCTCACAGCAGAGACCTTTTTAATGTACATAGTTGGTTTGATTTTCCCAGTTACTCCCCTTACTCCCCGCCCTTACCTCCCCGCAAGGGGATCGCGTACCACCACAACAAAAATATCAAGGATTCTTCCACAGGGCACAGGTCATCCCACTCATGCCCTCTAGAGATCCAACGAGTTACGCATTGGTTGGATAATGCTACGATATCCAAACCTCAGGACCAGTCACCTACCATCTCCTCTCTCCTACCATCCACGATAGTCCAGCAACTCACTCTAGGATCCCACATCAACACACCATGACACTTAACATTCTATCTATAAACGCCAAAGGGTTGAACACACCACACAAAAGACGTATGGCCCTTTTAGAAGCAAAGAAACAGAAAGCCCATATAGCATTTTATCAGGAAACCCATTTTCAAACATCCAACCAACACAAATTCTTCTCCAGACACTTCCCCACAAACTACCACAGCACATACAAGACAAAAAAACGAGGCGTCTCTATCCTAGTTAGTAAAGACGTGACATTCCAACTAGTTAAAAAAATAGGCGACAAAAAAGGCCGGTACCTCCTACTTCAATGCATTATTAATAATGCACAATATACCTTAATCAATCTCTACGGACCACACACCGACTGCCACACCTTTATTGAACACATCTTAGTTTTGGCATCCGCTTATCACTTCGAACAGGTTATTATAGGGGGAGACACAAATTTCATTCTAGACCAAGCTCTAGACACCACTTCCTCCGCAAAAATTTCGCGACAAACAACGAACCAAAGAACTCGCTCCATATCCCTCCTAGACAAAACGCTACGTATACACGACTATAATGACGCATGGAGAACCCTTCATCCTCTAGACAGGGACTTTACACATTACTCCCAAGTGCATGACACATATTCCAGAATAGACCGCTTCCTTATCCCCTCGACTCTAATTCCGACATTAGTCAAAGCAGACATAGGTATTATTACATGGTCGGACCACGCCCCGATTACATTATCCCTAGCAACACAATACCCCATCTCTGGGACCCGCACGTGGCGCCTCAATGACTACCTCTTGAAAGACGAGGAACTGGTCGCACAATTCAAAAAAGAACTCCATTCATATTTTGTATTAAACGATACAGAAGGGATGAATATAGACACTCTGTGGCAAGCACACAAAGCCGTCCTTAGAGGGCAGTTCATTAAACACACTAGCCACAACAACAAAAAGAGAACCAAACGTTATGTAGATACACATAAAGAACTAGCCACACTCACACACACAAACAAGACAAGCCCATCTCACACTATCACCACACGGATACGTGAACTACAGTCCACCTTGAAAGATATAGAGATGGAGAAAACGACCTACCTCTTAGCGAAGTTGAAACATAAATTTTTCCATACCGGAAACAGGGCAGGGAAAACTCTGGCCGCGCAACTTAAAGCAAGATCCCCATCGTCGAAAATCGCCTTCCTTATTTCGAACCAAGGCAAGAAAATTGTAGACCCTCAAGAGATAGTAGACGAGTTTAGCCAATATTATAGCGGCCTCTATAACCTAGCAAAGTCACAAGACAGTCCCCCCCCTAAGCAAACGGATATAGACCGATTTCTGCAGGATATTGAATTGGCATCCCTCACCCCAGCTGAATGTCATGCCCTAATTCAACCCTTCTCAGACCAGGAAATAATTGATACCCTCGCCCAACTACCAAAGCACAAATCCCCAGGCCCAGATGGCTTTACAAACCTATATTATTATACATTTCGGGACACCCTTGTACCATACATGAAATCATTCTTCACCCGATGTTTCCAAACGGGCTCCATGCCTGCAGCAATGCTACAAGCCCACATTTCGACCTTACCAAAACCTGGGAAACCACCGACTTAGTGCTCCAATTTCCAATCGATATCTTTGCTAAACTGCGACACTAAAATATATGCCAAATTGTTAGCTAACAGGATAAGCCCGATATTAACCCGCATCATACACAACGATCAGACAGGCTTTGTTAAAGGCAGGCAAGGATCCGACAATACCAGAAAAATCCTAAACATTCTCTCTCACATTGCGGACCAAAGAACTGAAAGCATATTGTTGGCCTTAGACGCTGAAAAAGCCTTTGATCGACTTAACTGGGCTTATATGGTATCAGTATTAAACAAATATGGTTTCCCACAAGAAATGACCCAAGGTATTCTGGCACTATATAAATCACCAACCGCACGAGTGTCTAGCTCGGGCTTCACCTCCCGTCCTTTCGCTCTCTCTAATGGCACCAGGCAAGGATGCCCCCTTTCCCCTCTTTTATTCATCCTCGCCCTAGAACCTTTAGCGCATAAAATTAGAAACGACCCTTTGATATCAGGTATAGACATAGGCTCCTCGACTTTTAAACTATCAATGTTCGCAGATGACATTTTATTGACAGTGGGAAATCCGACGTATACAATTCCTCGCCTCCTCTCCCTCCTCCACGACTATGGTAAAATATCGTACTATAAACTTAATAACACCAAGACACAAGCACTACCCCTCCACATACCAAACACACAAGTCAACCTGCTCCGACAATCCTTTCGATTTGACTGGAGACAGGACTCTATTACATACTTAGGAGTAAAACTGGCGTTACACCCCCATAGAACGCTGTCAATGAACTATGGTCTGATTTCACAGACTTGTAAATCACTATGCAATCACTGGAAACATGTACCCTTATCATGGTTAGGACGGATAAACACCGTGAAAATGGTGCTGTTACCAAAAATCCTCTACGTATTTCGAATGCTCCCGATACAAGTACCCCCACAGACTCTCAAGAACATCCAAACTATAATAGCCAGATTCATTTGGAACAAAACTAAACCGCGTTTACATGTATCCATACTGCAGCAGCTCCAATCTAGAGGTGGTTTAGGGGTGCCCAAGTTAACCACATATTATGAAGCTGCCATTCTAGACTCCGCTATTCGATATCACGCTCCGAAACACACGTTCCAATGGGCTGATATGGAATCCGATAGATCCAAACCGCACTCCCTACTCCACGCCATGTGGTCCCCTAAGATCCATCGACCACCGAAATTGTCACTGTACCCCACCTCCGCATTGATGCTTAAATACTGGGATAGGCTAATGGCTACTATAACCGAAAAAGGGAAATTCTGCCTACAGGCCCCGATTGAAGCTTTGACCAGACTGACACCTTGGTTGTCCTTAAAGACCTAGACCAAGTATGGAGTGAAACTTATCCAAGACATATGCACACAAAAAGGAATCAAGCCATTCCCAGCCCTGCAAATACAATATAACATACCTAACTCTTGTATCTTTCAATACTTACAGGTAAAAAGTGTCATCTCCACTCACGTAACCTTGAATCCCCAGATCCAACCATATAGACTAACAGACATGACAGAGATCTTTTCCAGATGCCATACGTCTCCACTAAAACCCAAAGCCCTGTCGCTATGCTATAGGACCACACTTGACTATAATACCCCCCGCTCATTCTCCTATGTACAAAAATGGGAAAAAGAGGGAATACCTACACTCACGGACTCACACTGGCTTTCGGCGCTCACTGCTCTCTCAGGCCTCACCTCTTGTTTCTCACACGTGGAAGCACATAAAAAAGTGTTATACAGATGGTACCTCACGCTCCAAAGGCTTCACCAAATATACCCCAACACAAACTCAACATGCTGGAGATGCTTGTCAGACACAGGCACCATGATGCACGTATGGTGGGAGTGTAAAGAGATTTCACCACTCTGGTCACAGGTTCACTCACTTCTGCAACGACTACTCCATCTTCAAGAACCCCTAACGCCGACACTAACACTCCTACTGATCTTCCCTACACAATGGAAGAAAGCAGACAAAAAGATAGCATCCTTAATAATTCTAGCAGCGCGACATCTCATAGCCCAAAACTGGAAAACCACCAGTTGCCCTTCCCGAAAAGACCTACTTGATAGGATAACTCTTTATTACAAATTTGAGCTATTAGCTTCCACCTCCCACGAGCTCACTGCACAGATTATTAAGATCTGGAAGCCATTTGTAAAACTGGCTCACCAAACCTCTTGATAGATGACAATAACCTAAGGCTTCCAAGGTATAACAAGTTTAATTGGTATAAAACGGAAATGTAGGGTGACTTCCCTTAGAGCTGGACATATGTGGGAACACTATTGCTCTACTAACATGTTATATTGCCTTATACTATTTGTAATACCTTCCACTATTTGGAAGTTGTATTGCCTTATACTATTCGTATTATCTTATACTATTCGTATTACCTTATACTATTTGTATAACTTTGTTATTGACATGTATAAATCGATTACCTTGAATGTACCGATCCCCTTCCCCACCCTCTTCTTTATTCTGTACCCTTCTACCCCCACTCTCTTGTTAATATCTGAAAACTCGAATCTTCAAATTCGAGAAATAAAAATTTTCAATTGAAAAAAAAACAAACAAAAAATTTTGGTAGAAAATGTAGTAAATCAATTATTGTGCATAGTGATCAAACTTAATAATGTATAAGAAACATACTAATGTATAAGAATAGCAGACTGCCATCTGTTTTTTTTTTATTACAGAACCAGTCATGTTTATTCAGGACAAAAACTGTTTGATTTTAAAAAAGGACAAATTGTTTGGACTTTCAAAGGACATTATGGACAAAGAGACTGTGCTCATGGATTCAATTAGAGAGGACATTATTTCATGGACTAAATCAAATCTATTTTACTTTCTGGTTAATGTAAAATGTGTACAATTGCACGGTATAATAACAATGATTCTGTTATTAATGATGTTAGGTACAATCAATGCCAAGGGTTAATTAATTAATTTGTGGAAAAAATTCAAAGTCTAGATCCAACTACAATTGTAATTGCTAAAAAAAAAAAGAACTTTCTTATTAGATAAAGGTGGGAGTCCAGACATGAAGGTGTTAAATTGCTTGTGAAATTAGGAATACACAGGTATTTTGAATTAGTATGATCCATACTCTAAAACCTCCAATTATCATCATTTAAAGGTAAACCTCACAGCATTAAATATTCATTTCAACTCTTTGATATTGTTTATGTTTGTTGAATATCCAATTATTGTTTTAGTAACCTTTATCTTAATTTGGCAGTAAATAAAAGAAAGAGTGCTTTGTGCACTGATTTCTCCTTTCCTGTTCCTTTATTTCTACCAAGTTGTATATTGTGATTTGCTAGCTTAAAAGGGAGAACATGACAATCAGTTACAAGTGTTTATACTTGATATAGAAAGTCTGAGGGAGAGTATGACATGAAAATAAGCTGCACTATAGAATGAGGATAAACTGCTACTCCGTACAAAGAAACAATAGTAGTACTATAAAAAATAAATATAATAAAAATAAGAATAAACCATCATAGACAGAAACTACCTGTAGTTACTCCTCTGTGGTAACATATGAGCAATTAAAATAGCCATTTGATAATCAGATATTAGCTAATAGCAGTCAATTGGACCTCACAAGTCCATGATATGGACGTCATAAGGTTGAGCATCTATGAAACTGCAGGAATATTGCAAAGTACGGGCACAAACAAGGTCAATTGAGTTATCTTCTCCATATCCCCTCAATGGGGAGATCTGGTTGTAACCCCTCCAGGATTATTAGTGTACAGAGGAGTCCTTAGTCTTCTTAGGAAAGCATTCACTTCTGACAAGTACCTAATATAATGAATGGCATCCTCATGTGTGATCATGGGAAGTTTAGAATGTGATGCCTTAGGGTCTCAGACTTATGGTCATGCTTCAATAATTGTCTCCAGGCCAGAGTGATTTGTCTCAATTTAAATGTTAGCAAATTAAATGTTTCAAAAGAATATCCTGACTGTTCTTAGACAGTCAGAAATTGTACAAATACATAACTCAATGTCTCTATGTATGAATTTCATTTATACTAGTATGTGAAAAAAACCCATTAATGCTAGTGGAGTTGTTTATGAGATAAATAGAAATACAAGAAATGTACTGGCGCTATAACAAAATATAATACTCTCTAGTCCAAAAACTACTAAACAAGCTGCTATAACACCTAGATGTAATCTTTCTTAATTACATCAATATGAAAGGAGATACAAAAAAGGAAATAGGTGTAGCGCTATATACATACATATAATAATGTAGAACCTAATAGGTTGACAAGGCGTCCTGATGAAAGCAATTCCAATACTTAATATAATCGACCTAAAACAAAAAAAGAACTCCAATAGTGTAACACCGTAAATATAGATGTAATAAAAGTCAGATATAGCGATAAACTCACATTCTCCTGAGCTTGGCTATAAGCTCAGGAGAATGCGAGTTTATCGCTATATCTGACTTTTATTACATCTATATTTACGGTGTTACACTATTGGAGTTCTTTTTTTGTTTTAGGTCGATTATAATAAGTATTGGAATTGCTTTCATCAGGACGCCTTGTCAACCTATTAGGTTCTACATTATTATATGTATGTATATAGCGCTACACCTATTTCCTTTTTTGTTTATGAGATAAAACAGTTCAAAATAGGCATGGAATAAAATTTGTCCATTCTTCCAAAAAATATTCCTCTTGTACCCCACACATTTTTAAACAACCCACATTCTCCAACAGGCACGCCCTGTGATGGATGAAAGTGAACAGATTTCAGATTTGCCTTTTCCAGATATCACCACAGTCCTTTAATGTTGCCTGTTGTCCCGCAGAAGGGCTTTAATTTCCCTATTGTATTTGGTCTTCCTTATTATCCTTTAGCATGATGACAACTATGTTGTGGTAGGTGATTAGACGGATCCCACCCAAGAAGAACTTCTCTTTTGACTTAATGTGCCATTTTAAGTACAAGGTGGCTGCATAAGCATAATATCTATAAGTTGTGAACTAGGGTAAGGATCTGATACCCTGTTAAACCCATTCCCCAACCTTTCAAGTTAATATGTAAGCTTCTGAAAACAGATAAATACAGGTAAATGTGTTTTTTTGCTGCCAAAATACTGAGAAACTTGGATCCCAAACAATACCTGGTCTGCTGGAAATTACCTCCACCCACCTACATGTAGTTTTAGAGGTTACAATACTGTTTAATTAGTATTATCTTGTAAAAGTCGGTGGCTACTAAATGTTGCCTTGTTTTCTCATTTTTTTATGTTTATTTATTACATTCAAAGCATGTGCTTTTGCATAAACATACATTTGCTATGACAAATCTTACTCTGCAGCTTGAAGTTTCAACAGTCTAACTTAGCTTAATTAAGGAAATTAGAAATGATGATAGCTCACAAAAACGATCTCCACATTGAACATGTTAAATTAAATATGAACATGTACATAAATGGATCTTTCAGATATGTGAAGCCTTAGAATCAGTGAATGTTATGTGTTGTTGAATGCTTATTCAAATATAGCAGTTTCTGTAGAGGCTTAACATGTGAAGCGTAAAAGTTTGTAGTTAGATGTACAGGTCTTTCATCATATTTCTTCCATTACTCTAACTCACAAAGAATCCCTATTACCTTTGACCTATACATATAGGACATATACACAAATATATAAATATAAATTTATATTTGTATAAGAATGTACTATATTCTGCAAAGAAAGCATTAAAAAAAAAATGTCATACTAGAACACAACACCATAGGATATTATTTGATACATGACAGAGTTGTTGAAATAATGTTTTCATTCTTCATTTAAGAAATACTATTACTTTTTTGGGTCAAAACCACCTTCAGTAAAAAAAGCTATAAGTATTTTGTCTGTCACAACTTCAACTTCCTTAGGGACTATATCTAAAAAATAATATAATTCACTTTATTACATACTCATTATTTGTTTTTATAGGAACCACTGTTATATTAATAATTTATTTACTGAACTGTGGTTTAAAATAAGTGTTTGCATTTTGCATGTAAAGTAAAAGGTATAAATCCACAACTTAAATAGAAAATGAAGAAAACATAGACCTTAAAGATAATTTTTGAAGCTTTTATTATATTCTTAATGACATGCTGATTTAGTAATAAATACAACTTATTAGAAATGGTGAAGTCTCCTGAATGAGCCAATTCTTGGGCTCATGGCACCCCAGTCAGTATATCTTCTGTACTCTCCAGGTCTCAGGTAATACTGGCGTCCTTTGTAATTTGGTTCCTCATAGAACATCCAGTAGCCATCAATCACCTGGCAGGAGTGGATGTCATGGTAACGGAATCTCTCATTGACATTAGGACAATCTTCAGTGAACTCCATCATCTGACCTCGGAAATCCTCCCTCTCATAGACCTTTACTCTGAATGATCCATGGTGCTTTACGAAGAAAAAATTATTTATAAACAAGAGTAAAATAATTGTATAATTGCATGTAAACATCAAAAATCTATACGGGAATATATATATATATATATATATATATATATATATATATATATATATATTTTATCCATGTTAACCCACCTGTTACCTGACAATGGAATTGTGAATTGAAGATATATTCCATAAAATAATGAATAATAGTCAAAAAAGGTCATATTTGCAAAGGTAAACCTATAATAATAGGACAATAATGTTTTTTTGTACTGCATCATATTTATGTAAGGTTCTTAACTATTTTGGTAAATATCTTTACCTCTGGGCTAATACGACAAGATCTGATGGAGTCATTGAAACCCATCCATTGCTGGAAATTATGATATTCTCCCCTGCTAAGGTAATACTGGTGTCCTCTATAGTTGGGGTGCTCATACAGAATCCAGTTTCCACTTTCCACTCGGATGGAATTACAGCGCTGAAAATATGAGGACATATCTGGACACTCAGAGTTGCACTCATAAGAGCGGCCCTGGAAGTTACGATCCTCGTAGAAGACAATCTGTGAAACAACCATGCATTTGAACATTTTAGATTTTTTAGTTTATTATTGTTTTAGTGGTTAATAATTTCATTTAAAAAATAGTTTCTGGTTTGATTACTTGATGCTATAGATTCCTAAAAACATCTACTATTATCCTGTTCAAATAATAAAGTGTAGGTGTTAAACATATAAGTTTAGGACCGAATTGGAATATATGTTTTTGGTACATCTTGTGTTTTTTTAGATTGGTGAACTTGCATTCACTTTCACATAATTATAGCAATTTATTACGGTTAATAGTGGCATTCACTAGAAAGTACTTTAAAAAACTGAAAAAAATCTTAATCTTGAGTCTGAAAAAAGTAAACATGTGAAGCATGTGTTCTGATGAATTTGTATTTGATGAGGCGGCAAATGTCCAAAACTAGTTTATGGAATATTATGTTGTCATGTTTCTGGCCTAGATAAACTCACCAGGATATATTGTATAGGATAGGATATATTGTATAGGATAAAGTTTGCTGACATTCAGTGTAAGCATTTAAAATTTTAATTTGTTTTGGTTTATTTAAAAAAAAACAAAAAACTGTTTATTGTTTCCAAAATTTCTTGTGTTCCAAATATTTACAATATTCAGATCATCTTACCTTTCCCATTTTCAGTGATGGTTGATCTGCTCATGCAAGTTGTGCTGTTGCACAGAATGAAGAGCCTTTATATACTGTTTACCTTGCTGATGCTGAAAACAGTACTGAGCTTGTTTCTTTTCATCAGTAATTAGAATGTATAGCTATTGTATACTCTGCTTCAGTATAGCTATTGTATTGTATCCTATATGCTTTTTTGTTTACCTGCTGGCACAAGCATTTCCTGGTTCTAAGGGAGATCTAGAGAAAATGTGACAGGCCTTTTTTTTAACTAGATTATTTCTATTCCTACTGAGGAAAAAACTATTTTAAAGCATATTTTACAAAAAGAAAAGAAAAAAGGTTTGACATCATTGCCAATTGTTTTGCAAGTTAAGTTCAGTTTTTTAAGATATAAGTGTTATTATTATTATTATTATTATGTTAAATTATATATATTATATTGTGTGACATGTAATTTGAAACTAAAGTACATTCATGTTAGTTTTACCAGTCAAATGCATCAGTTATAATCACAGCCATTTATTCCTCCCATTACACCTACTGTTTTTGTGTATTTTCAACGTTATCACAATCCAAAACATTTGAACTATTAAAAATAAAGTTACATCTCGGCTTATCTCTTATTGGTATTCACATTATCTCATGATCATGGAATTAACAACAAAGTAAATGTGGTTACATCAAATATTGAATGTTATTATTCTTAATAATCTTTATTTTGTTTCCACAGTAATAAAATTACATCCACACTTTTGCATGCATAGACATTTACAAACAAAACACAATAACACACCAGAAACAGTTGAGAGGAGAGAAGAGTTCTATAATAGAAGCATGTACCTATCCTATGCAAATTATAGACTAGATTATTATAAAAATAACTCTCTTTTAACTATTAGAGCTGAAAAACGTAAATGCTTTTTGAAGACAACATTCTCGTATTCTTTTGTTTTTAGCTGATGAGTTATTAATCCAACTTAGTCTGTTTTTCATCTTAAATTGGAAAATAATTTGATCTTTCCTTTGGGAATACATAATTTCGTGGGATTGTTTCTAAAGTTCACCCTTTTAAAAAAACTATAGCTCCCCTGCCACCTTTGATTTCCTCTCTGACACAATCAAGATCCCTTTCAGTAAAACTATCATTGTTGCAGGAATTTAACGCCCACCTAGCTTCCGAGTGCATTACTTTTAGACATAGCCCAATTCCTTTGTGAAACTGTAGCTCAAAACCAAAAAAGTGAACTGTTGATTTTTGGAGATGTTAAGAATGATTTGCTGAATCCTAAAAATAATAAATCATGTTGCAGCTAACACAATTAATTTCCTCCCCAACGCTCATTAAGATGATAAGCCATAACCATACCTTGCTACATCAGATTCTATTCAGTTGTCCTGATAGAATCCAGTAGGTGGTAGTTCTCACTAACAGATTCAGTGACCACTGTTTAGTGTACTGAATACGCAAAATAAAGGCCACTAAATCCTCTACCAAGATTATAATCACAAGGGATTTCAAGAAATGCAATCTTCAATCCTTTTTAAACAATCACAAGTACCAACCACGGCACAGATTATGTCTAATTCCAGATCTAGACTCTGCAATTGAATTTTTTCAGTCTAAACCCTTGCATGTTTAGAATTTGCATGTCCCACTGCGTAGAGTGTGAATAAAAGGAACACACCTGCACTGGGTTATGAAATATATTTATTGAAATTTAAATATGTGATGTGTTGTAGGATTTTATCTTTGTGATATGAATATTATAAGTTTTGTATTAGTTGAAATTAATTTCATTTTAAAATACTTTCAGACACAAGAACTGAGAGATCCTATTTATTTGTTTACCAATGTTCACCACATATGGTTCTTGTTGAGATAATGATTGATGAAAGCCTGTTGATATTACCTTTTGACCTAGTATTGCAAGCAAGACTCCCATGTGTATTAGGAAGTTTCTTTTTGAAGAAATTAATTTAATCATGTAAACAGTAAGACCTTCGTGTAAATTATATTTTACCCCCCAAGTATAACCATTTGTATAAAACACAAAATGGAGAAATAAAGTAAACAGAGTGCAGGTCAGGAGTCCGGATACAAGTCAAGGGCTCATGAGCTGCACCACTGTAACCACCTAATACGGAGCTCCAATGAGGACACTAGGGGAACTGGAACGTAGATGCTAGTTAGTACTCCAGACAATTGATTCCCTGGGCACCATTTAGTATGTCTCCCTTTTTTCAAGTTATACTTTTTGTTTGCATATCCCTTTTTATCCTTAGATTGATTAAAGGTATGGCCCCCCTTCCTCATTTCTTAAACTGTGGTGTTCTCCTGATGTTAGTTTCCCCTTGTGGGACTCTATACATCACCTAACCCTACTTCCTAACTATTTGTATAATGTCTGGCTCTAATCAGAGATTGGACAGAATGGTTAAGCCACAACCTTTTTCTATGATGGCCACATATTTTAAAGTGTCAGGTAACGCCTCGTAAATAACTGAATTTTAGACATATAAAAACATTTACAGTTAGAAATTCCTCACAAATACTTATAACAACAAAAATGAATACTATCTTGCAGTGCTTACACATTGCTGTATTGGTCCAGATGTTTGCAAATATTTTGTGTTATTTTCTCATGGTGTGTATGTTTGAATAAATATACATTTTTGGCTGCAATACAATCTGATTTGATTATTGGAACTTTGGTGTGACAAACATCTCAGGAACAGCTAATTTCCTACATTTAATGATGGAGAATGCGGGCAGGATTTAAGTCTGTACAGAAAAACTGTTTAAGATCCTGCAAACTAAATGGTATCATCCTAATTTAAAAGAATGATGTATACATATAGTACAGGAGTGTCTCATATGTGCTCAATTTAATCCAAGACCTAAAGACTAGAAACCAAAGTTACAGAGAGTATCTGTGGCAAAATGACCATGGAACTCTATTTAAATTGTTTTACATTAACATTTAAATTGTAAAATAAACGCTTGTAGTTAAAGGGAGTAGTTGGGTAACACATTTACTAGGAGTATTAATGTATATTCGTGCAACTCCAAACTCTAAAACGCAAGTGTCACCTCATGAGTTAATGACAGGCAGAACAATGCCAATCACTTTCCCCAATGAACCTTTTGTTCCAAGTACTTTCAAATTTGCATCAGGACATGCTGAATAGTTGAAAGTATTACAGGAACAGCTGCAATCAGTTTTAAAATGTGCTGCTTCAAATATTGTCTCTTCTGGTAAACAATTTGTTAAAGGGATACTGTAGTGCCAGGAATACAAAGCTCTATTCCTGGCACTACCGATTCCTCTACCTCCCCCTTGCCCTGTACCCCCTTCCCTACTAAATGTAGGGTTAAAAACCCTTTATTTACTTAACTTATCCCAGTGCCGATATTCCTCGGTGCTGTGTGAAAGATCCGCCCCCTCCTCCACCCCGCGACAAGCAGGGTCTAATGCGCATGTGCGGCAAACGCCGCATGCACATTAGACCTCCCCTTAGGAAAGCATTGAATCAGTGCTTTGTTATGGGGAAAATCTGACGTCCCAATGTAGAGCGTGAGGACGTCCAGCGTTAGATAATGGACCAAAAGTCTGTTACGGTTCTGGAAGCGCCCCCAGTTGCTCTCTGTTAGACAGCCACTGAGGGCAGACCTAGAGCTGCAATATAAACATTGCAGTTCTTTATTGTGATTTGCTAGCTTAACCCCTTATTTTAGGTGGCTCTAAACGCCGCCGGGCGTAATAGTACGTCCTCCGGTCTTTCTATACTTACCCGGTCGCCGGCGATCCCACGCCGGCGATACCACACTGGCGATCGCAGTTGGGGGGACACCCAGGGAGCCCCCGCCGCCCGTCCGACCTCCTGGCAGCCCCCCCAGCCATGTGAGAGTGAGGTCCTTGCGAGGACCTCACAATCACAAGGCAGGGTTAGCTGCCTCCTGCATTGCCAGCAGTGGGGCTGCTTGTAATGACAAGTGGTCCCCCTGCTGGCTGGAAATCAAATTAAATTAAATTAATAAAAGTTAAATAAGTGTAAAAAAAAAAATATATACTTAGATCATATATATTGTATATATATGATCTAAGTATATATATATACACATATACATACACACACATACACTGTCTAGGTGTATTTTACTATTAATATATATATAATTATATATATATATATTAATATCAAATTACATGTAGACTGATACTGATTAAATATATATATAATTATTGTTTTATATATATATATATATATATATAATATAAAAAAAATTAATTTGTAAATACGTTAAAAAATTTAATTAAAAAAATTATTTAAAAAAATTATTAAAAAATATATAGATGTGTGTTATTTCGTTCTAACTGTATTGTGATATTAATATATATATATTTATATCAAAATACACATAGAACGAAATAATATATATATATCTATATACATAAATATATATGTATATATCACTATATATATACCTATATATAAATTAAAAATATTTAAAAAAAATTATATATACATATATACATATATATTCACATACGTATATATATATATATATATATATATATACATATATTAATTCTACATATATATTTATATAATATTTTTACATAATTAGGTATCTTAAATAATTACAATTAGCGGGAACTGCCTGACAACCCATGCCGAAAGCAAAAGGGAATTTAATTTGCTAGCACTATATTTAACCCTATAACTTTCCAAGACACCATAAAACCTGTACATGGGGGTACTGTTCTACTCGGGAGACTTCGCCGAACACAAATATTAGTGTTTCAAAACAGTAAAATGTATTACAACGATGATATCGCCAGTAAAAGTGAAGTTTTTTGCATTTTTCACGCACAAACAGCACTTACACGGACGATATTATTGCTGCGATACTTTTTACTGTTTTCAAACACAAATATTTGTGTTCAGCGAAGTCTCCCGAGTACAACAGTACCCCTCATGTACAGGTTTTATGGTGTTTTCAAAAGTTACAGCATCAAATATTAGGCTTGTGTTTCATTTTTTTCACAATAAAATTCGCCAGATTGGTTACGTTGCCTTTGAGACCCTATGGTAGCCCAAGAATGAAAATTACCCCTATGATGGCATACCATTTGCAATAGTAGACAACCCAAGGTATTGCAAACGAGGTATGTCCAGTCTTTTTTAGTAGCCACTTAGTCACAAACACTGGCCAAAATTGGCGTGTTTTGCATTTTTCACACACAAACAAATACTAACGCTAACTTTGGCCAGTGTTTGTGACAAAATGGCTACTAAAAAAGACTGGACATACCCCATTTGCAATACCTTGGGTTGTCTTCTATTGCAAATGATATGCCATTATGGGTGTAAATTTCTTTCCTGGGCTACTATTAAGTCCCAAAGGCAACGTAACCAATCTGGCAAATTTCAATTTCAAATGTAACGTGCTATATTTGACCCTGTAACTTCCCAAAACGCCATAAACCCTGTATATAGGGGGTACTGTTTTACACGTGAGACTTTGCTGAATTCAAATATGTGTATTTTATTGCAGTAAAAGTAAACAGTATTATGACATTGACCGTTAAAATGTCATGTAGAACTAAAAAAATCAGAAAAAAATCGTATTTTCTCCCATTATTTTCATATTAAATTATGTTTCATAGCTAAATATTTGATATTAAATGAAAGCCCTGTTTCACCTGAATAAAATGATATATAATAAGGGTGGGTGTATTTAATATGAAAGAGATGAATTACGGTTGGACAGACATGTAGAGCAAATGCCAGGTTTTGTTTACATTTTGTTTTGTTCACAACGTGTACATTTGGCTCCGTCCTTAAGGGGTTAAAAGGGAGAACTTGACAATCAGTTACAAGTGTTTATACTTGATATAGAAAGTCTGAGGGAGAGTATGACATGAAAATAAGCTGCACTACAGAATGAGGATAAACTGCTACTCAGTACAAAGAAACAATAGTAGTACTATAAAAAATAAATATAATAAAAATAAGAATAAACCATCATAGACAGAAACTACCTGTAGTTACTCCTCTGTGGTAACATATGATCAATTAAAATAGCCATTTGATAATCAGATATTAGCTAATAGCAGTCAATTGGATCTCACAAGTCCGTCAAATGGACGTCATAAGGTTGAGCATCTATGAAACTGCAGGAATATTGCAAAGTACGGGCACAAACAAGGTCAATTGAGTTATCTTCTCCATATCCCCTCAATGGGGAGATCTGGTTGTAACCCCTCCAGGATTATTAGTGTACAAAGGAGTCTCTAGTCTTCTTAGGAAAGCATTCACTTCTGACAAGTACCTAATATAATGTATGGCATCCTCATGTATGATCATGGGAAGTTTAGAATGTGATGCCTTAGGGTCTCAGACTTATGGTCATGCTTCAATAATTGTCTCAAGGTCAGAGTGATTTGTGTCAAATTAAATGTTAGCAAATGGGTTTCAAAAGAATATCCTGACTGTTCTTAGACAGTCAGGAATTGTACAAATACATAACTCAAAGTCTCTATGTAAGAATTTCAGTGGCTTAAGAAACTTATACTAGTATGTGAAAAAATCCATTAATGCTAGTGGAGTTTGTTTGTTTGTTTATGAGATAAAACAGTTCATAATAGGCATGAAATAAAATGTGTTCATTCTTCCAAAAAAATTCCTCTTGTACCCCACACATTTTTTAAACAACCCACATTCTCCACCAGGCATACCCTGTGATGGATGAAAGTGAACAGATTTGATATTTGCCTTTTCCAGATATCACCACAGTCCTTCAATGTTGCCTGTTGTCCCGCAGTAGGGCTTTAATTTCCCTTTTGTATTTGGTCTTCCTTATTATCCATTAGCATGATGGCAACTATGTTGTGGTAGGTGATTAGATGGATCCCGCCCAAGAAGAACTTCTCTTTTGACTTAATGTGCCATTTTAAGCACAAGGCGGCTGCATAAGCATAATATCTATAAGTTGTGAGCTTGGGTCAGGATCTGATACCGCTGTTAAGAGCATTCCCCAATCCTGTCAAGTTAATATTTAAGCTTGTGAAAACAGATAAATACAGGTAAATGTGTTTTTTGCTGCCAAAATACTGAGAATCTTGGATCCCAAACAATATCTGGTCTGCTGGAAATTACCCCCACCCACCTACATGTAATTTTAGAGGTTACAATACTGTTTAATTAGTATTATCTTGTAAAAGTCGGTGGTTACTAAATGTTGCCTTGTTTTGTCATTTTTTTATGTTTATTTCTTACATTCAAAGCATGTGCTTTTGCATAAACATAAATCTGCTATGACAAATCTTACTCTGCAGCTTGAAGTTTCAACAGTCTAACTTAGCTTAATTAAGGAAATTAGAAATGATGATAGCTCACAAAAACGATCTCCACATTGAACATGTTCCATTAAATATGAACATGTACATAAATGGATCTTTCAGATATGTGATTCCTTAGAATCAGTGAATGTTCTGTGTTGTTGAATGCTTATTCAAATTCAGCAGTTTTTGTAGAGTCTTAACATGTGAAGCGTAAAAGGTTGTGGTTGGATGTCCAGTTCTTTCATCATATTTCTTCCATTATTCTAACTCACAAAGAATCCCTATTACCGTTGACCTATACATATAGGACATATACACAAATATATAAATATAAATATATATTTGTCTAAGAATGTACTATATTCTGCAAAGAAAGCATTAAAAAAAGTCATACCAGAAAACAACACGTATATATTATTTGATACATGACAGAGTTGTTGAAAGAATGTTTTCATTCTTCTTTTAAGAAATACTATTACTTTTTTTGTTCAAACCACCTTCAGTAAAAAAAGCTATAAGTAATTTGTCTGTCACAACTTTAACTTCCTGAGGGATTATATCTAAAAAATAATATAATTCCCCTTATTACGTACTCATTATTTGTTTTTATAGGAACCACTGTTATATTAATAATTTATTTACTGAACTGTGGTTTAAAATAAGTGTTTGCATTTTGCATGTAAAGTAAAAGGTATAAAACCACAACTTAAATAGAAAATGAAAAAAATATAGACCTTAAAGATATTTTTTGAAGCTTTTATTATATTCTTAATGATATGCTGATTTAGTAATAAATACAACTTATTAGAAATGATGAAGTCTCCTGAATGAGCCAATTCTTGGGCTCATGGCACCCCAGTCAGTATATCTTTTGTACTCTCCAGGTCTCAGGTAATACTGGCGTCCTTTGTAATTTGGTTCCTCATAGAACATCCAGTAGCCATCAATCACCTGGCAGGAGTGGATGTCATGGTAACGGAATCTCTCATTGACATTAACACAATCTTCAGTGAACTCCATCATCTGACCTCGGAAATCCTCCCTCTCATAGACCTTTACTCTGAATGATCCATGGTGCTTTACGAAGAAAAAAATATTTATAAACAAGAGTAAAATAATTGTATAATTGCATGTAAACATCAAAAATCTATACGGGAATATATATATATTTTTTTTTATCCATGTTAACCCACCTGTTACCTGACAATGGAATTGTGAATTGAAGATATATTCCATAAAATAATGAATAGTAGTCAAAAAAGGTCATATTTGCAAAGGTAAACCTATAATAATTGATAATTGGAAAATAATGTTTTTTTGTACTGCATCATATTTATGTAAGGTTCTTAACTATTTTGGTAAATATCTTTACCTGTGGGCTAATACGACAAGATCTGATGGAGTCATTGAAACCCATCCATTGCTGGAAATTAGGATATTCTCCCCTGCTAAGGTAATACTGGTGTCCTCTATAGTTGGGGTGCTCATACAGAATCCAGTTTCCACTTTCCACTCGGATGGAATTACAGCGCTGAAAATATGAGGACATATCTGGACACTCAGAGTTGCACTCATAAGAGCGGCCGTGGAAGTTACGATCCTCGTAGAAGACAATCTGTGAAACAACCATGCATTTGAACATTTTAGATTTTTTAGTTTATTATTGTTTTAGTGGTTAATAATTTCATTTAAAAAATAGTTACTGGTTTGATTACTTGATGCTATAGATTCCTAAAAACATCCACTATTATCCTGTTCAAATAATAAAGTGTAGGTGTTAAACATCTAAGTTTAGGACCGAATTGGAATATATGTTTTTGGTACATTTTGTGTTTTTTTAGATTGGTGAACTTGCATTCACTTTCACATAATTATAGCAATTTATTACGGTTAATAGTGGCATTCACTAGAAAGTACTTTCAAAAACTGAAAAAATCTTAATCTTGAGTCTGAAAAAAGTAAACATGTGAAGCATGTGTTCTGATGAATTTGTATTTGATGAGGCGGCAAATGTCCAAAACTAGTTTATGGAATATTATGTTGTCATGTTTCTGGCCTAGATAAACTCACCACAGTATATTGGATAGGATAGGATATATTGTATAGGATAAAGTTTGCTGGCATTCAGTGTAAGCATTTCAAATTTGAATTTGTTTGGTTCATTTTAAAAAAAGAAATATGTTTATTGTTTCCAAAATTTCTTGTGTTGCAAATATTTACAATATTCAGATCATCTTACCTTTCCCATTTTCAGTGATGGTTGATCTGCTCATGCAAGTTGTGCTGTTACACAGAATGAAGAGCCTTTATATACTGTTTACCTTGCTGATGCTGAAAACAGTACTGAGCTGGTTTCTTTTCATCAGTAATTAGAATGTATAGCTATTGAATACTGTGCTTCATTATAGCTATTGTATTGTATCCTATATGCTTTTTTGTTTACCTGCTGGCACAAGCAGTTCCTGGTTCTAAGGGAGATCTAGAATAAATGTGACAGGCCTTTTTTTTCACTAGATTATTTCTATTCCTATTGAGGAAAAAACTATTTTAAAGCATATTTTACAAAAAGAAAAGAAAAAAAAGGTTTGACATCATTGCCAGTTGTTCTGCAACTTGTTTAAGTTCTGTTTTTTAAGATATTATTATTATTATTATTATTATGTTAAATTATATATATTATATTGTGTGACATGTAATTTGAAACTAAAGTACATTCATGTTAGTTTTACCAGTAAAATTCATCAGTTATAATCACAGCCATTTATTCATCCCATTACACCTCCTGAACTCAGGCTAGAATTGTGTTTTTGTGTATTTTCAACGTTATCACAATCCAAAACATTTGAACTATTAAAAATAAAGTTACATCTCGGCTTATCTCTTATTGGTATTCATGTTATCTCATGATCTTGAATTAAGAACAAAGTAAATAGTGCTCTTTGTGGTTACATAAAATATTGAATGTTATTATTCTTAATAATCTTTATTTTGTTTCCACAGTAATTAATTACATCCACACTTTTGCATGCATAGACATTTACAAACAAAACACAATAACACACCAGAAACAGTTGAGAGGAGAGAAGACTGAGTTCTATAATAGAAGCATGTACCTATCCTATGCAATTTATAGATTAGATTATTATAAAAATAACTCTCTTTTAATTATTAGCTGAAAAACGTAAATACTTTTTGAAGACAACATTCTCGTATTCTTTTGTTTTTAGCTTATGAGTTATTAATCCAACTTAGTCTGTTTTTCATCTTAAATTGGAAAATAATTTGATCTTTCCTTTGGGAATGCATAATTTCTTGTGATTGTATCTAAAGTTCACCCTTTAAAAAAAAAAAAAAAAAACCTATAGCTCCCCTGCCACCCTTGATTTCCTCTCTGACACAATCAAGATCCCTTTCAGTAAAACTATCATTGTTGCAGGAATTTAATGTCCACCTAGCTTCCGAGTGCATTACTTTAAGACATAGCCCAATTCCTTTGTGAAACTGTAGCTCAAAACCAAAAAAGTGAACTGTTGATTTTTGGAGATGTTAATAATGATTTGCTGAATCCTAAAAATAATAAATCATGTTGCAGTTAACACAATTAATTTCCTCCCCAACGCTCATTAAGATGATAAGCCATAACCATACCTTGCTACATCAGATTATATCCAGTTGTCCTGATAGAATCCAGTAGGTGGTAGTTCTCACTAACAGTTTCAGTGACCACTGTTTAGTGTACTGAATACGCAAAATAAAGGCCACTAAATTCTCTACCAAGATTATAATCACCAGGGATTTCAAGAAATGTAATCTTCAATCCTTTCTAAACAATCTCAAGTACCAACCACGGCACAGATTATGTCTAATTCCAGATCTAGACTCTGCAATTGAATTTTTTCAGTCCAAAACCTTGCATGTTTAGAATTTGCATGTCCCACTGCATAGAGTGTGAATAAAAGGGGAACACCTGCACTGGGTTATGAAATATATTTATTAAATTTTAAATATCTGATGTGTTGTAGGATTTTATCTTTGTGATATGAATATAATAAGTTTTGTATTAGTTGAAATTAATTTCATTTTAAAATACTTTCAGACACAAGAACTGAGAGATCCTATGTATTTGTTTACCAATGTTCACCACATATGGTTCTGGTTGAGATAATGATTGATGAAAGCCTGTTGATATTACCTTTTGACCTAGTATTGCAAGCAAGACTTCCATGTGTTTTAGGAAGTTTCTTTTTGAAGAAATTCATTTAATCATGTAAACAAAAAGACCTTTGTGTAAATTATATTTTACCCCCCAAGTATAACCATTTGTATAAAACACAAAATGGAGAAATAAAGTAAACAGAGTGCAGGTCAGGAGTCCGGATACAAGTCAAGAGCTCATGAGCTGCACCACTATAACCACCTAATAGGGAGCTCCAATGAGGACACTAGGGGAACTGAACGTAGATGCTAGTTAGTACTCCAGACAATTGATCCCCTGGGCACCATTTAGTATGTCTCCCTTTTTTCAAGTTATACTTTCTGTTTGCATATCCCTTTTTATCCTTAGATTGATTAAAGGTAGGGCCCCCCTTCCTCATTTCTTAAACAGTGGCGCTCTCCTGATGTTAGTTTCCCCTTGTGGGACTCTATACATCACCTACCCCTATTTCCTAACCATTTTTATAATGTCTGGCTCTAATCAGAGATTGGACAGAATGGTTAAGCCACAACCTTTTTCTATGATGGCCACATATTTTAAAGTGTCAGGTAATCTTATGTGTACGCCTCGTAAGTAACTGAATTTTAGACATATAAAAACATTTACAGTTAGAAATTCCTCACCAATACTTATAACAACAAAAATGAATACTATCTTGAAGTGCTTACACATTGCTGTATTGGTCCAGATGTGTGCAAAGACTTTGTGTTATTTTCTCATGGTGTGTATGTTTGAATAAATATACATTTTTAGCTGCAATACAATCTGATTTGATTATTGGAACTTTGGTGTGACAAACATCTCAGGAACAGCTGCTATCAGTTTTAAAATTTGCTGCTTCAAATATTGTCTCTTCTGGTAAACAAAGGGTTAAAGGGATACTGTAGTGCCATGAATACAAAACTGTATTCCTGGCACTACCGATCCCTCTACCTCCCCCTTGCCCTGCGCCCCCTTCACTAGTAAATAGAGGGTTAAAAACCCTTTATTTACTTAACTTATCCCAGTGACGATATTACTCGGTGCTGTGTGGAAGCTCCGCGCCCTCCTTCACCCTGCGACAAACAGGGTCTAATGCGCATGCGTGGCAAACCCCGCTTAGGAAAGCATTGAATCAATGCTTTGTTATGCGGAAAATCTGACGTCCTCATGTAGAGCATGAGGACGTCCAATGTTAGATAATGGACCAAACGTCTGTTACGATTCTGGAAGCGCCCCCAGTTGCTGTCTGGTAGACAGCCACTGAGGGCAGACCTAGTGCTGCAATATAAACATTGCAGTTCTCTGGAACTGCAGTGTTTAACATTGTAGCACTATGTTCAAAAGGGAAAAAGCACCTAGACGACCTCAATAAGCTGAAGTGGTCTGGGTGCCTACAGTGTCCCTTTAAATATGTAGCACTGGGAAACTATGCATATACGTTTAAACTAGAGAATAAGGTGATGGTAAAATCATTGAAAACACCAGGTCCCTTCAAAGCAAGTTGCAGATCCCTTGAAAGTAAGTAGGTTCAAACCCCCCTCACCCCCCCAAAAAAAACAAATGTTGGTAGAAAATGTAGTAAGTCAATTATTGTGCATAGTGATCAATGTAAACTTACTAATGTTTAAGAAACTTACTAATGTATAAAACTAGCAGACTGCCATCTGCTTTTTTTTATTACAGAACCAGTCATGTTTATTCAGGACAAAAAATGTTTGCTTTTTAAAAAGGACAAATTGTTTGGACTTTCAAAGGACATTATGGACAAAGAGACTGTGCTCATGGATTCAATTAGAGAGGACATTATTTAATGGACTAAATCAAATCTATTTTACTTTCTGGTTAATGTAAAATGTATACAATTGCATGGCATAATAACAATGATACTGTTATTAATGATGTTAAGTACAATCAATGCCCAGGGTTAATTAATTAATTTGTGGAAAAAATTCAAAGTCTAGATCCAACTACAAATGTAATTGCTAAAGAAAAAAGAACTTTGAGAGCAGTTGCTTTCTTATTAGATAAAGGTGGGAGTCCAGAAATGAAGGTGTTAAATGGCTTGTGAAATTAGGAATACACATGCATTTTGAATTAGTATGATCCGTAATCTAAAACCTCCAATTATCATCATTTAAAGGTAAACCTCACAGCATTAAATATTAATTTCAACTCTTTGATATTGTTTATGTTTGTTGAATATCCAATTATTGTTTTCGTAACCTTTATCTTAATTTGGCAGTAAATAAAAGAAAGAGGGCTTTCTGCACTGATTTCTCCTTTCCTGTTCCTTTATTTCTACCAAGTTGTATATTGTGATTTGCTAGCTTAAAAGGGAGAACATGACAATCAGTTACAAGTGTTTATACTTGATACAGAAAGTCTGAGGGAGAGTATGACATGAAAATAAGCTGCACTATAGAATGAGGATAAACTGCATCTCAGTACAAAGAAACAATAGTAGTACTGTAAAAAATAAATATAGGGGGGCAGGGCCCGACCGCCATGCTGAGAGGTCACACACAAGGCGAGCTCCTGCAGAAAAACGACCTTAAAGCTTGTAAAACACACAAAACTACTTATCTGCAGTCTGGAAGCAACGGTCCTGTGGGCAAAGAGGGGCTGGTGCTGAGGCCAACCAGACCACAAGCGATTTGACCTCGGAAAAGGCACAGCCACATCTGGGGCCTATCCGGGCGGTGAGTGAGGTGGACAGCCGCCACCTCGCTATCCTACTCTGCGGTTTACCCTCGGAACTCTGACGCCACATGGTAGGGGCCCCGTATCACCCCCCTTTGGATCAGTGGGGGTCATCCCGGTCCCAGGAGACTGTTCCCGCAACCCTAGGCACCTGGAGCGAGGAAGACCCTCCATTAACAAAATGGCAGTCATGGCGGGCAAAACCGAAATGGCGGCAAAGCCAGAAACCTTCAAGGCTCAGCTGACTGAAAATCTTGGGGAAGCACGGATGATGGTGAGGCAGAGGGGTTCCCCAACACAAACGCACCTAAGCTTCCCGACCTGCAAACGGATCCAGCAGTGACGAACAGCCGGTGTCTGCTTCCTGACCCCTCACCACGCAACACTACCAACCCTGCCGCACAGACAGACACTCCTGTGCTCCAGCTATCTCCCATGGAGGAATGGGAAGCAGCAAGGGATTAAACACACTCACCCCTCTCACCAAGCAATATGATGGACTCATCCTTATATATTATGCTGGACCCACTCTTGTCAAGCCAAAGGCTTAGTAGATCGAGGTCAGATAAGCATGAACTGTCTGTGGGAATCCCCCGGGGACTGTGCTGCGGATCATGGGGATGGCTCCTGTCCCTTCTGTCTTCTACATAAGTAACAACGACCTCTTCACACTCTGAGCAGCTATCACTATGGGCACAGCTCAAGATTTCTTCTTCTTCCCTTATTTTTATGTTTTTCCTCTCACCATTTTTTCTCACATTTTGTCTCATATTAATGTAGCTGTGCACTGAGTCCCCCATGCTGTACATCACTCTCATATATGCAAATCCTAGCAACGAGACTAGTCTTACATTATGTGAGCCTTAATGTTTTACTTAATCAGTGTTATCACACATCAGACCTGTTGCTAGTATATAAATTGCGTATCTCTCACTTATGCACAAATAAGCCCAATAGTGCTGTAATATGAAGCGTTATCTAACACGTTTAAGCCCTCTTATTTTAAAGAACTAAAGCGATGTTAATGTATAGTTGTGTAAACGTTAAAAATTAATCTAAACTTGAATTATCATACCCTTTAGTTTAAAATCGCATCTCTTATTTTGACATAATCGTTACAACTCTGATATCAATATAAAAATGTGCTTTCAAACCGCATGCCATGTCAATTCCACTGTACCTAACTGGCCTGCTAATGCTGTTGTGGCATCGCAAGGCAAAATGTTAACTGTATTAACATGCACAAGAAAAATAAAGAATTAAAAAAAATTAAAATATATAATAAAAATAAAAATAAACCATCATAGACAGAAACTACCCATAGTTACTCCTCTGTGGTAACATATGAGCAATTAAAATAGCCATTTGATAATCAGATATTAGCTAATAGCACTCAATTGGACCTCACAAGTCCGTCAAATGGACGTCGTAAGGTTGAGCATCTATGAAACTGCAGGAATAGTGCAAAGTACGGACACAAACAAGGTCAATTGAGTTATCTTCTCCATATCCCATCAATGGGGAGATCTGGTTGTAACCCCTCCAGGATTATTAGTGTACAGAGGAGTCCCTAGTCTTCTTAGGAAAGCATTCACTTCTGACAAGTACCTAATATAATGTATGGCATCCTCATGTGTGATCATGGGAAGTTTAGAATGTGATGCCATAGGGTCTCAGACTTATGGTCATGCTTCAATAATTGTCTTCAGGCCAGAGTGATTTGTGTCAAATTAAATGTTAGCAAATTAAATGTTTCAAAAGAATATCCTGACTGTTCTTAGACAGTCAGGAATTGTACAAATACATAACTCAAAGTCTCTATGTAAGAATTTGAGTGGCTTAAGAAACTTATACTAGTATGTGAAAAAATCCATTAATGCTAGTGGAGTTTGTTTGTTTATGAGATAAAACAGTTCATAATAGGCATGGAATAAAATTTGTCCATTCTTCCAAAAACAATTCCTCTTGTACCCCACACATGTTTTAAGCAACCCACATTCTCCACCAGGCACACCCTGTGATGGATGAAAGTGAACAGATTTGAGATTTGCCTTTTCCAGATATCACCACAGTCCTTCAATGTTGCCTGTTGTCCCACAGTAGGGCTTTAATTTCCCTTTTGAATTTGGTCTTCCTTATTATCCTTTAGCATGATGGCAACTATGTTGTGGTAGGTGATTAGACGGATCGCACCCAAGAAGAACTTCTCTTTTGACTTAATGTGCCATTTTAAGCACAAGGCGGCTGCTTAAGCATAATATCTATAAGTTGTGAACTAGGGTCAGGATCTGATACCGCTGTTAAGAGCATTCCCCAATCCTGTCAAGTTAATATTTAAGCTTCTAAAAACAGATAAATACAGGTAAATGTGTTTTTTGCTTCCAAAATACTAAGAAACTTGGATCCCAAACAATATCTGGTCTGCTGGAAATTACCTCCACCCACCTACATGTAGTTTTAGATTTTACAATACTGTTTAATTAGTATTATCTTGTAATATTTTGGGTCAAACCACCTTCAGTAAAAAAAGCTATAAGTATTTTGTCTGTCACAACTTCAACTTCCTGAGGGACTATATGTAAAAAATAATATAATTCCCTTATTACTTACTCATTATTTGTTTTTATAGGAACCACTGTTATATTAATAATTTATTTACTGAACTGTGGTTTAAAATAAGTGTTTGCATTTTGCATGTAAAGTAAAAGGTATGAAACCACAACTTAAATAGAAAATGAAAAAATATAGACCTTAAAGATAATTTTTGATGCTTTTATTATATTCTTAATGACATGCTGATTTAGTAATAAATACAACTTATTAGAAATGGTGAAGTCTCCTGAATGAGCCAATTCTTGGGCTCATGGCACCCCAGTCAGTATATCTTCTGTACTCTCCAGGTCTCAGGTAATACTGGCGCCCTTTGTAATTTGGTTCCTCATAGAACATCCAGTAGCCATCAATCACCTGGCAGGAGTGGATGTCATGGTAACGGAATCTCTCATTGACATTAGCACAATCTTCAGTGAACTCCATCATCTGACCTCGGAAATCCTCCCTCTCATAGACCTTTACTCTGAATGATCCATGGTGCTTTACGAAGAAAAAAATATTTATAAACAAGAGTAAAATAATTGTATAATTGCATGTAAACATCAAAAATCTATACGGGAATATATATATATTTTTTTTTATCCATGTTAACCCACCTGTTACCTGACAATGGAATTGTGAATTGAAGATATATTCCATAAAATAATGAATAGTAGTCAAAAAAGGTCATATTTGCAAAGGTAAACCTATAATAATAGGACAATAATGTTTTTTTGTACTGCATCATATTTATGTAAGGTTCTTAACTATTTTGGTAAATATCTTTACCTGTGGGCTAATACGACAAGATCTGATGGAGTCATTGAAACCCATCCATTGCTGGAAATTAGGATATTCTCCCCTGCTAAGGTAATACTGGTGTCCTCTATAGTTGGGGTGCTCATACAGAATCCAGTTTCCACTTTCCACTCGGATGGAATTACAGCGCTGAAAATATGAGGACATATCTGGACACTCAGAGTTGCACTCATAAGAGCGGCCCTGGAAGTTACGATCCTCGTAGAAGACAATCTGTGAAACAACCATGCATTTGAACATTTTAGATTTTTTAGTTTGTTATTGTTTTAGTGGTTAATAATTTCATTTAAAAAATAGTTTCTGGTTTGATTACTTGATGCTATAGATTCCTAAAAACATTTACTATTATCCTGTTCAAATAATAAAGTGTAGGTGTTAAACATATAAGTTTAGGACCGAATTGGAATATATGTTTTTGGTACATTTTGTGTTTTTTTAGATTGGTGAACTTGCATTCACTTTCACATAATTATAGCAATTTATTACGGTTAATAGTGGCATTCACTAGAAAGTACTTTCAAAAACCGAAAAAATCTTACTCTTGAGTCTGAAAAAAGTAAACATGTGAAGCATGTGTTCTGATGAATTTGTATTTGATGAGGCGGCAAATGTCCAAAACTAGTTTATGGAATATTATGTTGTCATGTTTCTGGCCTAGATAAACTCACCAGGATATATTGTATAGGATAAAGTTTGCTGGCATTCAGTGTAAGCATTTTAAACTTGAATTTGCTTTGGTTCATTTAAAAAAAAAAAAATCTGTTTATTGTTTCCAAAATTTCTTGTGTTGCAAATATTTACAATATTCAGATCATCTTACCTTTCCCATTTTCAGTGATGGTTGATCTGCTCATGCAAGTTGTGCTGTTACATAGCATGAAGAGCCTTTATATACTGTTTACCTTGCTGATGCTGAAAACAGTACTGAGCTGGTTTCTTTTCATCAGTAATTAGAATGTATAGCTATTGTATACTCTGCTTCAGTATAGCTATTGTATTGTATCCTATATGCTTTTTTGTTTACCTGCTGGCACAAGCATTTCCTGGTTCTAAGGGAGATCTAGAGAAAATGTGACAGGCCTTTTTTTCAACTAGATTATTTCTATTCCTACTGAGGAAAAAACTATTTTAAAGCATATTTTACAAAAAGAAAAGAAAAAAGGTTTGACATCATTGCCAATTGTTCTGCAACTTGTTTAAGTTCTGTTTTTAAAGATATTATTATTATTATTATTAGGAGGTTAAATTATATATATTATATTGTGTGACATGTAATTTGAAACTAAAGTACATTCATGTTAGTTTTACCAGTCAAATGCATCAGTTATAATCACAGCCATTTATTCATCCCATTACACCTCCTGAACTCAGGCTAGAATTGTGTTTTTGTGTATTTTCAACGTTATCACAATCCAAGACATTTGAACTATTAAAAATAAAGTTACATCTCGGCTTATCTCTTATTGGTATTCACATTATCTCATGATCATGGAATTAACAACAAATTAAATAGTGCTTGTAACGGAGCTCCTTGTACTCCGACTGAATACCCTCCGTTGACGGATGCTCCTAGCGCTTCCTGAGGACTCCAAGCGCTGCAGCAGACACCACAACCACTGCAGACTCCGCAACCGCCGTATCTTGACTGGAGTCTCGCCGTCTTCCTTCCACCCTGGATCAGCTTCTGTCCTCCAGGACTGTGTGGGAAAGAACTCTTCCTTCCACCCTGTACGAACCTCCAGCATCCAGGACTGTGTGGTGAAGACCCCTCCTCCAAGGAGAGCGTGTCAGGAACAAGCTCTTAAAAGAGCTAAGTGACTCAAGCTCAGGGGAGCATGCCAATCCCCAGTGTGATTATAACAGCTCCCTCGAATAACGAGACAAGGCTACGTTTAGAGGGATCAAGAAGAACTGTCAAAACCTTTATTCCCTTGGGACCAGCCAATAGGGTCACCACAATAACATTGTTGTAAAAACACAATAAAATCCCAAACAGTCAAACCAAATCAAGCAACACACAGTGACTTATCACAACACAATGGCACATTTTTAAAGGGGTATGGGGAGACAATATTTAACAGTAAATATCTCACCTGCCTGCAGAATTAGCAATATGCAAATCCACCTGAATATGCAAATGAACCAGTCTTGCAATTCAGGTAGTGCATATTGCTGTTGCTACCAACAGAGGGCACTAGACAAGTTACATAGCCAAACCCACCTAGTTGGTAGCAAACCTCAGCAATACAAGAGAGCAGGCAATACATTACACAGTACACACACACACACACACTATAAACAATTACATTACACACACCCTGCACCTATAATGGGTACAGGGTGACTAAAACATAAGATAAATAAAGCAGCCTACATAAATAGTCTGTCTGAAGGTATACTAGGGGCTTTAAAGCCAGATACATGAAAAAGTCATAGTCACAGGGGAGGAGGCTGGCAAGTAGGCCTCTCCAGGACCAAGTGGCGAAGGGCACTTCGTCACAGTGCTCTTTGTGGTTACATAAAATATTGAATGTTATTATTCTTAATAATCCTTATTTTGTTTCCACAGTAATAAAATTACATCCACACTTTTGCATGCCTAGACATTTACAAACAAAACACAATAACACACCAGAAACAGTTGAGAGAAGATTGAGTTAAATAATAGAAGCATGTACCTATCCTATCCAAATTATAGATTAGATTATTATAAAAATAACTCTCTTTTAATTATTAGAGCTGAAAAACGTAAATGCTTTTTGAAGACAACATTCTCGTATTCTTTTGTTTTTAGCTGATGAGGTATTAATCCAACTTAGTCTGTTTTTCATCTTAAATTGGAAAATAATTTGATCTTTCCTTTGGATTTCTTAATTTTTTGGGATTGTTTCTAACGTTCACCCTTTTAAAAAACTATTGGCTCCCTTGCCACCTTTGATTTCCTCTCTGACACAATCAAGATCCCTTTCAGTAAAACTATCATTGTTGCAGAAATTTAACGCCCACCTAGCTTCCTAGTGTATTACTTTTAGACATAGCCCTATTCCTTTGTGAAACTGTAGCTCAAAACCAAAAAAGTGAACTGTTGATTTTTGGAGATGTTAATAATGTTAATAAAGGGACACACCTGCACTGGGTTATGAAATATATGTATTGAACTTTAAATATCTGATGTGTTGTAGGATTTTATCTTTGTGATATGAATATTATAAGTTTTGTATTAGTTGAAATTAATTTCCTTTTAAAATACTTTCAGACACAAGAACTGAGAGATCCTATTTATTTGTTTACCAATGTTCACCACATATGGTTCTTGTTGAGATAATGATTGATGAAAGCCTGTTGATATTACCTTTTGACCTAGTATTGCAAGCAAGACTCCCATGTGTATTAGGAAGTTTCTTTTTGAAGAAATTCATTTAATCATGTAAACAGAAAGACCTTCGTGTAAATTATATTTTACCCCCCAAGTATAAACATTTGTATAAAACACAAAATGGAGAAATAAAGTAAACAGAGTGCAGGTCAGGAGTCTGGATACAAGTCAAGGGCTCATGAGCTGCACCACTGTAACCACCTAATAGGGAGCTCCAATGAGGACACTAGGGGAACTGGAACGTAGATGCTAGTTAGTATTCCCCTGGGCACCATTTAGTATGTCTCCCTTTTTTCAAGTTATACTTTTTGTTTGCATATCCCTTTTTATCCTTAGATTGATTAAAGGGAGGGCCCCATTCCTCATTTCTTAAACAGTGGAGCTCTCCTGATGTTAGTTTCCCCTTGTGGGACTCTATACATCACCTACCTCTATTTCCTAACCATTTGTATAATGTCTGGCTCTAATCAGAGATTGGACAGAATGGTTAAGCCACAACCTTTTTCTATGATGGCCACATATTTTAAAGTGTCAGGTAACCTTATGTGTACGCCTCGTGAGTAACTGAATTTTAGACATATACAAACATTTACAGTTAGAAATTCCTCACCAATACTTCTAACAACAAAAATGAATATTATCTTGAAGTGCTTACACATTGCTGTATTGGTCCAGATGTGTGCAAAGACTTTGTGTTATTTTCTCATGGTGTGTATGTTTGAATAAATATACATTTTTGGCTGCAATACAATCTGATTTGATTATTGGAACTTTGGTGTGACAAACATCTCAGGAACAGCTAATTTCCTACATTTAATAATGGAGAATGTGGGCAGGATTTAAGTCTGTACATAAAAACTGTTTAAGATCCTGCAAAATAAATTGTATCATCCTAATTTAAAAGAATGATGTATACATATAGTACAGGAGTGTCTCATATGTGCTCAATTTAATCCAAGACCTAAAGACTAGAAACCAAAGTTACAGAGAGTATCTGTGGCAAAACGACCATGGAACTCTATTTAAATTGTTTTACATTAACATTTAAATTGAAAAATAAACGCTTGTAGTTAAAGGGAGTAGTTGGGTAACATATTTACTAGGAGTATTAATGTATATTCATGCAACTCCAAACTCTAAAACGCAAGTGTCACCTCATGAGTTAATGACAGGCAGAACAATGCCAATCACTTTCCCCAATGAATCTTTTGTTCCAAGTACTTTCAAATTTGCATCAGGACATGCTGAATAGTTGAAAGTATTACAGGAACAGCTGCAATCAGTTTTAAAATGTGCTGCTTCAAATATTGTCTCTTCTGGTAAACAATGTGTTAAAGGGATACTGTAGTTCCAGGAATACAAAGCTGCATTCCTGGCACTACCGATTCCTCTACCTCCCCCTTGCCCTGCGCCCCCTTCCCTAGTAAATAGAGGGTTAAAAACCCTTTATTTACTTAACTTATCCCAGTGCCGATATTCCTCGGTGCTGTGTGGAAGCTCCGCCCCCTCCTCCACCCTGCGACAAGCAGGGTCTAATGCGCATGTGTGGCAAACGCCGCACGCGCATAAGACCTCCCCTTCGGAAAGCATTGAATCAATGCTTTGTTATGGGGAAAATCTGACGTCCTCATGTAGAGGGTGAGGACGTCCAGCGTTAGATAAAGGACCAAAAGTCTGTTACGATTCTGGAAGCGCCCCCAGTTACTCTCTGGTAGACAGCCACTGAAGGCAGACCTAGAGCTGCAATATAAACATTGCAGTCATCTATTGTGATTTGCTAGCTTAAAAGGGAGAACTTGACAATCAGTTACAAGTGTTTATACTTGATATAGAAAGTCTGAGGGAGAGTATGACATGAAAATAAGCTGCACTATAGAATGAGGATAAACTGCTACTCAGTACAAAGAAACAATAGTAGTACTATAAAAAATAAATATAATAAAAATAAAAATAAACCATCATAGACAGAAACTACCCGTAGTTACTCCTCTGTGGTAACATATGAGCAATTAAAATAGCCATTTGATAATCAGATATTAGCTAATAGCAGTCAATTGGACCTCACAAGTCCGTCAAATGGACGTCATAAGGTTGAGCATCTATGAAACTGCAGGAATATTGCAAAGTACGGGCACAAACAAGGTCAATTGAGTTATCTTCTCCATATCCCATCAATGGGGAGATCTGGTTGTAACCCCTCCAGGATTATTAGTGTACAGAGGAGTCCCTAGTCTTCTTAGGAAAGCATTCACTTCTGAAGAGTACCTAATATAATGTATGGCATCCTCATGTGTGATCATGGGAAGTTTAGAATGTGATGCCTTAGGGTCTCAGACTTATGGTCATGCTTCAATAATTGTCTCCAGGCCAGAGTGATTTGTGTCAAATTAAATGTTAGCAAATTAAATGTTTCAAAAGAATATCCTGACTGTTCTTAGACAGTCAGGAATTGTACAAATACATAACTCAAAGTCTCTATGTAAGAATTTGAGTGGCTTAAGAAACTTATACTAGTGTGTGAAAAAAATCTATTAATGCTAGTGGAGTTTGTTTGTTTATGAGATAAAACAGTTCATAATAGGCATGGAATAAAATTTGTCCATTCTTCCAAAAAAAATTCCTCTTGTACCCCACACATTTTTTAAGCAACCCACATTCTCCACCAGGCACTCCCTGTGATGGATGAAAGTGAACAGATTTGAGATTTGCCTTTTCCAGATATCACCACAGTCCTTCAATGTTGCCTGTTGTCCCACAGTAGGGCTTTAATTTCCCTTTTGTATTTGGTCTTCCTTATTATCCTTTAGCATGATGGCAACTATGTTGTGGTAGGTGATTAGATGGATCCCGCCCAAGAAGAACTTCTCTTTTGACTTAATGTGCCATTTTAAGCACAAGGCGGCTGCATAAGCATAATATCTATACGTTGTGAACTAGGGTCAGGATCTGATACCGCTGTTAAGAGCATTCCCCAATCCTGTCAAGTTAATATTTAAGCTTCTGAAAACAGATAAATACAGGTAAATGTGTTTTTTGCTGCCAAAATACTGAGAATCTTGGATCCCAAACAATATCTGGTCTGCTGGAAATTACCTCCACCCACCTACATGTAGTTTTAGAGGTTACAATACTGTTTCATTAGTATTATCTTGTAATATCTTGGGTCAAACCACCTTCAGTAAAAAAAGCTATAAGTATTTTGATGTCACAACTTCAACTTCCTGAGGGACTATATGTAAAAAATAATATAATTCCCCTTATTACTTACTCATTATTTGTTTTTATAGGAACCACTGTTATATTAATAATTTATTTACTGAACTGTGGTTTAAAATAAGTGTTTGCATTTTGCATGTAAAGTAAAAGGTATGAAACCACAACTTAAATAGAAAATGAAAAAATATAGACCTTAAAGATAATTTTTGATGCTTTTATTATATTCTTAATGACATGCTGATTTAGTAATAAATACAACTTATTAGAAATGGTGAAGTCTCCTGAATGAGCCAATTCTTGGGCTCATGGCACCCCAGTCAGTATATCTTTTGTACTCTCCAGGTCTCAGGTAATACTGGCGTCCTTTGTAATTTGGTTCCTCATAGAACATCCAGTAGCCATCAATCACCTGGCAGGAGTGGATGTCATGGTAACGGAATCTCTCATTGACATTAACACAATCTTCAGTGAACTCCATCATCTGACCTCGGAAATCCTCCCTCTCATAGACCTTTACTCTGAATGATCCATGGTGCTTTACGAAGAAAAAAATATTTATAAACAAGAGTAAAATAATTGTATAATTGCATGTAAACATCAAAAATCTATACAGGAATATATATATATATATATATATATATATATATATATATATATATATATATATATATATATATATATATATATATATACATATATATATATATATATATAAATATATATATATATATATATATATATATTTATCCATGTTAACCACCTGTTACCTGACAATGGAATTTTGAATTGAAGATATATTCCATAAAATAATGAATAATAGTCAAAAAAGGTCATATTTGCAAAGGTAAACCTATAATAATTGATAATTGGAAAATAATGTTTTTTTGTACTGCATCATATTTATGTAAGGTTCTTAACTATTTTGGTAAATATCTTTACCTGTGGGCTAATACGACAAGATCTGATGGAGTCATTGAAACCCATCCATTGCTGGAAATTAGGATATTCTCCCCTGCTAAGGTAATACTGGCGTCCTCTATAGTTGGGGTGCTCATACAGAATCCAGTTTCCACTTTCCACTCGGATGGAATTACAGCGCTGAAAATATGAGGACATATCTGGACACTCAGAGTTGCACTCATAAGAGCGGCCCTGGAAGTTACGATCCTCGTAGAAGACAATCTGTGAAACAACCATGCATTTGAACATTTTAGATTTTTTAGTTTGTTATTGTTTTAGTGGTTAATAATTTCATTTAAAAAATAGTTTCTGGTTTGATTACTTGATGCTATAGATTCCTAAAAACATTTACTATTATCCTGTTCAAATAATAAAGTGTAGGTGTTAAACATATAAGTTTAGGACCGAATTGGAATATATGTTTTTGGTACATTTTGTGTTTTTTTAGATTGGTGAACTTGCATTCACTTTCACATAATTATAGCAATTTATTACGGTTAATAGTGGCATTCACTAGAAAGTACTTTCAAAAACTGAAAAAATCTTACTCTTGAGTCTGAAAAAAGTAAACATGTGAAGCATGTGTTCTGATGAATTTGTATTTGATGAGGCGGCAAATGTCCAAAACTAGTTTATGGAATATTATGTTGTCATGTTTCTGGCCTAGATAAACTCACCAGGATATATTGTATAGGATAAAGTTTGCTGGCATTCAATGTAAGCATTTTAAACTTGAATTTGCTTTGGTTCATTTAAAAAAAAAAAAATCTGTTTATTGTTTCCAAAATTTCTTGTGTTGCAAATATTTACAATATTCAGATCATCTTACCTTTCCCATTTTCAGTGATGGTTGATCTGCTCATGCAAGTTGTGCTGTTACATAGCATGAAGAGCCTTTATATACTGTTTACCTTGCTGATGCTGAAAACAGTACTGAGCTGGTTTCTTTTCATCAGTAATTAGAATGTATAGCTATTGTATACTCTGCTTCAGTATAGCTATTGTATTGTATCCTATATGCTTTTTTGTTTACCTGCTGGCACAAGCATTTCCTGGTTCTAAGGGAGATCTAGAGAAAATGTGACAGGCCTTTTTTTCAACTAGATTATTTCTATTCCTACTGAGGAAAAAACTACTTTAAAGCATATTTTACAAAAAGAAAAGAAAAAAGGTTTGACATCATTGCCAATTGTTCTGCAACTTGTTTAAGTTCTGTTTTTAAAGATATTATTATTATTATTATTAGGAGGTTAAATTATATATATTATATTGTGTGACATGTAATTTGAAACTAAAGTACATTCATGTTAGTTTTACCAGTCAAATGCATCAGTTATAATCACAGCCATTTATTCATCCCATTACACCTCCTGAACTCAGGCTAGAATTGTGTTTTTGTGTATTTTCAACGTTATCACAATCCAAGACATTTGAACTATTAAAAATAAAGTTACATCTCGGCTTATCTCTTATTGGTATTCACATTATCTCATGATCATGGAATTAACAACAAATTAAATAGTGCTTGTAACGGAGCTCCTTGTACTCCGACTGAATACCCTCCGTTGACGGATGCTCCTAGCGCTTCCTGAGGACTCCAAGCGCTGCAGCAGACACCACAACCACCGCAGACTCCGCAACCACCGTATCTTGACTGGAGTCTCGCCCTCTTCCTTCCACCCTGGATCAGCTTCTGTCCTCCAGGACTGTGTGGGAAAGAACTCTTCCTTCCACCCTGTACGAACCTCCAGCATCCAGGACT
>OW240918.1:69872218-69893549 GCA_933207985.1 Pelobates cultripes | reverse complement strand
TGCCACCTCCTCTACTCCTCCTACTCCATCCTCTTCCATAACCTCCTCGCTGAGTCCTCTTCTGCTGCTGCATCTTGCTCCACATCAACGGCACCCCCCCAGCTCCCCAGGTACTATTCCACATCCCGGATACGGCAGTGTCACGCCGTCTTGGGTTTGACTTGCTTGAAAGCAGAGAGTCACACCGGACAAGCACTTCTGTCCGCCCTGAACGCACAGGTGGAAAAGTGGCTGACTCCGCAGCGACTGGATATCGGCAAAGTGGTTTGTGACAACGGAACAAATTTGTTAGCTGCATTGAAGTTGGGCAAGTTGTCACATGTGCCGTGCATGGCACATGTGTGTAATCTGATCGTACAACGCTTTGTGCATAAGTACACAGGCTTACAGGACGCCCTGAAGCAGGCCAGGAAGGTGTGTGGCCATTTCAGGCGTTCCTACACGGCCATGGCTCACTTTGCCAATATCCAGCGGCGAAACAACATGCCAGTGAGGCGCTTGATTTGCGACAGCCCGACACGCTGGAATTCAACACTCCTAATGTTCGACCGCCTGCTCCAACAAGAAAAAGCCGTTAATGAATATTTGTATGACCGGGGTGCTAGGACAGCCTCTGGGGAGCTGGGAATTTTTTTGCCACGCTACTGGACGCTCATGCGCAATGCCTGTAGGCTCATGCGTCCTTTTGAGGAGGTGACAAATTTAGTCAGTCGCACCGAAGGCACCATCAGCGACATCATACCATTTGTTTTCTTCCTGGAGCGTGCCCTGCAAAGAGTGCTGGATCAGGCCGTAGATGAGCGTGAAGAGGAAGAGTTGTGGTCACCATCACCACCAGAACCAGCCTTATCAGCATCGCTTGCTGGACCTGCGGCAACGCTGGAAGAGGAGTCAGAGGAGGAATGTGGCTTTGAGGAGGAAGAGGAAGACCAACCACAACAGGCATCCCAGGGTGCTCGTTGTCACCTATCTGGTACCCGTGGTGTTGTACGTGGCTGGGGGGAAGAAAATACCTTCATTGACATCAGTGAGGAGGAGGAACGTGAAATGAGTAGCTCGGCATCCAACCTTGTGCAAATGGGGTCTTTCATGCTGTCGTGCCTGTTGAGGGACCCTCATATAAAAAGGCTGAAGGAGAACGACCTGTACTGGGTGTCCACGCTACTGGACCTCCGGTATAAGCAGAAAGTGGCGGAAATGTTACCGAATTACAACAAGTCGGAAAGGATGCAGCATTTGCAAAATAAATTTAAAAGTATGCTTTACACAGCGTATAAGGGTGATGTCACAGCACAACGGGAATCTAACAGGGGGAGAGGTGGAAGTCATCCTCCTCCTCCCACGACCACGCCGGCAAGGACAGGACGCTTTAAAGACGTGTTGTTGATGGAGGACATGCGGGATCCACCCTCAGAGAGCGACTCGACCGACAGGTAGCAAACTACCTCGCCTTAACTGCAGATATCGACACTTTGAGGAGCGATGAACCCCTTCACTACTGGGTGTGCAGGCTTGACCTGTGGCCTGAGCTATCCCAATTTGCGATAGAACTTCTGGCCTGCCCCGCTTCAAGTGTCCTGTCAGAAAGGACCTTCAGTGCAGCAGGAGGTATTGTCACCGAGAAGAGAAGTCGCCTAGGTCAAAAAAGTCTAGATTACCTCACCTTTATTAAGATGAATGAGGGATGGATCCCGAAGGGACTGACACTGGGTGATACATTCGATTAAAAAAGGCCTGATGAGATGAGCCGCCTTGGGCTAAAAATGGTCCACACGCTGCTGTATTTTAGCTCTGAATGCCGGTTGACTTGCGTGACTTATCCACCACCAACTAGGGTTCAAGCCGCCATGTTTTAGGGCACTTTCTGCCTGTGAAACAAACATCAATTTTTCTGGCCGCTGCTACAGCAGCGGCTGCAACAATACCGAATTTTTCAGGCATGTGTACATGCCTAATTTTTAGGCCCTCTGGTGCTGCACTGTGGCTTCAAAACTTTTTTCACTGTTATAGATTGAATAGCAGTTAGTTGTCTGCAAGCGTCAGAAAGTCACCCCCTTGCCCGGCGTCTGACACCTGGCTTGTCTGAACTATTAGCCCGCCAGCTTTTACAATACAATCTGGTGGAGTCTGAGGCGTTCAAAAAATTTGTAGCTATTGGGACACCGCAATGGAAGGTACCCGGCCAAAATGTCTTTGCGCAAAAGGCAATCCCCAACCTGTACTCGACTGTGCAAACGGAAGTAATGGCATGTCTGGCACACAGTGTTGGGGCAAGGGTCCATCTGACCACTGATATCTGGTCTGCAAAGCAGTGGGTACTTTATAAATGGCTCCACCTGCCACCCGTACAGCAACACAGTCTCCAGTTAGGAGGACCGAACAAGCATCTTCTTCCATCTCCCTGTTCCAAAAATCGCTGCCATATACACGTCCACTGATAGGAGACGCGGAAGGTATTAAACTGATAAGAATAGTACTAAACACACCACTCCTATCTGGTGGCACATTAGATTGCACGCGCAGTGCCCCTATGTAGGGGGAACAGTCTCTATTCCGCTCTTTGTCAGTGTGTATCAGGGGCTTTGAGGATGGGGAACAGTCTCTATTCTGCTCTGTGTCAGTGTGTATCATGGTCTCTGAGGACGGGGAACAGTCTCTATTCTGCTCTTGCATTTCTATTTCTTCTTAGATAACAAAAAAATTCTGAGACGACGTTGGCAGGCAGGGCTATTCACTTGTGTGATCTGTCATGAATTGTCATTTGAATGTTAATTTGAACTGTGGGGCACAAGAACTTGAATCTGACAAAATGGCTGCCATATACACGTCCACTGATAGGAGACGCGGAAGGTATTAAACTGATCAGTACAATACTAAACACACCACTCCTATCTGGTGGCACATTAGCTTGACCGCGCAGTGCCCCAAATTTGAAGTAAGAGGACCGACCAAGCATCTTCTTCCATCTCCCTGTTACAGAAATCACTGCCATATACATGTCCACTGATAGGAGACGCGGAAGGTATTAAACTGATCAGAACAATACTAAACACACCACTCCTTTTTTTTGGTGATTCTTTACAGGACAGAGTGCTTCTCCACGGGACATGTTAACTCATGGGCAGCTGGCTCATCAAGGAACCAGAGCTGCTTTCCATGTACAGGTAAGACACGTGCAGCCGGTAAAGGTTCGGGCTCTTCTTCCTGGAGGATACGCTGACACAAGCATTGTAAGTCTACTTAGAGTTGGTGGATAAAGCAAATGCAAAGAACAGTATTCATTGATCAATGCAGACACCTTATATCTTTGTTTAAGCTGCTGATCCCAAAGAGCCAGTCATTTCCAACTTCCTACTGGATTATATTCAAAGACTAAATGAACGTTAAGCAAGCTTGCGGCCTACAAGAACTTGAACTGGGGTTAGGCGGCCACTTTCCCTGCGCTACAGATCATAGCGTCGACTTACGCTAGCCCCCATCGGACCAGTGGGGGTCATCCCTGACCCGGCTGGGCAATGGCACATTGATATTCTGAACCACAGATCACCCCTAAAGATTGTCGGTGGGCGAGGAGTGGCAGTGTCCTAGATGGTGGACGACCCTGCTCATGTTACTCAAGGCAGGATGAGGCACTAAGCTGACCTGAAGTACTTACAAAGTCAAATAATGGCTAATCTGGAGGAAGCCTTTGACTGTTTTTGGGACAAATGTTGTAGCCTGTTGAACGAGGTGACCTTGCTCGGGTCCCAGGTGTACGGTTCCTAAAATGGCTGCCATATACACGTCCACTAATAGGAGATGCGGAAGGTATTAAATTGATCAGAACAATACTAAACACACCACTCCTATCTGGTGGCACATTGGCTTGACCGCGCAGTGCCCCAAATTTGAAGTAAGAGGACCGACCAAGCATCTTCTTCCATCTCCCTGTTACAGAAATCACTGCCATATCCATACAAATTGTACAGAATGTCCAGGATAGTTTTCCAGGGACAAATGTTGTCGCCTGTTGAACGAGGTGACCTTGCTCGGGTCCCAGGTGTGCGGTTCCTAAAATGGCTGCCATATACACGTCCACTGATAGGAGACGCGAAAGGTATTAAACTGATCAGAACAATACTAAACACACCACAAATAAGGTTTCTCTCCTGTATGGCTCCTCAAATGATGCTTAAGAACGAAATGACGTTTGGGAAGAGATTTTGTATGAGTAGGTTTTTCATGTACGATACGGGAACATGATTTAGATCCTTGGTAAGTTTTGCGAGATCCAATAGTGTGTATGTAGGGGGAACAGTCAATCCATATCTGCCAAGTGACCCTATGTAGGAGGAACAGTCCCTATTCTGCTCTGTGTCAGTGTGTATCAGGGATCCCTAGGACAGGTGTCAATCCATATCTGCCAAGTGACCCGATGTAGGGGGAACACATCTGCTCTGTGTCAGTGTGTATCAGGGATCCCGAGGACAGGTGTGTTACGGTTGCCTCCAGGCTGGCTGAAAGTTGGACCGTATAAAGGATGCTCCTAGCGCTCACCAAAGGACCATCAGCACCGTAGACACCATAAGTACTGCGTAGACACCATAAGTACTGCAGACTCAACGAACCGCCGCTGCTGGGCTAGGATCTCGCCGTCTGCTATCCGCCCTGGACCTACGACCAGGCTCCAGGTTCCAGTAGGTGAACCTCTTCCTTCTGTAGAGTGAAGCAGGATCAGGAACAAGAGCTCTTACAAGAGCTCAGTAGCTAAGGGAGTAGGAAGAGCATAGCAATCCCTGTAGTGATTATAGCTGTCCCCTACAAACATGAGTCAAGGCTGCAAGTTAGAGGGTCAAGTCATTCTGTTTATTGGCACACAAAGAACCTTCTTTTATGCAGGTTTCCCTGAGATAGGACCACCCACAGGGTTTTACACAAAAAACAATAATAACCATACATTCCAGAAACACTCCCATCAATTACCCACAAGAAACCTCCCCTCTGCCTGTGATCTAATTATGGTACACAATGGGTTAACATAATTAAACACAGGCAGTAAAAATACAGTTTTTATCCATACACTGTAACTTTAAAACTACACATCCCATCTTCATAGCAATTATTTATTATATTTATTATATTTATACATATTTGGAATCAGCACACTTAAAACATAAACATAACCAAAAATCAGCCAAATCCATCCAGGGGTTAAAAAGTTAGCTGGAGGTCCCTTTATGACCGACCGCAAGCACATTTTCCTGCCCAAAACAGTTCCATAGATTTGGGCTGTGCGGTCGGTCTATTTCAGGCTGAAAAAACGACTAAGTCCCATCGCCGAATGGGACTTAGTCTCTGCAGCTGTAAAACCAGTAGGGGAGAAGGTAGAGCTCAGCGGTGTTCGCGGAAATGTGTAGCCGATTTTAGTTCCATGAATTTGGCTACACATACCGCTGACCTCGTTGAATGATCAAAGATGGCCGCCGCCACGTGTTCAGCAAACGAACAAAGACCTCCCAGCATTGTCAATTAAGCTGCGGTTAACCGCAGCTTCTGGGAGGTAAATTGCCTGCACACTTCCACTTCTGGGTGGTCTGCCTGTGTGGTACTTGGTTCAGTAAGCCCCATTTACTGAACCAAGTGGGAAATAGCCAGGCAGGCACAAAGGGTTTGCACCAGGTCTGGGGACACAGGGGACACCGTCTTAAAGGGGCAGTGTCCCCAACAAGTCTGGGGACACGGCCTTAAAGGGGCAGTGTCCCAATCTTCCTGATGTCCCAAAAAAGGTGTTTAAAGGGCCAGCACCAGTCACATAAAGAGTCCATAAGCCCCAATATGCCCACCGACAGTCTTAAAGGGCCATACACACCAAATAAAAGTGCATACATTTTCACAATCTCCCAGGGGCCATAGTCATGCGAGAGGAGGCTGGCAAATAGGCTTCTCCCACAACCCAGGGAAGCAGGGCAATTTTGCTATATTTAAAGGGCCAGTTACAAATAGCAGTTTGTGTCAGGTGTCAATCCATATCTCAAAGCCATGACCCCATGTGTGGAGGAACACTCCCTATTCTGCTCTGTCAGTGTGTGTATCAGGGACTCTAGGACAGGTGTCAATCCATCTGCCAAGTGACCCTATGTAGGAGGAACAGTCCCTACCTGCTCTTGTGTCAGTGTGTATCAGGGATCCTTAGGACAGGTGTCAACTACATTCCGTCATGACACTATGTAGGAATATTCTCTATTCTGCCTGCGTCAGTGTATCATGGTCCTGAGTGACAGGTGTCAAATCCATATCTGCCAAGTGACCCTATGTAGAGGAACTGTCCCTATTCTGCTCTGTGTCAGTGTATCAGGGATCCTTAGGACAGGTGTGTCAATCCATATCTGCCAAGTGACCCTATGTAGGGGGACCAGTCTCTATTCTGCTCTGTGTCCGTGTGCATCAGGGGCTCTGAGGACAGGTGTCAATCCATATGTCAAGGTGTCAATATGTCATATGTCAGGTGTCAATCCATATTAATTGTGAATTAGGAATGTTAGGTGATTTCTGCCCTTTATGGATTAAAACCAGACTCTGCATCAACTGTGTAATTTTCCATGGGAGTTTTGCCATGGATCCCCCTCCAGGATGCCACAGTCCAGGTGTTAGTCCCCTTGAAACAACTTTTCCATCCCTATTGTGGCCAGAAAGAGTCCCTGTGTGTTTTAAAATTTGCCTGCCCATTGAAGTCTATCGGGTTCGCGACATCACTACTTATCTTATTTTAGAGCAAATCAATACACCTGGATAAAACAGCGGTATGCTAACACGTGATAATATCACATTAATATATAATTATTCTTAATTCCACCTGCAGAATGGAATGTTTATAACTATATATGCTTTAGTTAACTAAGATTTCTTAATATGGAAATCTGACCGTGATTTATCCAGTCATATATCATGCTATTAGTAAATTTTAATTAATTTAATTAATTAAATGAAACCAGTATAATTACCAGTTGAGTAGATATTTCATCCGATTGGTAGATAGTCTCAGGATCTTATTTGGATGTCTCTCTGCATGGAGGTGTGTAGGAATTTCTGAGTGTCCTAGAATGTATATCTGTCATAGGCCTCTCTGCATTTCTCCCGACTGCTCACTTCTTTGCTTCCTTTGCATACCCTTGCATTCCTCGCCTACCTTCTTCTTCCTCTCTCTCCCTCTTCTCTTTCTCTTAACTTTTAAAGGGAAAATTCACTAGTTGATAGACCAATAGGAACACTGGAGGTGTGTCCAATCTAGGGATCGCGATTTAGGTATTTGATCCACAGATGGCAGTCTCATCTAACGAAACCTTCCTATCCAGGAAAGAGTTAACTTTTCCGGATGACGATTTTGACGTCGTTTTGGCTTATCTATATGGTTGCCATAATTTAAGTTTTCTGTCAGATCAAACAGTTTCTTTAAGTTTTGTGCAGACAATGTGTCTGGCAAATTCTGCTATAATTTCTAATATGACAGTTATAACTAAGTTTTGACCCGTAACTTACAATGGGATCTTGTACATATAGAAAGTAAAATTTTATTATTTAATCTCCTCTGTCACAAATGTCTGTGTTTAGATATGCATCTATTCCATTAACATTTTAGACAGTCTGTCCAACCCCCGTTCTCCTTATCACTCGGTTTGTATATACTATGCATTCCTTTAGCTCTGGGAAAGTGGTTAGTTTTACAGATAGAAATCTTGTGTCTTTTGATAGCTTGAAAATAACAAAATGGAGTCTGCTCTGTTCAAAAGTGACTTAGCATATACACTTTGAATTTCTATCATAGCACAAGATGTCCGCTGATATAAATACCCTGACAATACCTAAGGAATATATCTATCCAAAAATATTACAATAAAATGAACTAATTAATAAACATAGTATTAGTAAAATATAAATAATAAAAATAAAACACGCAAAATTAATGAAATAAAAAAGAAATACAAAAAAACGTAAAAATGAAAATAAAAAAATAAAAAATTAAATAAAAATATATATTTTTTATTTTTAATACAGAATTCTTTACTTCAATTAAAGGGTACAGTTATAGACACCGTGTTTGCACCCAGTTATAGTAACATCTTTTTTGATTATAGGGAAACTATGAATATCTGGTCTTATAGTCCTTTTGGCATGAACTTGGTGCTCTGGAGGACCTATACGATCTTCATAAGTTTGTTCTGTATATTAATTGTTATTATTATCATTATTTTTAAAACACAAACAAACTCCGCAGTGCTTTACAATAGGTGTGCAAACAAATATGTAATTGTAACCAGACAAGTTGAAAGCAAAGGAACAGAAGGGTTGAGGGCCCTGCTCAATGAGCTTACGTGCTAGAGGGAGTGGGGTAAAGTAACACAAAAGCTAAGGATAGTATGTAACAAGGCTCGCCGTAGTCCGACTGAGTACCCTCCGTTGAAGGATGCACCTAGCGCTTCTTGAGGACTTCAAGCACTGCAGCAGACACCACAACCACCGCAGACTCCGCAACCGCTGTAGCTTGACTGGAGTCTCGCCGTCTTCCTTCCACCCTGGATCAGCTTCTGTCCTCCATGACCGTGTGGGAAAGACCTCTTCCTTCCACCGTGTATGAATCTCCAGGACTGTGTGGGGAAGACCTCTCCTCCAAGGAGAGCGTGTCAGGAACAATCACTTAAAAGAGCTTAGTTATTCAAACTCAGGGGAGTATGCAGAGCATAGCAATCCCCAGTGTGATTATAACGGCTCCCTCCAATAACGAGACAAGGCTATGTTTTAGAGGGATCAAGAAGAACTGTCTAAACCTTTATTTCCCTTGGGATCAGCCCATAGGGTCACAACATTAACATTGCTGTGAAAACGCAATAAAATCACAAACAGTCAAACCATAGCAGGCAACACACAGTGACTTATCACAACACAATGGCACATTTTTAAAGGGGTGGGGGAGACAATATTTAACAGAAAATATCTCACGTGTCTGCAGAATTAGCAATATGCAAATCTACCCAAATATGCAAATGAACCAGTCTTGCTATTCAGGTAGTGCATATTGCTGTTGCTACCAACAGAGGGCACTTGTCAAGCTCCATAGCCAAACCCACCTAGTTGGTAGCAAACCTCAGCAGTACAGGAGAGCAGGCAATACATTACACAGTACTCACACACTATAAACAATTACATTACACACACCCTGCACCTATAATGGGTAGAGGGTGACTAAAACATAAGAGAAATAAAGCAACCTACACAAAAAAAGTCAGTCTGAAGGTAGAATAGGGGCTTTAAATCCAAATACATCAAAGAGTCATAGTCACAGGGGAGGAGGCTGGCAAGCAGGCCTCTCCGGGACCAAGTGGCGAAGGGCACTTCGTCACATAGTATTAGAGAAGTAGATTGATACAATAGTATTCACTGAAGACTTAGTGTTTTGTTTTGTTATGACAGTTGCAGGAAAGGACTCAATTGGAAGCTCTTAACAGTTTAACTGGCGAGCTTTTGTAATGAAGTGAACTTTTAATGTTTTTTTGAAGGAGTGGAGACTGGGTGAGCATCTAACAGAGATGCCCTAGAGAAGTCTTAAAGGCGATCATCAGAGGCGGGAGTACGAACAGAAGATAGACATCGGTCTTCGGCAGAGTGTAGGGGCCGAGATGGGACATACTCGTGTATTAGGGAGGATAGATAGGTAGGAGCAGCATTATACACAGATTTGAAAGCAAGAACCAGAATTTTAAATTGAGTCATATATCATAAGGGAAGCCAATTCAGGGAATGAGAGGAGTGAGGAGTGCGAGGTGTGACCACACAGAAATATGAGCCTCGCCTCCACATTTATAATAAACTGTAATAGGGAAGGTTGGGAGCACATAACACCACTGACAAATCAATTGCAGTAATGAAGGCGAGACTGGATAGTGGCATGGACCAGCACCTTAGCCTCATCTGGTGTTACATAGGGGCTGTTAAGCACATTGTTTTTGATATGTATGTGGCAGGATTTGGCAATCAACTGGACATGAGGGGTGAAGGAGAGGTTGGAGTCAAAGAGAACACCTAGGCAGTGAGCAGGTGTGGTGAAGCTGATGGTAGCACCATTAACGTGGAGGAAGACAGAAACAAGAGTAGCAACATTTGAGGGAGGAAAGATCAGGATTTCTGTTTTGGACAGGTTGAGTTTAAGGAAGTGGACAGCCATCAAGTTAAAAATAGCAGAGAGGCAGTCAGAGACACTAGTCAAGAGGAGCGGAGAGGAATCAGGAGAGGACAGATTGATTTGTGTGTCATTTGCATAGAAATGATATTGGAAGACAAATAATCTGATGAGTGTACCAAGTGAGGCAGTATAGATCAAGAACAGTAGGAGACTAAGGACTGAACCTTGAGGAACACCAACAAAGAGGGGTTGGGGAGAAGAGGCAGAGCCAAAGAAAGAAACACTGAAAGATCAATGGGAGAGGTAGGGGGAGCACCAGGAGATAGCAATATCTAATAGACCGAGATTACGGAGGATGATAAGAAGCTGTTGATGATCAACAGTGTTAAAAGCAGCAGAAGAATTATTATAGAATAGTGATTTTGCAGCGAGTAGATAGTTGGATACTTTGGTCAGAGTGCTGAGCACGGAAACCAGACTGAAGTGGGTTGAGCAGAGAGTTGGACACGAGGAAGTCTAAACACAACTCTGTAAGAGATCTTGGACGTAAAAGGCAGTAGCAAGATAGGGCGGTAGTTGGAAGGGGAGTTAGGGTCAAGGTTGGGCTTTTTAAGAGTCGGTTTAGAGTGAGGTTGGAAGTATTGTTAGGGGACAGAGAGAGATGAGAGATCTCTCTCCTGATTTCGAACGAACTTCGAAAAAAAGTCCGAGTTCGGGATTGAACTTGACCTCAAATTTGAAGTCAATGGGGACCTGAACTTTTGGGCACTAAAATGCCTCTAAAAAAGTCCTGGAAAGGGCTAGAGGGTTGTAAAGTGTTCTGCAAACAAATGTGGATAGGGAAATCACTTAAAATAACATAAAAAAAAAAAAATTAAAAATACAGCTGAGCCATAAAATAGCACTAGATGGAATCTTTGATTTTAGCTTTGGAAGAACATAAATCAAAATCTAAAGCATGGTTGTCAGGACGATCACCAGAATTATCCATTTGAGAGATCGTTGGAGTGCAGGGTATTCTCTTTCATTGGTCAAACTGAGCTCAACTCCTGATGCATGGAGAAAAGGCCTTCACAAGCCTCTGCTATTGTGTACATAGTTTATACTAATTGACCCATAGGTTGAGGAGGCAGTGTAGGTGGAAGCAGCGGTGGAGGAGGTAGCCAACACTGATTTTTATATATATATATATATCTTTTTAATTGGGGTAGCCCCAAAATATTGGCACATATAAAAAAAGAAACATTTGAGGCCTGCCGTGCATTTCTCGCAGTCCAATGATGCCATCAGGTTTTTAAAACTGTCCGTCTCCACCAGACAGAATGACAGCATTTCAAAGGCCACGAATTTTGAAATGCTGGCATTCAGGGCCAGGGATCGCGGGTGGCTATGGGGTACTTCCTCTTTCTCTCGAGTGTTTGGGAGATGGACAGCTGAACGCTTCCATGGGACAGTGTGGAGATGCTGGACAATTGTGTACCTGGCCTATGCTGGTGCAGGAACCCACCCTCTGAGCCACTTGTAAATGACTGGCCTGATAACCGTGGACATGACCCTTCTTCCTCCTCCTCTTCCTCCTGTGCCACATCCTCTTCCATCATCACTCAAAAGTTTTTTCAAGGAGCCATAGAAGTGGGATAGTAAGGCTGAGAACGGCATCATCGGCACTGGCCATGTTGGTGGAGTACTCGAAACAGCACAACATGGCACACAGGTCTCGTATGGAGGCCCACTCATTGGTGGTGAAGTGGTGCTGTTCCGCAGAGTGACTGACCCGTGTGTGCTGCAGCTGAAACTCCACTATCGCCTGCTGCTACTCGCACAGTCTTTCCAGCATGTGCAAGGTGGAGTTCCACCTTGTGGGCACATCGCATATGAGGCGGTGAGCGGGAAGGTCGAAGTTACACTGCAGCGCAGACAGGCGAGCAGCACAGGGTGAGAACGCCAAAAGTGCGCACAGCCGCTACAGTGAATGTCACATCCTGTTCCAAGTTGCGGATCAGTCTGGTGATGGCTTCTGGTATCAAGTACTCTTTTTACTGAAGCTGCATCAGGGTCCTGGTATGTGGCCACACAAACGCTGGTGCTCAACACCAGGGGGCGTGCGGTTACCCTGCACCAGACCCTGCTAATCCATTTCACACTGTGACTCCTAACTTCAACATCAGGCATACTGGGTCCCGGTCGTCCGACCACCGCCCAGATAGTGTTTGGGTCCCGGTCATCGGACTGCTGCCCTCAATGTGAAACTTCAAATGGCTTGTTAAATCTGGTACGAACCAGAACTTTGCAGTTCGGGTTCGCGCAACTCTATTATGGATCCTTTGATAGCTCCATCTGTTACTTGGATAACTGTGGTAATTCTCAAGCTAATACATGCCGACAAGCGCTAGGGGACAGCCGCTCCGCTTTTGCACCCTGCTCCCTCTTATGCTGTGCTGGTGCCTCTGTGCGACCAGCACCTCTTCTTCCAAACTGCACACATCACTCACATGACCTTAATTCCATGTGGGGTCTAGGACCTCATCATCCTCCACATCATCTTCCACCCACTCCTCAACCCTGCCCTCCATGCCGGAATGCACACTGCAGAAAGCCACAGCAGTTGGCACCTGTGTTTTTCCAGCATGTAAAGTCTGCAAAGGACATATGGAAATTGTTTTAGAATTTCCTCCAGGCAACAGTTTTCCCTATAAACTGACCTCTCAGTTTGACTTGTGAGGGTATTGCCCCAGAATTACAATATTGTTATATTGGTATTTGACTGTTCTATTTGACTGTCAGATATGAAGTGCAGGCAGCAAATGTACTATTTAGCACCCAAAAAAATTTGAATTGGTCAAACTGCGCTGTAACCACAGTATTTGACGGTTCTATTTGACTCTCAGATATGAAGTGCACACCACAAATTTACTTTTTATCACCCCAAAAATGTGAATGGGTCAAACTGCGCTGTAAGCACAGTATTTGACGGTTCTATTTGACTCTCAGATATGAGACGCACCGCAGGCTGCAAATGTACTATTTAGCACACAAAACAATTAGATTTTTTAAAAGTGTGCTGTAGCAGACCCCTGGTAACCTGACTGGTTACCTCCGCTAATTCCTCCTCTCGGCCAGACTGGAATAATTAAATACTCAAGCATAGCATCCATTCCCACAGTAACTAGACAAGACATAATTATGGGAGTTAACTGATTTTTATTTGGCACTGACCCCTAGCATGGGGTCTCCAATACAAAATTACATTTTTTTTTTTCTCCCAAGAGCCTCTGTCTGAGAAATCATTGAGTGAGAAAACTATAACTCAATTATCTCTCAGTTACAGGAAAATATATGCAATATATACAATCCCCCAAAAGTACCCGCAATATAACCAGGAACCCCACAAGAGTTATATCCCCAGATAGCTTTGGTCTGAGTGTCAAAATTGGCCAAATATCACTCAGATCCATTTGGCAGAATCAGATCGCCACTGATGTAAAATTTTGACCAGCCGGCCACAAGGTGATGGCCCAAAATAGTTCCAGGGAAATAGATGCCCCAGTCGGTCTCAGTTTGGGGTTTCCTCTGCAAACACCATACAAGGGATTCTCCTGATTTCAGGGAGTGAATGCTCCCTCTAGTCAGTAGTTACCATCTCCCAAACATGGTTCGCATAGTTGGTCGGAAAGTAGGATGGGCAGTGGTATAATCTTTACTGGGGTTCGTGCGAGTGCCTAGCCGAAAAGGGTTCCAGGCACTCGATGACCAAGTACCGCTGCCCAGGTTTTGGAGACAAAAAGGCTGCCATTCTTTTGTCAGCCATGGGTATTCGGTTACACGAAATTGCAGCCACCCTAGGGAAACATTCATTAATTACTTCCCTTGCGGTTTCACACTTGATTTGCTGGCGTGAACGTTCTAATGGGGTACAGGGGTTGTCCTCATTCGGGAGTCGAATACAATGTGTTCGGGTAACATAACACTCCTACACGTATGAAAAAGAAAATTAACGAAAGGAAATGTTCCACCACTTAGTCCTTCTGCAGAGAATCAGTGAAGCTTTGTGCATTCTTGGTCTGTGTCTCTGCCTCTGAACCACATTTGGTTCTTGCTTTCAGCCTGGAAGTTCATTCCTGCCCTGTCTAGTATCCAGTACTGGGGGCTGGACATGATTTGGAATTACTCCTGGTACACCTGTTGTGGATAGTCTCGTTAGCCAGGTATAAAACACTGTATCTCCCAGAAGGCAGTGTCAGTTCCTTGACTCTGGTTATCGATTTGCTGTCTCCTGTTCTCCAGTGTATCTCTTGACCGCGGCTTGTTGTTTTGTTGATTCTGACTTCTGGCATCCTCTGACCTTTGGCTTCCCACGACTATTCTCCTGCTTTATCCGTTCCTGTACCGCTACTTGGAGTTTACCCTGCACAGCCCCCGTGCAATGACTCACAGGCCAGGTGAATTCTTACCTGACCACCTCGGCCTGTGTTTTCTTGCAAGGGTGAGCATATATCTCTACCTGCCGGACTCCCAACCCAGGTAAACCCTGACACAGATATGAAGTGCACCGCAGGCTGCAAATGTACTATTTAGCACCCAAAACAATTTGAATTTTTAAAAGTGCGCTGTAAGCACAGTGTTTGAAGGTTCTATTTGACTGTCGGATATGAAGTGCAGGACGCAAATATACTATTTAGCACCCAAAACAATTTAAATTTTTGAAAGTATGCTGTAAGCACAGTATTTGATGGTTCTATTTGACTCTCAGGTATGAAGTGCACCGCAGGACGCAAATGTACTATTTAGCATTAGCACCCAAAACTATTTTAATTTTTGAAAGTGCGCTGTAAGCACAGTGTTTGACGGTTCTATTTGACTGTCAGATATGAAGTGCACTGCAGGCCGCAAATGCAGTTGCAAGTGCACTCTCTGTGGCACTGGGCTCAGGGCAGTGTACAAAAATGTAGTATAGCACCCACTAAAATAATCGCTCTAGTTTGAATAGCCACTCTAGTTTGAATAATCGCTCTAATTTGCAGATTCAACTCCAGAATTCTTTCCTAAGCTGTCCCTCGCAGCTGCAGCATCCTGTCCCTACACTAATAAGAGCTCATGTGACGTGCGGCGCTACGTGAATCCAACTTATATATAGAGGCTGGGTCACATGCTGCATTGGCCAATCACAGCCATGCCATTAGTAGGCATGGCTGTGATGGCTTCTAAGGGCAAACGAGTCAAACACTTGTTGATTGGCTGCCCTGCAGCCTTTCAAAACGCGCCATTAAATCGCCGAACACCGAACTCCAACCCGAACATACACTGAAATGTCCGTGTTCGGGTCCGGGGTCGAACCCAAACTTTGTGGTTAGGATACGCTCAACTCTAGTCATTAGTTTTTACCCTACAGATTGAGATCAAAGAAATACATTTCCATAATCTTACTATTTACATTAAAAATTGTCTAATTAAAACCAAAACATTCTTTAATCCCACAGATGCGAATAGTTTTACTAATAAGAAAAGGGGTCATCACCCTAGCTGGCTTAGAAGAATTTCTCGCAGCTAGCTTACTAGAATACAAAGGAGTTGTTCCAATTAATATTGCTTTTAAAACCAAGCTGAATTTTTAAATATATTTTTTGAAAAGGGCCATTCCAGGGCATTCTTAGAAGATAAGATTACACATATAAAGTAAATGGATAGAAACAATTTACTAAAGGACCAAAAAGTTCCTTCTGGCATTGAAGTAGAATATAACTTCTATTTTTATTCACAATTTAATACACATGCTTTTAAGACTAAAGATATTATAGAAAAGCACTGGCCCTTTTCATTAGAAGATGATATCCTTAAAGACATATTCCCACCTGCACCTAAAATAATTAAAATGTATTAAAATAATTACAAATTTGAAAATATTTTAGCTAGAAAAAGTTGATTACCCATTCAGGACCTGTCCAATGTAATCATTACCCCAGTTTTAATTATAATGTTTTTTCATGTGTTGGTATAGAAAAGATGTCACCATATGAGGATACTAACACTTTTGATTTTTATTTTAAAGACCATCCAACCAGAAGGGCTTTTGGATTTTTACTTTAAAGACCATCCAACCAGAAGGTTTGAAAGTTGATTTTGACATGGTGTGTTTTTTATAGATATTTATTGAGATTTACTTGGAAAAGCCCTCACTGTCTTTTTTTTAATTTTTATAGTGATATTAATAGACAAAGCAAACAACTGGGGGAAGGAACCATACAAAAAAAAAAAAATAAGGACTCCTATCCCCAGTAGACATACAAAGATATATAGACCTATTTCAAATTACATCAGAGATAAGCCATCTAGTACACATTGATATACTAACAATAATATCCCAAAAAGGGAATATCCAGGTCCAAAAACGGCCTTAAAACCTATATAAATAAGACAGACAATAACAAAAACAAAAACAAACTGGTCAAATATATTGCAGAGATATAGAAGATGAAAAAAAAAAAGTTACAATATTGCATTAGCTAATATCAGATATGTGGTCAAGGAACCCTATAATAGTGCCCGCTACGGTATCATCGGTTAGGCATAAGGTGATCATAGAAAGTAACCCCACCACCTCAAACTCATTAAAGCCCTTTAATTTTTTCAACAAGACTGGAATAAAACGTCAAAATATTAAAATTGGAATATTCTCTCATGTGAATCAACCCCTTTTCCATCTCGACTTGGAATAAGAGTTGGGCTTTAACTTGATCTCTAGTAGGAATGTCAGTGCTTTTCCAAAATCTGGCAATTAATATTTTGGTAGCCATTAAACAATGTATAATCACAATATCAAGATTATCCTTTATTTCAAAACCCATAAGGTGGAGTAGGGCAATTTCCGGTTTGTGTTCCAGATGTATACCTCCAATTCTATATATAAATTCAAATGTAATATTCCAGAGAGACTTAATTCGATGGCAGGTCCACCATATATGAAACATAGAACCATCTGGGTGTAGACACCGCCATCAATTAGATGGATTAGTAATAGATATTTTAGCAAATCTAGTCGGTACCAAGTACCATCTATACAATATTTTAGTGAAAGTCTCTAGAATATTCAGACAATGAATGCTTTTTTTAGTCCCCATAAAAGACTTACACCAACTATTAAATGGAATGGGTGTTGCTAGGTCAGTTTCCCATTTGGTTAAAGCTTTGGGGATAAATGGAGTCTCCTTAGTTTTTATTAGTTCAACTGCAATAGAGAATATCTTTTTAGCCTTACACCCTGAAAAAATGTTCCTAAACAATTTTCCAAAATGGCCGTCTAATACCAATATGTTATCTTTCAAATAGCTCTTAATACGAAGAAAATTTAATAATTCTCTAGAGGGTAGATCTAACCAGTTTTTCAGAACTTCAAAGCTTTCTCCTTAATAAAGAAATCAATTAACTTCTCTATATGTTCTACATTTGCTTTATTTTTTAGCAAGTAATCTGCCAATCTCCAAATCTGCGGAGGTCTCTTATTAGTTTCCACCAAATCTGCGATTACCATATCATCTTAATTTGAATGTCCTTTACTTCCTGAAGCTGAAATACTATATCTTCTTCCTTTTCTTCTATTTTATGAATACGTTCCGTTAACGCAGCTAAGTCCATTTTCATATCAGAAAATTTGTCACTCAAATATTTTTTAATATCCTTAGAAAAATCTTCCAAGCATTTCTTTAAAAAAGTAGGAGCTTTAGCAGGTGAAGTAGAAACCCCTGTATGAAGAGATTCCAGAGATGATTGCTCCAAGCATTCTTGGTTATATTGTGGGACAAAGAAAGCCGATAGTCTTTTCTCTTGCTTCTGGCCTTTCTTATCAGCTTTTGTTGAAACTTTACTCTCTTGAGCTTTTTTGGAAGACATATCGCTTTAAATTTATAAAATAAAAGAGAATATGCCATCTGGAAAACTTATTTTAAACTAGGAAGAAGGAGAAACACAAAAAAAAATAACTGATTCCCCTCTATGTCCTAGGTAGCCCAGGGCAATCAATCAGCATCAGCTGTATGTGTGCAACTGAGTCAGCAAGACCATCCAGACCATCCAGTAACATAGCATGCCAGAAAATGATAATGAAAAAAAAAAGGGGAAGCAATCTCACTAAATCAGGTATCAGCATGGATGTCCGCCTGGATCAGCTAGCTGTCATCCTGTCTGATAACATGCTGCTGCGTTTCTTGACTTAGCGTCTCGCCTTCTCTTCCCTCCGATCTCTCGGGTCCTTCCCTCCTCCCCTCCCGGCGTGAGCGTCATCAAGTCATCACGTCGCCCGATCCAATCTTCTTTTCTATATTTATATATCTTTTGTATGTGTATTCATCTTCACAGTTGAAATGTTGTCCATTTATTTATGCATGTGTCTTTCTGTAATTCTTTGTCCCCTACAGTTTTAAAATTAAAAACTTAGAATTTTTTTATAGATGCTTATTTAATTTCTTTTCTTTTTCTTTTTTTTTTATTTATATATTTTTTTCACATTGTTTTTTTATTTAATTTGTTTTTGAGTATTTTATTTTATTATTTATATTTCACTAAAACTATGTTTATTAATTAGTTTATTTTATTGTAATAGTTTTGGATACATATATTCCTAAATTATTTTATTCAAGGTAGGTGACATTAGAACTTAAGGGCACATATGTCTGTACATTTTATATGGGATCTAATTTTGGATGGAAGTTTATCACATTTTATATATACTTTTCCTGACGAAAGTTCCTTAGAGAACTGAAACGTTTATCTTCTGTGGCAGATGCCTGAAGTTTTTTTTTTTTTTACAATATTTTCGAAGTCCTTAGAATGCTATCGTTACTTTATTTCTTGATATATATATATATATATATATATATATATATATGTAACTGAACCCCCATTATTTTTGCCTAGATTAGGTGCTTTAAAAAAAGAAAAAAAACTAATAAAATGTGTCAACATTGAAGTTGCTGTTTAGTGGATAGGTGAGTGTGCTGGATCTTGTGTATTGTATAAATTGGCCACCAGCAGCACCCCATTTATGCATGTTAAGTTGAGTGTAGCCCCCTGGTTATATAAATATATATACATATATATATATATATATTTTACTCTGACTCCACTTATTTTCCTTATGGACAGTTAACTTAAAGCCGCCTTCAACATGGATGCTGTCCAGGAAGTAGGAGGGTCTGGGAGGGAGGGTCTGCCGGAGATTGGCTGGGATGTGTCAGCTGACCGGAGTTCGCGGACGGTTCGCGACATCTCTATCAATAGAGTGGAACTTCCGTCTGGCTTACGTGTTTCCACCTCTGCCTTTTAATCCCACAGGTCCTTCTCAAGATAAGAACAGACAGAGCGAGAGTATTGGCAATAATCCCATGTTGGGAAAACCCATAGATGACCATTGCTCAATGAGAACTTCCCATATCAAACTTCCATATTGTGAACAGGGACCTGCCCTTGGAAGTTCTAAACATATTCAGGTTGACGGCTTGGCTACTGCAAGGCTAATCCTTCATAAGGTTTACAAGAAGACAGAATAGCTGTCTTACTTCACGCTACCAGGAGGTCTACATTGAAGATATACTTTAGGATTTGGTCTAAGTTGCTCCACTGTTGTAAGGAAGACCAGTGCCTTGTTTTACATCCTTCTATAGATAACATTTTCCATTTTTTTACAAGACGGTTTTGCAGCTCGTCTGGGAGTTTCTACACTCAAAGTTCAGATATCAGCCTTAAGTTTATTTCTAATTAAGGATTTGGCCTCCAATATTTTCATCATAATAATTTTTTATTTTTTTTTAGGTCCATCAGCCTCAAACGTCCTCCTAGACGATCGATGTTTCCAACTTGGGATTTAGCCCTGATCCTACAAGCTCTTTGTGTTCATTTTTGTCTCTTAAAGTTTTATTCCTGGTAGCCATCACATCGGCTAAAAGAGTGGGAGAACTTCATGCTCTGTCCTCCTCGGATGAATTTACTATTTTCCACAAAGACAAGGTTTTTCTTTATCCAAGACTGTCTTTTCTACCTAAAGTTTTATCTTCAAAGAATATTAATCAGCCGATTGTTTTACCTTCATTTTGTAGCAAAGCCTCATCTCCTCAAGAGCTCAGATGGCAGAAATTAGACGTCATAAGAGCTTTACTTATATACCTAGCCAGAACGAAAGAATTCAGAATTTCAGATCATCTGTTTATTAATTTTCAGGGTCACTTCAAGGGGAATGTGGCTTCCCACAGCACCTTATCCCGTTGGCTCATTCAAGCTATAGAATTGGTGTACTCTACAGCAGGTCTTCAGGCTCTAGCTATGCTTAAGGCCCATTCTACCTTATGGGCAGAAAAAGCTCTTGCATCTCCAAAGGTCATCTGCAAGGCAGCATGCTGGTCGTCTTTTAACACTTTTATCAAGCACTATTGGCTAGACACATTCTCTACCTCTGAAGCAGCTTTTGGACGTAAGGTGTTACAAGCTGTGGTGGCCTAAGTCCCACCCGGACGGGGATCTTGCTATATCCCAATGGTACTGCCACCATATGACAGAAAAAACAGAAATTTTACTTACCGTAAATTCTTTTTTTTTTTCTTAATATAGTGGCAGTACGGCTTCCCTCCCTCTTTATTAAAGAATTCTTTGCAGTACATTTTGGTCTGTGTTTCTTTTTCTTGTCACATACTGGGGTAGGTTTGCGGTACGGCGTTTTATGGGGCAAGGTCTTTTTGATCATTAATTCCTTGTTAGATGTCTTGTCCAAAGGGAGGAGCAAAACCTGATGGTACTGTCACCATATTAAGAAAAAAAGAATTTACGGTAAGTAGAATTTCTGTTTTCAGGTTATTTGACTTTGGCATTGTTTTTGACTTCCCTGTTTTCTGGCATTTCTGACCCCTGGCTTTTCCTTATCATTGTGTCTCTTTCTGTATCCATTGACCTCGGCTATTCCTGACTATTCTTTGGTACGTTAGTCCGGCCATTCTAAGGTCCGGTATACATTACCTATCAGTCCTCTGTGTCACACAATTCTACGTGCTGGGTCATACTGTAATCCCGACAGTTTGTATGTCAACCATTAGTTAAAGCCAAACCTTAAGCAAGTGGAATGTGATGAGGAAAATGTGGAAGCTTTATGGGTAAAGATCTGCTTGGGGCAAAAGACTGGAAATCAACTATTGGTTGGGA
>OW240918.1:69834328-69863676 GCA_933207985.1 Pelobates cultripes | reverse complement strand
AATGCTTTGGGGGCACCACTAGGGGGAGTGTGTAGGAAGACATGTGCTTCTGGTAGTGACATCACAGGCCAGCCTACTTACACTGAATAAAACCAGATGGAGGAGAAAACTCTGTCCCTTTGCCTGTACCTGACTGAACCTAAGATGTAGTACCAGTTCTGACTTAAGCCCAGCCAAAGAGCTGGGGCCTTGTAAGTAAAATGAACATTTAGCAATTGTAATAGCCTTTTGTGTAACATTTAGCAACCTTTTGTAAGTAATATGTTGTAGTTTTGTATTGTATAATTATTGTAGTAAATTGACATTCTGCTAGCATCTGTTTATTTATTATAGTTATATAAAAATATACATTTAATATTACAACGTTTTGTGTATTTTCTATCCACATATTCGACCATAATACCATGAATTATAACAATATTAATGTTGTTCCGTATTGCTTAATTATTATGTATTAAGAGATTAATATTCATATTTAGGTCACGACCACAACATTTGGCGTAGTCGGCAGGATTATGCTTGAATATTGGGGAAAATATAAATGTTATGCATTTTGCTTAAATCATACTGTAAATTGTCTGTCTGTATACAAATGAATAAATGAATGATGATTTGGTTTTAATGGAATGAATGCAGATAGCAAATAGGGATTAGATATTTGTTTTTAATGTATCTCTTGCTGTAGAACATAGTGATGAATTATTGTGTTGCTTGTCACCAATCTTTGGTCATTTGTATATAGGAGAAAACTTATGTATACTTTACCTTTTGTCTGACCATGTGGATTTTAATCCACCATTGACCACATGATGTGCATGAGTTGAGGCCTAGTTTCATTGTTTGCTACCATTTGCATAGGAAAAGACTTTTCACTAAACTAGTTCACCAGGTTTTATTGCTAAATTTGACCCTGTTTGTGTACTAATTTACATTTGTTTGGCATTCATGGATTTGTCTAGTTGAAAAGAGATTTGGACAAAATGTATTAAATTAGTAGTTAAGAAAAAGATACGTTTAGTAAAGCAGATTCAGTGAATAATAGATTTATGTGTGCGTATACACAGAATATTAGTATAAATATATATGATTTTGACTCATGAAGGAGAGACCACCTTTTTAACAGCTGTGTGACCATGCTTTTCAGCTACAGCTGGGGGAGAATTTGTCCTTGTTGGGGGTGGGTAGTCTTGCTGTATGAGAAAAAATAAACTGCATTGTTTTGTAAATTTAATTGCCTAAACTAATCAATTTGTGGAGTGTTTTTCAGCTTTATTATCCAGGACTAAGGAATTACTGGACATATGCAGGAACTGGTAACAAATGGACTGAAAAAATGGTAAAATAATTCCTTTGTCCTATTTAGTCTGAATATTTTAACAAGTTAGCATTTTTAACAAAGTAAGTGTAGGGGCTCAGATTAAGATTTATATTATTTTAGAAGCCATCTATAACTGATTTTAATATTTCCATGCTTTGAATTAGGGTGTATCTGCCTAGCGGGTGAACCTCCATAACGTGGGCTGTGATTTTAGTTACAGTGGCGGGTGGGGAACCTGAGCTAGGGGGTATTTAAACGTGTCCGGATAAGGGGGAGCATACCCAATAGTTGTTGTGCAGTTCTATCCTGTATTATTATTTGAAACCCTGTATTACTTATAAGTAGCGTTTTGTAACTTATTTGTAATTGTTTATATATATTGCTCTGGGAAAGGGATAGGCAAAATCTCTGAGAGACCAGGAAATATATTTAAAAAAGGGCGTATTACACTAGTGGTAGGGTGGCCTATCATGACCATAGAGACCCTTGGTGACTAGTTTTTGTTGTATATTGCCCTGGGAAGGGGATACGCTATTTAATAGAAATTCCTGAGAGACCAGGAAATATACAATAAGTGATACGTGAGTGTACTGGTTAAATTGCAGACATATTGGCCCAGAACCTTTAATCGAGCCGGAAAAGAGGCTGCTGTATGTTTGCTCCTCTATAATTTTGCGGGGGCAGTCACCCCCATGCGGAAAGCCACTGCCATCACAGGGTGGTTAGTTGTGCAGGCCCTTAGCCGCGAGGTGCAAGCATGTCCGTGGAAAGGCTAGAAATTAATAGGGAGTCACTCATAGCTGTCAGAAGTGTTGAACTTTGAGACATATTGACCTATATCCTTTCAGAGGCGGAAGAGGTGTTGTGGTTCACTCCTCTATAATTTAACCAAAGGGTGGAGAGTTATTAAACATGTTTAGGTTGGCTAGAAATGTGTTTCCTGAATTGCAGAGAAGATGCAGAAAGCAGCTATTAGCTTATTGTTTTTTAAGAGCCTTGTAAAAAAAAAAAAAAAAATTAAGAATGTTATCTTGTTGAAAAAAATTGTTTATAAAATGAAAAGCTGAAGGAATGTGTTTACATGTCTGTGTGTGTGTGTATATATATATATATATATATATATATATATATATTCTAAGTAAAATATTTGCAGTATACTCTATAAGTGACTAGGAAAGTAATCCTGATCTGTTTCCTAACCTTTTCAGATGTAGCAGAAACCAGAGGTGGACATTGGAACACAGATAGAATATCAGATGGAGACCAGTGTTTAAATGTTGACCTTTGATGAGCTATTGAGTGTTTTATTTTATTGTCTATTTAACATGTCTATGCTATGATTTTGTGCATACTATTCTCTTATTTCTAGTGATTGTATTGCAATTGAAACCCTTATGTATTATTGTTGTATGTATGTATGTACGCTTGCCTGGGAAAGGGGGGAATTGACCCATAGGGACCAGGGGGTATTTTTGTGTAAACCAAACTGGGGTGGGAGGGCTCTAACGAGGGAACCCCATTGTCCAGTAGGTGCTTGATTTGTGTCTGTGTAAAGTGCATGAGTGGTTGCAGTACAAAAAAAAACAAAAAAAAAAACGGAAGAATGATAAGAGGGATAAGAGAAAGTAGGCATTTTGGGTTATCTATACATGTTTAAATAGAAGGGTGGTAAATAGGAATGTAATTGTTTTGGTTAATGTTTAGATTAAATTGGTTAAATACAGCAGTGATAACGAGTGTTTAGATTAAATTGGTAAATGCAGCAGTAATAACGAGTGTTTGGGTTAAATTGGTAGATACAGCAGTGATATTGTGTTTATCTGTGAATCAGGAGTGTGCTGGATGTGAAGAGAGGTGTGTAGGTATTTATCCAAACGCCATAGGAAAAAATATGGTTAAGACACCACAGTCAAATGGTACTTGTGATGATTGGCACAGTTATTATTTATGTTTGTGTTCGTCATTGCCTGTGTTTTCATTCAAGAACTTTCAAGCAAGGATATTTTAAGCAGAAGAAGGAGAAGCACTGGACACTATGCTCAACTGTTGCTGTAAGGAGAAATATTGCTAAGAGTGGTGAGAGTCAGAACAAAATGCATCAGGAGCAGGAAACTTTTACGTCAAGGTGGTTAATGGTATAAAGAAAGAAAAAACAAAACAATGTGACCACAAACACACAAAAGTCCTTGATCGCATGAACTGTTTCATTCATCCCTGTCTCCATGCGTATGTTCTATGAGACTGTCGAAGAATAGAGTATTCCAGTTTCCAGGACTAATGTTTCTGAAAACTCCAGGCACACAGACCAGCCAGAGGCTACAGAAATCGAGTCGGTCTGTGCCATGATTCATAGGTGTTATGAGTTTGCGGTGTCTAATACTATATTAAGCTCCAGAACACATCCTCACATGAACACAATATCATTGGTTAATCTAATAAAACATGGTTTGAGTTGTTCATTATTATAAGGGTGGGTATGTGCCTGTTTCCCAACTGGTAATGCATGTGCTCAATGGTGAACATTTATATAAGCAATAAAATGTTAATGGGTAATAATTAATGGGTAAATGGGTATCGTTCTTCAAAAGGTGGGTTTTGTTGTAGGGCAGGTAGTGTTAAAATGGGGGAAAATTCAAAATGTACTGGTTTTATAAATGCTTGTTTTATGACATAAGTCAAAGGGTGGTTTGTAATGGTATTTATTAATTAATGACTTTACATCATAAAGAAAGCATATTTAGTGTAATGCTTTGGGGGCACCACTAGGGGGAGTGTGTAGGAAGACATGTGCTTCTGGCAGTGACATCACAGGCCAGCCTACTTACACTGAATAAAACCAGATGGAGGAGAAAACTCTGTCCCTTTGCCTGTACCTGACTGAACCTAAGATGTAGTACCAGCTCTGACTTAACCCCAGCCAAAGGGCTGGGGCCTTGTAAGTAAAATGAACATTTAGCAATTGTAATAGCCTTTTGTGTAACATTTAGCAACCTTTTGTAAGTAATATGTTGTAGTTTTGTATTGTATAATTATTGTAGTAAATTGACATTCTGCTAGCATCTGTTTATTTATTATAGTTATATAAAATATACATTTAATATTACAACGTTTTGTGTATTTTCTATCCACATATTCGACCATAATACCATGAATTATAACAATATTAATGTTGTTCCGTATTGCTTAATTATTATGTATTAAGAGATTAATATTCATATGTAGGTCACGACCACAACATTGTGGAACTCACTTCCCTCCTCTGTTAGATGCTCACCCAGTCTCCACTCCTTCAAAAAAAATCATTAAAAACCCTGTTCTTCATAAAAGCGTATCAATTAAACTGTTAATAGCTCCTGACTAATTCTTCTCTTGCAACTGTCATTAGTCTAATACTATCCTTACCTTTTGTGTCACTTTACCCCACTCCCTCCAGCATGTAAACTCATTGAGCAGGGCCCTCAACCTCTCTGTTCCTGTGTGTCCAATTTGTCTGGTTACAACTACATGTTTGTTCGCCCACCCACTGTAAAGCTTTGCAGAATTTGTTGGCACTTTATAAATAATAACATAATAATAATAATAAGTCTATTGATGGAAGAATGGTATCATTAATATTACCAAAGATTTTACATATATAATGCAAATTAATATAGGTAATTGATAACGATTCACCTGAAATACAAAACACCTTAGTGCATATACATCCCGTGCAAGGGATGGGTAAAAGCATAAAACATGAATACATTTCAGAAACCAAATCATGGGGTAACGGTGGTTTGGGGGACACAAGACAGGATTAGTATGGGTTTATTACACATCATTTAGTAATTTTAATGATTATAATTAAGATGTTATTCTTCTTTAGTTGGCATATGTGTAAAAGAGTAAATCGTATACAGTCTCAAATGGTAGACGTTGAATACAGATGTAAATATCTGACAACAAAGTTAGAATCCTATAAGGAATTGGAGTAAGTTATTATGATGCATTACATTTTTAAAAGTATCACGGGGGGGGATGAAATATATTTAATGAACTTTAAATATCTGATGTGTTGTAGAATTTTATCTTTGTGATATTAATATTATCATTTTTGTATTAGTTGAAATTCATTTAATTTCAAAGTATTTTCAGACACAATAACTGAGAGACCTTATTCATCTGTATATCATTGGTCGCCACATATGGTTCTTGTTGAGATAATGATTGATGGAGGCCTGTTGATATTAACCTTTAACCCAGCATTGCAAACCAGACTCCCATGTGTATTAGACTTCCATTGCAAGTCAGACTCCCATGTGTATAAAATATTTGCAGATGGAAATTCCTCACCAATACTTTTAACAACAAAATTGGATACTATCTTGCTAAGTGCTTACAACTAGGAGAGAATTGCAGTAAATTAAAAATATATATATTTTTCTTCAGAATATGGGGCTGTAGATCTGCAAATCCCAGTTACAAAGGACACACCACTGATGCTGCTAACTCATTACTGCCCATGATTTTCATAGACACATACTGATATAAAATACATGTGATTTTATTTTGAAAATACTTTTTGACATATATGCTAAAGTAAATACACTTTCAATGTTAAATTCATGTTTCATCTGCATTTCTTAAATTAATTTGTATTTTTTCCTTTACTACCATCTAAATTAATCACGATTTATTGAGAAGGTAGAAAATTACAAAGACTAGAGCTAGAAGTAAAAACCATAAAGAGCCATAAGCCCATTATAGTAATTAAAATATCACCCATCAGTGTCATGTTATTTGCCTTCTTTTGTCATGTTATATGTCTCCCGTGTCTGTTTATATTTCTAATGTTGTTCTCCTTTCAGAATAATTAATTGACATTTCAATACCTAACCTTCTTTTCCCTGTAAAAGCCGTCTTTTTTCTCTAATCAGATCTTGATTTTTGAGTCCTAATTAACTAGTCTCTGGTTGTTTCCTCTAGCCCTCTCTGGGCTTGGAAGCAACTAGCCTCTCCCACCTACCCCCACATTGTTGATTCCCTTTGGTACACTGCTTTAGAGCCAAGTTTCCAAATTTGATTCTCAGATTGTCCTACATATCAAATTGCTACAATGGGAATGGAAATTACTTGGACTGAATAAATGAACATCAGATTGCCCATTTTTACCCCACATTCTCCATATTTATTACAAACTCAGATTCTGAATTGGATTGTGATAGCGCCATAACTATTTGGCCATGGTACCTTCTCTTAGAACTGTTTATTGATGTTGGCATTTTGAATAAGTATGATCTGTGTTTTAAAACCCTTTAATTATCATCATTTAAATGTAAACCTCATAGCATTACATATTAATTTCAACTCTTTGATATTGTTTATGTTTGTTGAATATCCAATTATTGTTTTAGTAACCTTTAACTTAATTTGGCAGTAAAAAAAAGAAAGAGTGCTTTCTGCACTGATTTCTTCGTTCCTATTCCTTTATATCTACCAAGTTTTATATTGTGATTTGTTAGTTTAAAAGGGAGAACATAACAATCAGTTACAAGTGTTTATACTTGATATAGAAAGTCTGAGAGAGAGTATGACATGAAAATAAGCTGCACTATAGGCTGAGAATAAAGTGCTACTCAATACAAAGAAACAATACTAGTACTGTAAAAAATAAATATAATAAAACTAAGAATAAACCATCATAGACAGAAATTATCTCTAGTTACTCCTCCGTGGTAACATATGAGCAATTAAAATAGTCATTTGATTTTCAGATATTAGCTAATAGCACTCAAATGGACCTCACAAGTCCCTCAAATGTACCTCATAAGGTAGGGCTCCTGTGAAACTGCAATAATATTGCAAAGTAAGTGCACAAACAAAGTCAATTGAGTTATCTTTTCCATGTCCTACAAATGGGTAGATCTTGTTGTAACCCCTCCAGGATTATTAATGTACAGTGGAAATATCCCTAGTCTTCTTAGGAAAGCATTCACTTCTGACAAGTACCTAATATATTGCATGGAATCCTCATGTGTGATCATGGGAGATTTAGAATGTGATGCCTTAGGGTCTCAGACTTATGGTCATGCTTCAATAATTGTACCCAGGCCAGAGTTGTTTGTGTCAAATTAAATGTTAGAAAATGGGCTTAAAAAGAATATTGTGACTGTTCTCAGACAGTCAGGAATTGTACGAATACATAAAACAAAGTCTCTATGTAAGATTTTCAGTGGCTTAGGAAACTTATTCTAAGTTACCTCCACCCACCTACATGTAATTTTAGAGGTTACAATACTGTTTAAATAGTATTTTCTTGTAAAAGTCGGTGGGTGCTAAATGTTGCCTTGTTTTGCAATTTTTTTTGTTTATTTCTTACATTCAAAGCATGTGCTTTTGCATAAACATAAATCTGCTATGACAAATCTTACTCTACAGCTTGAAGTATAAACAGTCTAACTTAGCCTAATTAAGGAAATTAGAAATTATGGTAGCTCACAAAAACAATCTACACATTGTACATGTTCCAATTAAATATGAACATGTACATGAATTGATCTTTCAGATATATGAATCCTGAGAGTCAGTGAATGTTCTGTGTTGTTAAATGCTTATTCAAATTCAGCAGTTTCTGTAGAGTGTTCACATGTCAAGCGTGAAAGGTTGTAGTTGGATGTCATATTTCTTCCATCATTCTAACTCACAAATATTCTCTATTACCTTTGACCTATACATATAGGACATACACACACACACACACATATATAACAAATGTTATTTATTTATTTATAAGAATGTAGTATATTCTGTACAGAAAGCATTAAAAAAAAAAATCATACCTGAAAACACCATAGATATTATTTGATACATGACAGTGTTGTTGAAAGGATGTTTTCATTTTTCTTTTAAGAAATACCTTTACTTTTTTTTTGTCAAACCATTTAGTAAAATAAGTATTTTGTCTGTCACAACTCCACCTTTCTGAGGGACTATAGTGGAAAAATAATATAATTCACCTTATTACTTATTCATTATTTGTTTTTATAAGAACCATTGTTAGAATAATAACTCATTTACTGAACTGTGGTTTAAAATAACTTAGTAAAATGTATATGACCACAACAAAAATAGAAAATGAAATAAATATAGACCTTAAAGATAATTATTTAAAGCTTTTATTATATTCTTAATGACATGCTGATTTAGCAATTAATACAACTTATTAGAAAAAGTGAAGTCTCCTGAATGAGCCAATTCTTGGGCTTATGGCACCCCAGTCAGTATATTTTCTGTACTCTCCAGGTCTAAGATAATACTGGCGGCCCCTGTAATTTGGTTCCTCGTAGAACATCCAGTAGCCATCAAGTACCTGGCAGGAGTGGATGTCATGGTAACGGAATCTCTCGTTGACATTAGGACAATCTTCAGTAAACTCCATCATCTGACCTTGAAAATCTTCCCTCTCATAGACCTTCACTCTGAATGATCCATGGTGCTTTATGAATAAAAAATATTTATAAACAAGAGTACAATGATTATATAACTTCATATAAACATCAAAAATCTATACAATAGTATAGATTTTTGTATCAATGTTAACCCCCCCCCCGTTACCTGACAATGGAATTGTGAATTGAAGATATATTCCATAACATAATTAATAATGGTAACAAAAGGATATATTTGCAAAGGTAAAACAATAATTAATTGATAATTGGGAAATAATTTTTTTTGGACTGAATCATAATATTTTTATAATATGCTCTGGTTAATATATTTACCTGTGGGCTAATACGGCAAGATCTGATGGAGTCATTGAAACCCATCCATTGCTGGAAATTAGGATATTCTCCCCTGCTTAGGTAATACTGGTGTCCTCTATAGTTGGGGTGCTCATACAGGATCCAGTTTCCACTTTCCACTCGGACAGAATTACAGCGATGAAAATATGAGGACATATCTGGACACTCAGAGTTGCACTCATAAGAGCGGCCCTGGAAGTTACGATCCTCGTAGAAAACAATCTGTGAAAGAACCATGCATTTGAACATTTTAGATTTTTCAGATTATAATTGTTTTAGTGGTTAATAATTTCATTTAAAAATGTTTCTGGTTTGATTACTTGATGCTATAGATTCCTAAAAACACCAACTATTACCCTGTTTAAATAATAAAGTGTAGGAGATTTATACATATAAGTTTAGGGTAGAATTGGAATATAAGTTTTTGGTACATTTTGTGTTTTTGATTGGTGAGCTTGCATTCACTTTCACATAATTATAGCAATTTATTACAGTGAATAGTGGCATCTACTAGTGAGTACTGAGAATGTCCTGCTTCTTGTATTCCATGGACTCCTCTGTCATTTTAACATAATCCTAGAAAAAATTTAATCAAACACGGAAACAATCTTAATCTTGAGTCTGAAAAATGTGAATTATGTGTTCTGATTAATTCTTTTTCGATGAGGCATCAAATGTCCAAAACTGGTTTACGGAATATTGTGTTGTTATCTTTTTGACCTAAATTATGTCACCACAGTATATTATTCAGCAGATAAAGTTTGCTGGCTTTCAGTGTAAGCTTTTTTAATATTAACTGTTTGGTTCATTTAAAAAAAAAAAATCTGTTTATTTTTTCCAATATTTCTTGTGTTACAAATATTTACAATGTTCAGATCATCTTACCTTTCCCATTTTCAGTGATGGTTGATCTGTTCATGCAAGTTGTGCTGTTACACAGAATGAAGAGCCTTTATATACCATGTATCTTGCTGATGCTCTAATACATTGAAAGCAATGGTGAGCTGGTTTCTTTTCAACAGTAATTGAAATCTATAGCTATTGTATACTATATGCTTTAGTATAGCTATTGTATCCTATATGTTTTTTTTGTTTGTTTACCTGCTGGAACAAGCAGTTCCTGGTTCTAAGAGAGATCTAGAGAAAAATGTGACAGGTCTTTTCTTTTAATAGATTATTTCCACTGTGACCTGGAAAAAGCATTCTAAAGCACATTTTAGAAAAAAAAAAGAAAAAAGCTTTTACATTGAGGCCAATTGTTCTGCAACTTGTTTAAGTTTTTTTTTTTTTAAAGATATTATTATTATTGTTATTGTAACGGCTACCCAGCTGGAAAGGGGTATCTGCCGTTGGAGACGTCCTTTTCTAGGCAAGCTGCTGTGAAGTAATGGAGTTCTTATTCCCATCCACGATATCCAAGTGTATAATCCGGCAGTGCTGTAAAATAAGGCAGAGTAACGGTACCATAAATCCCCTCCAAGAACGAGACAAGGCTACATTTTGAAGGGTCAAGTAGAACTGATGTTTATTGACAGGGGTCTCCTTTTATGCAATGGTGCCCTCTGAAAGGCTACACCCACATAATTAACACAACAGCCAATTAGATAAATGATTCAACCCCCACGTCTCCTCCCCTCAGATAACATATAACATAATTAAAACAGACACAATTTTAACCACATTCTGGATGTACCCCAAAAACAGGGGGTACACCTTTAAGTCCAGCACCGCTTGATAGCTCTCACTCAGGGGAACAACATGTCCAAATTTCAGCCCATTCGGTTGAGGGGTTCGGGAGTTATGGATCTTTGAAGTTTTGACCTACCGCAAAGGTTTTCTAGCCGAAAAGAGTTCCATAAGTTTTGGCCTTGCGGTCGGTCTCCGTTCGTGCATTAAAACCCCACGAACCCCTTGCCATCCACAGTGATCCTGGTGTTCGCTAGAATCCCTATGTGAGCTTAAACAAAACTACCGAATGGCCGGTTATTATTATTATGATGTTAGAGGTTACATGTAACATGCAATTTTTTACTAAAGTAAATTCATGTTGGTTTTACCAGTCAAATGCATCAGCCATAATCACAGCCATTTTTTCATCCTATTACACCTTCTGAACTCAGGCTAGAATTGTGTGTTTGTATTTTCAACATGATCACAATCCAAAACATTTGAACAATAAAAAAAAAAAAGTTACAAACTTGACTTATCTCTTATTGGTATTCACATTATCTCATCATCATGGAGTTAACAACAAGTAAATCTTGTTGTGGAGTTAACAGGTAAATCTAAAGTAAATAGTGCTTTTTTATAATACTTTATTTTTGCAGTGCATTGCATACATAAAGTTATTCAGCGATATCGGTGATGTAGACAAGAATAAAGACGTGTTAAACTTAGCAGGATTTATGCACTATTTTTGTTAAACAAGGTAATTGTAAACCGAGGGTATCAGAATACAATACAAGTTGTTAGAGATTGTGAATAAGTGAAAACATGTACTGATAATCCTCTGTTGGAGGAATATATATGTACATCTTGGGAATATACCCTGGTTTGTATCAGGTAAACTGAATGCTTGTTGGCGTATATATAAGTGTAGGACAAGCTTTGACAAGTTAGATGTGTCAGTATGGAGGCATGTTAGTAGCCCCTAACCAAGGGGGCTGTGAGGGGGGGCAGGTGTTTTACGCCATATATTAGAGGTTGAAGGCCTAGTAATTAGTCCAGTTCATGGTACCGAAGCTTGTGATCCTCTTGCCCTAGGGACAAAGGGAGTGATATTATCAGGGTCCCAAGATGTTACTGGATGTGTTTCAGATGTGGTTACATCTGGTAGGGACAGTCCCATTTTTTAAGAATGTTGATGCTTCCTCCATCGATGTAAGGATGTGTGCAGATCAGGAGTGGGTTACCACCAGAGAGCTGTTAGTTCCCCATCTATATGCCAGCCCTGCTGATTGCAGTTGGGTTGTGAAAGTGTATAAGATTTCCGCCAAGGTAAAGTGGCTCTTGTAAGGTCATCAAATGTGAGAGGTGTTTTGCCTTTCAGGGCAGTCATTATGTGGATTTTGTCATGTACGGTGATGCAGCGATGTATGACATCTCTTATCATATTTGGGTTTGAGTGGATGTTGCTGGCGACATGGTAGGCTCCATCGATAGTTAGTCTCTTTGCCACTGCATGAGGTAGAATGGCACCCAGTAGGCATTGGATGTAGTGTGCTAATTCTTCTGCCATTACAGTGGCTGGGATGCCACAAATTTTAATATGAGTGCGGCGTTAGCGGTCTTCCATGGCCTTAACTTTAACTGAGAGGGTTCTTTGTTTGTTGTGTACTGAGTCGCTGAGAGTGGTCATTTTAGTGTGTATATAAGCAATGTCCTCCTCTGAGGCCTGTACCTGGTCTGTGACAGCTTGCACTTCAGTTTTAAGGAGAGCGGAGTCCGCCGTTAGGAGTTTATGGATGTCCACTAATAAGACCCTCAGGTCACGTTTGGTGGTAGGAGCTGAGTCATCTGAGGGGTTGGCAGGTGGAGATTGCAGAGAGTTCTGTGCTTTCTCCAGCTCCTCACATCCCTCTGTGGGAGCTTGGCCAGATACAGGCAGGTCTGTCACTGGTGCTGGCTTGTGCTGGGCAGGCCTCTGTAATATAGCCCCTATGTTTCCTATGGAATTGGGCTTTTGTGATCGCCACCCCATGGTTGGTTTGTTGTCTTGAGTAGGAGATGGCGTGGGAGGTGAAGCCACAGCGTGTCTCTCCACAGTGTTTCCACCAATGAACTCTTCGAGGGCTCGGAATCTCAGTGTGTGGTAGGCCGCAGATTTGCACTACCTCTTAGGCTGTTTTGGGGCAATAAAGAAAGGCATCTATCAATGCAGCCTGTGTAGTATTTTCAAGCTAGGTGGTTTTTGGAGCTGGATCAGTGTTAGTTTTGTGAGGATGAGGCAGATATGGAAATTTCCTGAGAAACTGAGTGAAATGGCATTCGATCAGATTTTTATGGCATTCTCCGCCCCCTAAATAGTATTTTTTGTGGTTACATCACATATTTAATATTATTATTCTTAATAATCTTAATTTTATTTTAACTGTAATAAAATCACATCCACACTTTTGCATGCATAGACATTTACCAACAAAATACAATAACATACTACAAACAGTTGAGAGGAGAGAAGGCTGAGTTCTATAAGAGAAGCATGTATCTATCCTATGCAATTTATATATTAGATCATTATAAAAATAACTCTCTTTTAACTATTATAGCTGAAAAACATAAGTGCTTTTTCAAGACAACGTTCTCGTATTCTTTTGTTTTTAGCTGATGAGTTATTAATTCAACTCCATTGTCCATCTTAAGTTGGAAAATGATTTGATCTTTCCATTGTGAATTCATAATTTCTTGGGATTGTTTCCAACCTCTAGCTAACAACGGTTAACAACTAAAATACCATACTCTGCCATTGCAGTATATGGATATTCATGTTTCAGAAATGACAAAGCAAAAAACTATAATTGTTGCTGGAATCTACTGCCCACCTAGCTAACCAGTGCATGCTTTTTCCGATATAGTCCAATTCCTTTGTGAAACTGTAGCTCAAAACCAAAAAAGTGAACTGTTAGTTTTTGGAGATTTTAATATTAATTGGCTCTTAATAATTAAAAAATGAAAAATCAGTGTGGACCACATCACAGCCCAGTAATGTTGCTGTAGCTCATTTCGCAAGCAATTGCTAAACCTGTCACTACCCTAATCAATCAATCCCTGGTGTCTGGATATATACCCAAACTTTTGATGACTGCAAAAGTAGTACCAATGGAAAAAAAGTAGTACCAGTGGATTGCGTTCTCATCTCTTTTTTAAACATTATTCTGTTTGAATACTAAACAAATCACCGAATAACAGACCACCCATACACAATAATTACATCCCCAAAACATATATTTGATAACTGAGTACTCCTTCAAGTCCTATATACCTGATAGCCTGAATCTGAGTGCTCAACATATCCAGAAAGCGCTCAGATCCCATAAACACAGCCGAAATGCAAGTGGGGTAAAATTTAGACCGTGCACGAGGTGCCTGCCCAAAAGATTTCCATGAAATTAGGCTGAACGGTCAGTCTGCTTCGGGGGTACAAAATGCAATAAAGTACCGAACATAAACATTCATGAATATGCCAAGTTTTGGTCTCACCGAATGCCTTTCAATTTCAACACCTTTTCCCGAACTTCGATGGAGGTGGAAGTTCCAGCGGTGTTCGCTTGTCGAATGTCTGATTTTAGTTCCATACACTCAACACTGTGTGCCACTTGTTGACCCTGTAAACCTCTGCCAACACCTCAGTAACTGCAATAACACCAACTTTCTAAGCGGTCGGCTGGTTGGTCGTCATTCGTATGTGCGAACAAGTGGTGTTTGGTCGTCGAGTGTATGGAACTAAAATCAGAAACTCGACAGCGTAAACACCTCCATCGAAGTTCAGGAAAAGGTGTTGGAATTGAAAGGCGTTCGGTGGGAACAAACCCCCGAACAAGAGACACAAACTAGGCATATTCAGAAATGGTTATGTTCTGTAATTTATTGCATTTTGTACCCCCGAAGAAGGCATTTCGGTTGTGTTCGTGGGATCTGATTGCTTTTGGGATATGTTGGGCGCTTAGATCCAGGCTATCTAGGGATATAGGACTTGAGGAAGTACTTAGTTATTAAATATATTTTTTGGGGGTATAAGTATTGTGTATGTCCTGGACCTGAGAGTTCATGTAATTATTTGTGTGTTGTACAGTAGTCTTCTCTCAGGTTCAGTGGGGAATGCCCCTGGAATATGTTACAGTAAACCGCTTTCATGGGAATGCACATAAAAGGCCATGTGTGGTCCCTATTAAATCAGTTACAGTTTTACCCTCAACACAGAGCCTTGTCTTGTGTTTGTAAGAACAGCTATAACAGCTATATCACCACTCATGGGTTTATCACTTTTAGGATTTTTGTAGCTCTACTCACACTTGGGGGGAAAAAGAACATCTCTGGCGGCGAAACCCTTCTTCCCATCTGGGTGTCCGCCACATATTGTGGCAGCAGTAGGATGGTTCTTTTTCAGCAGAGAAGATGCTACAATGAGCTCTAAAGGCGGAATAGTGGATGGAGAATCGGTATGGACAACTGAAATCATCCACCTTAAAGGATCTGTTGGAGAGCCGCGGCCGAATGGCAAACAACCATAGGAAAAGGGAATTAATTGCCGAACTGCTTGAAATGGACCGGACTGACAATGGATGTCAGGAATGCGGAGGAAAACTTGCTAAGCTCCATTCAGTTGCGGTTGGCATTGTATGGGCCAAATCCTCCTGCAGACATTGCTACTCAAGTGATGGCTGGCGCAGATACTGATGACCGGGAGAAGCATCAGTATCAGCTACGTTTGGTGGAGCTTTAGCGACTAGAAGACTCACCAGTGAGGGTACTTCCACCCACTATAGAACGGAGGAAGGTACCCTTTTCTGCTTTTAGAAATTTTCAAGAAGGAGAAATAGATGGGTACCTTGCAGACTTTGAGAGACAATGCGCTTTACACAAAGTACCCACAGATGAATGGGTTACCATTTTGGCTGGGAAGTTATCAGGGAGAGCTGCAGAGGCGTTCAGGACCATCCCCGGTGATGAGATCCAGCATTACATTGCTGTAAAGGAGGTGTTGCTTGCCCGGTACACCATCACCCCAGAGCCGCACCGCCAGCAGTTCTGAGAGTCCAAGAAGCAAGGGAATGACTATTACACCGTATAGGCCTGCTGTCTCCGCAGGACAGCGTCCCACTGTGTAACCGGTTGCCAAGCAGTGTCTGGGGAGGACGTACTACAATTATTTCTACTGGAGCATTTCGTCAACACCCTCAACCCTGACATTAAAGAATAGATACGTGACCTACCTGAGGTGGCTCGCTTAGCTGATGAGTACACGGATTCCCGAAAGACTAAACAACACACAGTAAGACTCCCTCCATGACCAGAGATCCCCGCCATTGTGCCCCCCCCACTTCTTACAAGGAACCCCCAGGAATCACAGATGTTGCAGACACCCCGATGGGAAGAGGGGTTTCGCCACCAGAGATGTTCTTTTTCCCTCCAGTGTAAGTAGAGCTGCAATAATCCTAGAAGCAATAATACCAAGAGCAGTGATATAGTTGTTATACCTGTTTCCTACAAGCACGAGACAAGGCTCTGTGTTAATGGGTAAAACTGGAACTGATTTAATGGGGAACACACACAGCCTTTTATGTGAATCCCCATGTAACATATTTCAGGGGCATTTCCCACTGAGAAAAAGACTACTGTACAACACACAAATAATTACATTAACTCTCATTTCCAGGACATACACAATAATTATATCCCCAAAACATATATTTAATAACTGAGTACTCCCTCAAGTCCTATATACCTGATAGCCTGAATCTGAGCGCCCAACATATCCAGAAAGCGCTCAGATCCCACAAACACAGCCAAAATGCAACTGGGGTAAATGTTAGACCGCGCACAAGGTGCCTGCGCAAAAGAGTTCCATGAAATTAGGCTGAACGGTCGGTCTCCTTCGGGGGTACAAAATGCAATAAAGTACCGAACATAAACATTCATGAATATGCCAAGTTTGTGTCTCACCGAATGCCTTTCAATTTCAACACCTTTTCCCGAACTTCAAAGGAGGTGGAAGTTCCAGTTGTGTTCGCTTGTCGAATGTCTGATTTTAGTTCCATACACTCAACACTGTGTTCGCGGTTAAAGATAGCCGCTGCCATGTGTTCGCGCATGTGAACGACGTCAACCCAGCCGACCGCTTAGAACGTTGGTGTTATTGCGGTTAGTGAGATGTTGGCGGAGGTTAACAGGGTCCACAAGCAGCACACTTTACATATGGGTGGTCTGACATTCGGTGGTTTGTTCAGTATACGAACAGGATAATGTTAAAATAAGAGGTGAACGCAATCCACTGAATAAATAGGAGAATGGGACAAAAAGCTTTATAATCCAGGGACAGGGTGGTCTGTCACAGTACCTATCCATAAAAGTAGTGACAATTATCTATCTAGTGACAGGTATCTAAATATTGTCCAATATCATTGCTCCCCGTATTGTCAAAAATATTGGAAAAATGCGCTCACATGCAACTATGTGAATATTATCAACAATCAAACTATCTGACCCCTGATCAAACAGATTTTATCCAAATCACTCAAATTCGACTGCCCTCTTAAAAGTTTGCAATGACATCTAAATTGGCATGGAACAAGGAAACGTAACTAGAGCTATTTTCCTTGATTTAGCCAATGCCTTTGACATAGTAGACCATGGCATTCTTTTGCAAACACTTAAAAACTCGGGTATTGGTGGTGATCGTCCGCTAACCTGGTTTCGATCATATGTATCAGACCAATTGTAATATGTGATAGGCATGTGCATGGGAAAATTTTTCGGTTTGGTTCGGCATTCCGAAATTTGGTACTTGGGCAATTCTGCGCTTCGGCAATTCGGCATTCCGACACATTGGAACTTCGGCAACTTTGGCACTTCGACACTTTGGAACTTCAGAACTTCGACACTTCGGAAATTCGGTAATTTCGGAACTTCGGGACCTCGGCAATTAGGCACTTCGGGACTTCGGCATTTCGGGACTTCGGGGCTTTGGAATTTCGGAGCGTCTCTTGCAGCTGCTTAGTAGATAACTCCCTAATTCCCATGGTCTTTCAGCCAAATTTACTAATACTATACCGCGAGTAGGGGCATGTCTATTAAACAGTGAGCCAGTGGCTGCTCACTGTTAAAAAAAAAAAATGGGTCCCCCCTCCCAAGCCCCCACCCATGACACATGAGTGGGGGCTTTTAAACTAAAGGGGAGGCCTATTGCCCCCCCCGGATCCCACCCCTGAGCGACGGGTGGGTCCCTAAAGTAAAATAATGGGGGGACCTATTGTCCTCCCCCCCGGCCCCCACCCCTGAGCAGCGGGGGGGCCCTAAAGTAAAATAATGGGGGGACCTATTGTCCTCCCCCTGGCCCCCACTCCTGATCGGCGGGGGGGCTCTAAATTAGAATGAGGGGGGGACCTAATGTCCTCCTCCCGGCCCCCACCGCTGAGCGGTGGGTGGGGGCCCTAAAATACTAATTAGGGGGGACCTAATGTCCTCCCCACTGGCCCCCACCTCTGAGCAGCGGGTGGGGGCCCTAAATACTAATTAGGGGGGACCTAATGTCCTCCACCCTGGCCCCCACCCCTGAGCGGTGGGTGGGGGGCCCTAAATAAAAAAATAACCCCCCTCCCCAGATGACTAGGGGTACCCAAACCCCTAGTCACCCCCCTTCCCCAAAAAATTAACCCCTGCCTACCCCCCTCACCCTACAAATAATGAGGGGGAACCATTTAACTAAATTCCTGAAAAAAAAAAAACTTACCATTTGATGTTTTCTTTCTTCTAAAATCTTATTTTTTCAGCCCTAAAAAAAGGCCAAATAAAAAGCCATAATAACCGACGCCCTTAAAAAAAAAAGAAATGAGCGCAAAAAAAAAAAAAAACATCTTCACCCAGCGAGGGCTCCGCGCAGACTGAGCTCTGCAGGGTGGGGGAAGGCTTATAAAGGCTTGCCCCGCCCTGCAATTAGGCTCAGAGCACTTTGATTGGTGGGTTTAAGCCATCCAATCAGAGTGCTCTGACAGGTAAATGAAGAGACTGACAGGTAAGTCTCTACATTTAGCTGTCACAGCACTCTGATTGGTTGGTTTGAAATCAAAAAAGTGCTGAAGTGCAGAAGTTCCGAAGTTGCCAAAACTTCGGAACTTTGGCAACTTCGGAACTTCTGCACTTCAGCACTTCGGAACTTAGGCACTTCGACACTTCGGAAATTCTGTAATTTCGGAACTTCGGCACCTCGGTAATTCAGCACTTCTGCAATTCGGCACTTCGGCTATTCGGAAGTACCCAAATGTCCGAATTGCCCAAAATTCGTTCGAATTCATTTTCGGCCCGAAACGAATTGCACGTGTCTAATATGTGACCACTTCTGATAGTGCCTCCTTCCGTCTACCATTCACATGTGGTGTTCCCCAAGGCTCCATACTCAGCCCACTACTATTCACATTATTTATAAATTATCTGCCTAAAGTCTGTGAATCCTCATCTGTACACATGTATGCAGACGTCACTATAATCTGCGCTAGTAAACCCAATCTACTGCAGCTTGAGACTGTGCTCCGAGACAGATTCACAGAGGTAGAAAAGTGGATTGCAGTTAACAAACTCTTCCTAAACACTGACAAAACTGTCACAATGACAATAGCTCATTGACCACAGTCTGTTCTTTCAAATATCTAGGTATGTTGCTAGACCTAAATTTATCCTTTGGCCTTCACATTGAAAAAATCTCTTCAAAACTTTATCCAAAACCAGGTGCCCTGTACAGAAACAAATCCTGCCTAAGCCCTACAGTAAGGAAGCAGTGCAACAAATGTTAATCATAAACGTAATGCATTGTAAAATATGTTATGCAGCTTTGTACTAGAAGGTAATGACTTCACCCACCATTGTGACATGTTAAAAGAGCTAAACCAGCTATCCCTGGAATCCCGACTCACTACATCTTTCCAACCTTGTGCATAAGAGCTTTTCTGGGAAGCTCCCACCCTACCTGAGTAGAATGCTCTCCCCAGCTGTTCCAACCTCCTATAACCTTCGATCCAGTACCAGCACGATATTTAACATACATACAATACAAAAATAAAGTGGCTAGATCTTCATTTTCCTACAGAGCACCAAAATTATGGAATAACCTCAGAGACACAGTCAAATCTTCATTTAATGTAAAATCTTTTAAGAGATCTATGTCAACATACCTTGTGACGAGACCAATCTCGCCACTGTGCATTGGAGGTTCCTGGTTGCCCGCCTGCTGCCTTTAGACTATGGCCCCATGTTGAAATGCTTGATTTTCCCCTGCAAAGACACGAAAACTGGTTCATTCATCACTTGCCCTATTTGAACAGTGATACACCAGATAGCTATGCCATGGAGCCCATTTGTATAACGAAAGACTATGTGAAAGACTTTGGCTCCATGGCAATTGAACTGTATGTATGTGATCTGAGTGCCATTCAGTAATAATGTGAACTCAGATCTAAGCTATCTGGGGATATGTTGAATGTACCTGTTTTATGCAATAGCTGCACAGTTATATATTTTTATATATTTTATTGTCTTTTGCTACCATGTGTTCAATGGAGTTTTGCCTCTGTCCTTGGAGATACTTGGATTACTTCCCAATTATCTTCAGGATAGAAGACTCTGTCTAACTGGCAGAAAAGCCATGCTTCATTTGGTCACAAAGGACTTCTATCTTTTGAACCACTGGACCAATTTGGATGATTTTGACATATGTTTGTATTTGGAGTATGCTGATTCTGATGTAAGTTTTATGTGAATGTGATGTATACTTTTAAAGTTATGAATAATGTGGAAAAACTGTATTTCTCTGCTTGTGATAATTACATTAACCCATTGTGTAAGGTAATTGTACCACAGGCAGAGGGGAGGATTTTGTGTGGGAGTGTCTGAGTGTATTGTACATGTTTATTGGTTGTTTTACAAAACCCTGTGGGTGGTACTAATGTGTAAGAATGTGTATATAAGATGTGTATATAAGATGTGAATGTGTATACAATGTGTATATAAGAACAATAAACCCATAGCCATGGTTCCAGTTCAGCTGTTTACGGCATTCTAATTGTTTCTTGTTCAGCAGATTGGTGTCTTTGGTAGCTGCCTGTGTATCTGGAAGGGGAATATCCTCTAAATGGCGTTTAACCCCTTTTATGCACGGGGTGCGGTTACATACCTCAATACAGAATGCACGTTTGATGGTTTACTGTATTTATGACCTTTTACGTGTTAAATTTACATGTGTATGTATATATATATATATAGATATATATATATAGATATATATATCTATATATATATATATACATGTAACGGACCGATTTGTACACAAGGGGTAAAAACCGTTTAGGCGATCGCCCCCCTTTCCAGAGATACAGGCACAGCTACTGCAGAACACCAAACTCCCGAACTGCATACAAAATAGCACCCCAAACTCCCAAACTGGAACCTCACAAATAGCTGCTAGCAGACGAATAGGAAAAGCATCTAAGCGGCTTACACTCCTAGAAATCAGTCTCTAACAGCATACAGTAAATCCCCCCAAGAACAAGACAAAGCTCCGTGTTGAGGGTCAAGCAGTGAACAGACAGAGCTGTGGGTTCATTGTGCTTATGTACACATTCTTACACATTAGTACCACCCACAGGGTTTTGGAACACAAACAATAAACACATACAATACACTCAGACACTCCCACACAAATTCCTCCCCTCTGCTTGTGATTCAATTACCTTACACAATGGGTAATGTAATTTAGCACAAGCAGAGAAATACAATTTTTCCACATTATTCATAACTTGAAAAGTATGCAGCACATTCACATGAAACTTACATTTTCAGAATCAGCATACTCCAAATACAAACATACGTCAAAATCATACAAATTGGTCCAGTGGTTCAAAAGATAGATCGTAGTCCTTTGTGACCACAGGAAGCATGGCTTTTCTGCCCAAAACCAGTTCCACAGAGTCTTCTATCCTGGAGATAATTAGAAGTAATCCAATTATCTCCAAAGACAGAGACAAAACTCCATTGAACACATGGCAGCAAAAAGACAGTAAAATACAATAAAATACACAAGGTTACATTTATGACATAAAATACAGACATGTAACATATGTCCAGATAGCTTAGGTCTGAGCGCATATTATTACTGAATGGCGCTCAGACCACAAACACATACAGTTCAATTGACATGGAGCCAAGGTCTTTTATTACATGAATAGGCTCCATGGCATACCTATCTGGGTTATAAGAGTTCATTCAGGAAATCCGAGAATCTACCGAACACCGGGCAGAAAAGCACGAATAAGTCTTTTCTGCAGTGAAAAAGATGTCTTTTAACATGGGGGCTATAGTCCAAAGGCAGCAGGCGAGCAACCAGGATTCTCCAATGCAATGTGGTGAGATTGCTCTCGTCACAATACATATATATAAAACTTGAAAAAAGTGAGCTCTATGGTGCAAGTTTTACACCCTGTTTCAAATTATTATGCAAATCATATTTTCTCATTTACTTAAATAATTGATGTAAATAACATTCAGCATAATTCTCATGTTATCAACTATTAAGAGTACAATTCAAATGTTGCTGAACAAACCTCCTAATAACAGTATTTTTTTTTTAAACATAAAAAACTTACAATGCATTGTTTCAAATTATTACGCACAGTAAGTTTCAAAACACCATAAAGGTTGTAAAGAACTGAAAATTGTCCTTTGTTGTGTTTGCAGCATATTTACTGAAATCAAAAGCTATTTCAATCAATCTTATAACAATATTTTAACTTTTTAAACATTTTAACAGGTCACGTTACATTTTAACATAGGACCCCTTATTTGATAGCAGCTTCACAAGTCTTGCATCCATTGAACTTGTGAATTTTTTTACAGTTTCTGCTTGAATTTGTTTGCAAGATGTCAGAATAGCCTCACAGAGCTGCTGTTTGGATGTAAACTGCCTCCCACCCTCATAGATCTTTTGTTTGAGGATCCTCCAAAGGTTCTCAATAGGATTGAGGTCAGGGGAGGATGGAGGCCACACACATTGATGCAGAGGTATTCTTTGCAGCATGAGATGGTGCATTCTCATGCATGATGATGATTTTATTACGGAAAGCATAGTTCCTTCTGTACCAGGGAAGAAAGTGGTCAGTCAGAAACTACACATACTTTGCAGAGGTCATCTTTACACCTTCGGGGACCCTAAAGGAGCCGACCAGCTCTCTTTCCATGATTCCGGCCCAAAACATGACTCCACCACTGCCTTGCTGACGTCACAGCCTTGTTGGAACAGGGTGGCTGTCCACCAACCATCCACTACTCCATCCATCTGGACTATCCAGGGTTGCACGGCACTCATCAGTGAACCGGACTGTTTGAAAATTAGTCTTCATGTATTGTTCTGCCCAATGCAGCCGTTTCTGCTTGTGAGCATTGGTTAGTGGTGGCCGAATAGAAAGTTTATGCACAGTTGCAAGACTCAGGAGGACTCTACACCTTGATGTCCGTGGGACTCCAGAGGCACCAGCAGCTTCAAATATCTGTTTGCTGCTATGTAATGGTATTTTAGCAGCTGTTCTTTTGATCCGATGCATGGATCTGGCAGAAATCTTCCTCAATGTGACTTTATCTACACAAACCCGTCTGTGCTCTGAATCAGCCACAAATCTCTTAATAATGCGATGATCACGCTTCGTGTTTTCGTGAAATATCTAATATTTTCATACCTCGTCCGAGGCATTGAACTATTTCACTCTTTTCAGCAGCAGAGAGATCTTTTTTCTTCCCCATATTGCATGAAAATGGTGCTCTGCTTAATAATGTGGAACACCCTCCTTTAGTAGTTTTTCCTTAAATTGGGCTCACCCAGCAATCTAATTATCACAGGTGTCCGAGATTGTTTTCAGTGATCAAGAGCCCTGAGACACAATGCCATCCATGAGTTAAACGGAAAAACAAAATATTTAATCTTTGTGACACTTAAATAGAATTTGCATAATAATTAGGAACAGGGTGTATATGCTTCCAATATAAATAAAATAACAAACCCTCTCAGTCTTGTAAAATGTAGCAGTATCTCTTCTTCCAAATTCTCCCCTCTGTGTTAAATATTAATAAGCACAAATATTTTAGAATATTTATAAGTACACATACCCAAGATTTTAAATTAGGTCATGTTAGAAAAAGTAAAAATCTTGTATTAAAATCAGCTAACATGAGAAAATTAAAGTAAAAACTTTAATCAATCTATTGTCATGACCTGGACATCTTAATCTTTAGAAACATAGAAACACAGAAACATAGAATGTGACAGCAGGTAAGAACCATTCGGCCCATCCAGTCTGCCCAGTTTTATAAATACTTTCTTTAGTCCCTGGCCTTATCTTATAGTTAGGATATCCTTATGCCTATCCCACGCATGCTTAAACTCCTTTACTGTGTTAACCTCTACCACTTCAGCTGGAAGACTACTCCATGCATCCACTACCCTCTCAGTAAAGTAATAATACGTCCTGATATTATTTTTAAACCTCTGCCCCTCTAATTTAAGACTATGTCTTCTTGTTGTGGTAGTTTTTCTTCTTTTAAATATAGTCTCCTCCTTTACTGTGTTGATTCCATTTATTTATTTAAATGTTTCTATCATATCCCCCGTCTCGTCTTTCCTCCAAGCTATACATGTGAAGTTCCTTCATTCTGCTAGCGTTTCCTGCTGCTCTATTACATTGTCTGCCTACCTTTAAGTCATCAGAAATAATCACCCCTAAATCCCTTTCCTCAGATGTTGAGGTTAGGACTCTATCAATTATTCTGTACTCTGCCCTTTGGTTTTTATGTCCAAGATGCATTATCTTGCACTTATCCACATTAAATGTCAGCTGTCACAACTTTTCTAGTTTACCTAAATCCTTTGCCATTTGGCTTATCCCTCCTGGAACATCAACCAAGTTACATACCTTACCATCAAGACCTTCTGCAATACCACTAATAAAAAAGAGAATGGGTCCAAGTACAGATCCCTGAGGTACCCCACTGGTGACAAGCCCATGATTCGAATATACTCCATTGACTACAACCCTCTGTTGCCTGTCACTCAGCCACTGCCTTTCCCTTTCAACAATATTGGAATCCAAACTTAAAGATTGCAGTTTATTGATAAGCCTTCTATGTGCAACAGTGTCAAAAGCCTTACTGAAATCTAGGTAAGCAAAGTCTACTGCACCACCCTTATCTATTATTTTAGTTACCCAATATTAAAAATCAATAAGATTAGTTTGGCATGATCTCCCTAAAGTAAACCCATGCTGTCTCTGATCTTGAAATCCTATCCTTTAACAATCCTATCCTTTAACATGGTTTCCATTACTTTCCCCACTACTGAAGTAAGGCTTACTGGCCTATAGTTGCCCGACTCCTCCCTACTACCTTTCTTGTGAATGGGCACAACATTCGCTAACTTCCAATCTTCTGGAACTACACCTGTTATTAATGATTGGTTAAACAAATCTTTGTTTGGGGCTAAACATGATGCTTGATAAAGGCCTCTGTGTAGGCTGAAATGTTTCACTTTTTGTTTCAATAAACCTGCCTTCCTGCAGCAATCCTGTGTGCCTGGACCTAATTTATTTAATCTGACATTAATCAAGGACATAAGGGTGTCTTAAAGTCTAAACCTCTTATTCGAGTATCTGGGTAAGAAGTCTATTTATTAAAGAAACATTGTATGAGAAACAATATTTTCCATTTCTAAAAAAATTTCAGTTTGCAAAATCTCTTAAATGAAAAGTACACAATTTAAGAAATACAACTTAAATGAAAAGTACACAATTTCAGAAATACAATAGATTGATATTTTCTACACTAGAAACTACCAGATAACAAGCTGCTATATTTAAACCAGTTATCAATAGTGTGGGGATATTTATGGGATGATAATATTAAACAGTCGAGAATCGCCCACTATTTCAATTCTCTTAGATCTTAGAGATCGTTTATCAAATAAGTTAAATGTGTTCCATACAATTAAGATCACAATGTGTTATAAAAATAGATTTAATTTATTATGACCAATAAAATAACAATAAAATTAGGCAGCATGCATGATATTAATCAGTGAATATTTAGTATAACATAAGTATGCAATACAATGGAATGGCTATACACGTTCCAATGGCTAACAGCATCATCTGTCACTTAAGATTTATGAGGGTAAGCTTCATGGACAAAAAGTAAAGCTTTTCACAGCGAAAAGCCAGAAAACCTTGGCTAACAGTTAAATCAACTGAGTAACCCTTTCAATGCTGGCTAGATCCTCATAGGCATATAGTATCCTATTCTCCTGTGATTTTCAATTAAAATAACATACAAACCAGCTCATAAGTCATTTCCTGGAACCATCCAATAAGAATAATCTACCAGATTTTTACAAAAGCCGAATTTTAATTTGCCTAAAAAGATATCTTATCTTATATTAGAGCAAATCAATACACCTGGATAAAAACAGCGGTATGCTAACAGGTGATAATATCACATTAATATATAATTATTCTTAATTCCACCTGCAGAATGGAATGTTTATAACTATATATTCTTTAATTAACTAAGATTTCTAAATATTGAAATCTGACCATGATTTATCCAGTCATATATCATGCTATTAGTAAATTTTAATTAATTTAAATTAATTAAATAAAACCAGCATAATTACCAGTTATGTAGATATTCTCATCAGGTGAGTAGGTAGTCCCAGGAACTTGATTGGTTGTATGGAGGTGCGTGAGTGATAGAGAAAAGTGGTGTTGGTTAGAAAGTCAGAGTAAAATTCTAAGTGTTAAAGAGTTTAAGAGTTGAGTGTCAAAGAGTTTAAGAGTAGAGTGTTAGTCCCAGAGAATGTCCTGGATCTCTCTGCATGTCCGAGTTGGAATCCCCAAACTTCAACTCCCTCTCTCTGCCAACTAACCTCTCTTCCCTTTGTCCTAACTTTCAAAGGGCCAGACTCTTTGTACGTCATTAGTTGATAAGCCAATAGGAAACTGTAGATGGGTTCAATCGATGGATCACAATTTAGGTATTTGATCCATAGAAGGCAGTCTTGTCTAACTAAACCTTCTTATCCAGGAAAGAGTTAACTTTTCCTGATGACGATTTTGACGTCATTTGGCTTATCTAAAATGACTACCATAACTTAGATTTGCTGTCAGTTCAAAGCGTTTGTCTCAGTCTTTGTGGCAACTACTTTGATCATAATTTGTAAAGTTGACAGTTCTAAACTCAATTTCACCCCTTACTTACAATGGAACCTTGTAAAATTTAGAAAGTAAAATTAATTAATTAGTCTTCTCTGTCACTAGTGTCTGTGTTTATATAATGCATTCCTTTAGCTCAGTGGTTAGTGAAATCAAGGAAATTATGTGTCTTCGAATTTCTGAAGCTAGCAAAATGGAGTCTGCTCTGTTCTGAGTGACTCTGGCAATATACACTTTTAATATCTTTCTTAGCACAAAATGTCTGCTGATATAAATATTCTGACAATAGCTAAGAGGTACTTAAACAATATTGCAATTCTGGGGCAATGCCCTTACAAGTCAAACTGAGAGGTCTGTTAATAGGGAAAACTGTTGCCTGGATACAATTCTAAAACAATTTCCATATGTCCTTTGCAGACTTTACACGCTGGAAAAACACAGGTGCCAACTGCTGTGGCTTTCTGCAGTGTGCAGACCGGCAAGGAGGGCAGGGTTGAGGAGTAGGTGGAAGATGATGTGGAGGATGATGAGGTCCTAGACCCCACATGGAATGAAGGTCATGCGAGTGACGTGTGCAGTTTGGAGGAAGAGGCGGTGGTCACACAGAGGCACCAGCACAGCATAAGAGGGAGCAGGGTGCAAAAGCGGAGCGACCATCCCCTAGTGCTCGTCGGCATGTATTAGCTCTAGAATTACCACAGTTATCAAAGTAACAGATGGAGCGATCAAAGGAACCATAACTGATTTAATGAGCCATTCGCAGTTTCACTGTAGCAACTGTGCGCGCTTTCGGTGTTATCAACCTGCTGCTGCTCGCATGTCTGCGCTGCAGCGTAACTTCGGCCTTCCTGCTCACCGCCTCATATGCGACATACCCACAAGGTGGAACTCCACCTTGCACATGCTGGAGAGACTGTGCGAGCAGCAGCAGGCAATAGTGGAGTTTCAGCTGCAGCATGCACGGGTCAGTTGCTCTGTGGAACAGCCCCACTTCACCACCAATAAGTGGGTCTCCATGTGAGACCTGTGTGCAATGTTGTGCTGTTTCGAGTACTCCACCAACATGGCCAGTGCCAATGACGCCGTTCTCAGCCTTACAATCCTGCTTCTATGTCTCCCTGAAAAAATGCTTTGGGCGATGATTAGTGATGTACCGAACGGTTCGCCGGCGAACGGTTCCTGGCGAACATAGCATGTTTGCGTTCGCCACGGCGGGCGAACATATGCGCGGTTCGACCCGTCCCCTATTCGTCATCATTGAGTAAACTTTGACCCTGTACCTCACAGTCAGCAGACACATTCCAGCCAATTAGCAGCACAGCCTCCCTAGCAGACCCTCCCACCTACTGGACAGCATCCATTTTAGATTCATTCTCAAGCTGCATGCTTAGTAAGAGGAGGGAAAGTGTAGCTGCTGTTCATAAGATAAGGAAAAGCATAGCTAGGTTAGGGATAAGGGTATGCTTTTTTTGGATTTTTTTTTTCTATGTAATGTAAATGCACTTAGTTGTCTGCCACTGCTGCCAGCTTCTGTGTCAGGCTCACAGTGCCCATTTCCCCAATCAGTGCCACCAATTACATCTGGTGTCACAATAGCTTGGATTTAAAAACAAAAAACTTTTTTCACTGTTATAGATTGAATAGCAGTCAGTTGTCTGCCACTGCTGCCAGCTTCTGTGTCAGGCTCACAGTGCATACTGTGCCCATTTCCCCAGTCAGTGCCACCAATTACATCTGATGTCACAATAGCTTGGATTTAAAAACAAAAAACTTTTTCACTGTTATAGATTGAATAGCAGTCAGTTGTCTGCCACTGCTGCCAGCTTCTGTGTCAGGCTCACAGTGCATACTGTGCCCATTTCCCCAGTCAGTGCCACCAATTACATCTGGTGTCACAATAACTTGGATTTAAAAACAAAAAACTTTTTTTACTGTTATAGATTGAATAGCAGTCAGTGTCCTTAAAGCGGGTGTGTTACGCTAACAGTGAATACGCTGACAAGTGCCACTAATTAGATCTGGTGTCACAATAGTTTGGATTTAAAAAAAAAATAATCTTTTTTCACTGTTATAGATTGAATAGCAGTCAGTGTCCTTAAAGCGGGTGTGTTACGCTAACAGTGGATAAACTGACAAGTGCCACTAATTAGATCTGGTGTCACAATAGTTTGGATTTAAAAAAAAAATAATCTTTTTTCACTGTTATAGATTGAATAGCAGTCAGTGTCCTTAAAGCGGGTGTGTTACGCTAACAGTGGATACGCTGACTAGTAACACTAATTAGATCGGGTGTCA